>VZQC01006754.1:15838-510385 GCA_009823505.1 Rhizomys pruinosus
CTGGGCTCAAGAGATCTCAAATCTCAAGAGTCACACAAGCGTGCCTTTAATACCGGCTGGGAGGATAACTCCGCCCCCACAGCCACTAGATCTAATCGAGCCAAAGACCACACCTTTAATCCCAGCTGGGGGGATAACTCCAACCTCACAGCCACAAAGGCCAATCAAACCAAAGACAGCAGGACCAAACGATCAGCAATCAGCTCGCCAAAGCACCCAGTTCCTACCTGTCTCCCCCTCTTCCTGCCGCTGGGCTCAGGAGATCTCTGAATTCGGTTTTTAAAGTGGGCATTTTTTTTTTCTTAGATCACTAATGAATAAATACAGGCAAGAAAAACTTTGAGCAGTAATCTAAATTTCGTGTGACAACGATGCTAACTTATCTCTCCCAGTACTAGAGTTTAGCAAAATCCAGTAAGTAAAAGGGATTCAGCACCACAGCTCAGCCACTTCCTGTTTCCGGCACCAGGGCTGCCTTTGTGCACCTAAGATATTTCGTAGTTTCAGCCTTTTGAAACACTTATTGGATTTGCTGCTCAAAATGATACTTCTTTAAATAGCATCAAAAAGCTCCTCTTTTAGTATAAATAAGTAGGAAAAGGCTTAGGAGATGGCTTAATCAGTTGTGTTGTACATGCTTGAGTTCCAGTGTTGAGATATGCAGAATGACTTACTCTAGAGCTGGGGGCTGGGAGGGGGGTGCAGGGGTGGTGGTGGTGGTGGCAAGTGGATCTTTTAAACTTATGGCCAGCCAGTCTAGCCAAATTAATCAACTTCAGCTTCAATGAGACAATGAGAGACCCTGTATCAGAGAATAAAAATGGAAATCAGGAGAGATGACTGATGCTGACCTCTGGCTTCCACTCACACACAAACACAAGTGCACATCTACTCACACACTAATAACTCTCTCTCTCTCATAAATATTAAAATTATACTTTGAGCCAGCCATAGTGGTACATACTTTTAATTACAGCACTTGATAGGAGGCAGGGGCAGGAGACTCTCTGTTCATTTTATGCATTTTAGGCTGGACTGGTCTATGTAGAGTTTCAGGCCAGACAGGACTGCTACATAGTCTCTCTCTCTCTCTCTCTCTCTCTCTCTCTCTCTCTCTCTTTCTCTCTAAAAACAAGATCATATAAGCAAAGTAATATTTATGCATACATTAATATGTCTATTTAAAGTACTAAAAATGAACTTTAAAACCTTAAATATTTTCCTGCCCCAAACATCTGAAAATGAGCTCTGGCTGAAGACTGTGTACAGCTAATGTTGCATGGCTACAATGCGTTTACTACAGGGACCTGTGGGGAATCTCAGTAAGAAGTTTTTCAAGAAAAACTTAAAGGTACTGGACATCTGCTTTGGGCTAGTTGTTGCTGAATGCAAGCAGAGTCAGTTTTATGATTGTTTATCTTCATATATGTGTCCCAAAGGAAGAAAGACAGGAACTGTTCTTTGTAAGAAATAGCTATCACTCATGATAGGCATGTTTGGTCAAGGCTGTGTATTGAAAGATGCTCCTTTTCTCTCTGCATTTGGGCATGACTGTCAAGTGAGTGATCTCAATCTTATTTTCAATCTCCATCCATCATGTGTCCAGAGAGGCTGTGTTGAATGCTGATGCCCTGTGAAGTTGTTTATATTCCATGGGTGAACAGGGAGGCCTAGCTCTTCTACAATTTACAAATAATCACATACTGTTCATACACACAACACACAAACACACAGGCACACACATGTTTGTGCATTTGTGCATGTGTGTGTGTGTCTTTTCCTATGTTAGATGAAGGCTTAGTGGTTTTTAATTACCATCCCCTATGCTTCTATTTCTCTACTTTCTAATAGATTTATATCATATTCTTCAGTTAAATGCATATTCAGTATTTCTTTCATGCCTTTGAAAAGGTCATTATTTTTTGAGATACAGTCTTATGTTGTCCAGACCACTTTGAATGCTTAGTCTCAAGTGATTTTCCCCTCCTTTCTTCCTCGTGATTGGCTGGCACTATTAACAATCAGCTGGGTAGGTCTACCAGGATGAAAATTGTGACTCACAAAGGGAAACTATGTGCTGGTCTTTGGAAAAGACAAAAAAAAAAATTTTAGTCCGGGCGTGGTGGTGCAAGCCTTTAATCCTAGCACTTGGGAGGCAGAAGCAGGCAGATCTTTGTGAGTTCAAGGCCAGCCTGGTCTACAGAGTGAGTTCCAGGACAGCTAGGGCTACAGGGAGACCCTGTCTTGAAAAGACCAAAAAAACCATTTTAAATTTAATTCTTGTGAATTTCATACAATATAGTTTGATCATGTTTAGAGCTACTCCCATATCTGCAGTCACTTTACAAAGCTCCCCCCAGTAATTTGCTTTAATATATATATATATATATATATATATATATATAGAGAGAGAGAGAGAGAGAGAGAGAGAAGAGAGAGACCTGTAGAGTCAGGTTTGTGTCCTCAAATGCCCTATGATGTGGGTTCCTCCACAGAAGCCTGATCAAACATGAGTCTCACCCTTAAAAGAGACCCAATGTCACCTTCCCAGCCCACACTCTTCTTAACCATTGGGTTTTAGACATGCATGGCCATGCTCAGCATTTCATTTGGGTGCTGTGAGTGGGAACTTGGGTCTCCTGTGCACCAAGTGCTCTTATTCATGGAGACATATCTCCAGTACTTTATTTTAAATAGTTTTGAACAGTGCTTAACACTGCTGGACACCTTCACAATATCCTGCATCTGTCTCGGGATTAAAGGTTCAGACCACGTGAAACCCCAAACTCTGAAGGCTATAGAAGAAAAAGTTGGCAGCAGACTACAAGACATAGGTGTAGGAAAAGACTTCCTAAATCAGACAGCAACTGTGCAAGAATTAAGGTCAACAATTGAAAAATGGGACCTCATTAAACTCAAAAGCTTCTGTACATCATAAGAAACAATCAAGGAAGTGAAGAGAAATCCCACAGAGTGGGAGGAAACCTTCACCTCAGAAACATCTGACAAAGCATTGATCTCCAGAATATATAAACTATTCAAAAAAGAAAGAAAAAAGAAAACAAATGACCTACTCAATAGATGGAGCAAAGAACTCAACAGAGACTTCACAAGTGAGGAATTAGAGATGGCTGAGAAACACCTTAAGAAGTGTTCAACATCACTAATCATTAAGGAAATGCGAATCAAAACCACTTTGAGATATTATCTTACTCCAATGAGACTGGCTAGGATCAAGAAATCAAATGATACCAAGTGCTGGAGAGGTTGTGGGGAAAGGGGAACACTCATCCACTGCTGGTGGGAATGTAAACTCGTACAGCCACTATGAAAAGCAGTGTGGAGAACCCTTGGAAGTCTTGGAATGAATTTGCACCCGACCCAGCCATACCACTCTTGGGCATGTACCCTCAAGACCCACCCCACCGCAGAGATACATGCACGGCCATGTTTATTTCAGCTCTCTTCACAATAGCAAGGAGCTGGAACCAACCCAAATGCCCCTCAACTGATGAGTGGATAGAGAAAATGTGGTACATCTAGACAATGGAGTTCTATGCAGCAGTAAAGAAAGACGACATCATGAGCTTTGCAGGAAAATGGCTGGAGCTAGAGGACATCATGCTGAGTGAAGTAACACAGTCCCAGAAAAACAAATGAAGAATGGTATCCCTCATCTGTGGATGCTAGTGCCAATTACCTAGTTGTAAGTATTTCTTGGGTGTGGCCCCCTGAGCTTTTGTCCAAAGCAGTTGGGAGTGATGCATATTGGAAACAACAACAACAACAACAACAGAAAGGACTGCATCGAAGAACTGACTGAAACAATGAACTTCTGCTCAAAACAGTCAACTTCCTCATGGAGAATATTGAGAAAGACTGAGAAAGAGATGAAAAGCATGTTTGGCAGAATACATGAGCTCTGATGGGGTGGGGTAATGAGGGGGAACATGGGTCTAAATTTGTTAAAAAAATAAATATAAATTTATGTGAAAAAAAGGTTCAGACCAACACACACAGTGTGCACAAGTATTATTAGCCATTAAATATATAGTGAATGAGGATAATAAATTTCTTCTTTTGCTGATTAGTTTCCTTAAAATAAGCTCTTCTGTTTTTCTTTTACATATTTCCCTTCTACTTACTGTTATTCCTTTCATCCCTCTCATACTTGGCTGGACAGGGCACTGTCCCCTGTCCAGGGTAAGTAAGGTCAGTGAATTTGTCAAGACTTTCATTTCTTCTCACTTTTCAGTGCTCTCTTGGTGACATCATAGCCTTCCTGGTCTAATTTCACTCCAAGTCGGTGGCACCCTGACCTTAAAGGGCTTCTCGGCACTGTTCCGTTGGGATTTCCTAATCTCATTTTGGATTTCGTGGTTTTAAACATCCTATTTACTCTTTCTGCTGATGGGAGCATATTCCTCAGTACTGTTATCTGGGTTTAGGTGGTGCATCCTGGGATAGCATGGCACCGGGCTGCCTCTCTCAAGACTGTTTACTGCCTCATTCTTCTCTAGGAATGTTTATGTCAAAGGCATGTCTACTACGTTCGCCATACACCATCAATTTGGAGATTCTCCTCACGAACTTTCTGAGTTGTGTCTCTTCCAGTTTGAGATTCTGATTATCTATCTATCTATCTATCTATCTATCTATCTATCTATCTATCTATCTATCTGTATGAGTGTACTGTCTGCATGCAGGTCTGTGCACCCGTGTCATGCAATGCCTCGGATATCAGAAGAGGGTGTCAGATTCCCCTGAAACTGGAGTTAAAAATGGTTTTCAGCTACCATGTGGGCACTTGGGATTGAACCCAGGTCCTCTGAAAGAGCAGTCGGTGCTCTTAACCACTAGGCCATCTCTCCAACCCCTGATTGTCCCTTTTACTTGAGTCTGTTTGCTCTGAAGGCAGAAGCCATTATGTAGGAGTATGGACTGGAAGTAAAGTCTTGAAAATTTTCATTATGAAAATATTCTACACTAGAAAGTGGTAGTTTGTGTATAGAATTGTAACTTGCAATGACCTCTTCAGAATTATAGAGACACGTTAGCATTTGCTCCCTAATCCTTTTGTTGTTGTTGTCGAGTCTATAGCTAATTGCATTATGGCTCATTGTGGAAACTTGTTTTCTTATTTTCATGTCTAGAAGACTGTAGATTCCTTTGTCTCCATCAGTTGGAAGTTTCACAGCTGTGCTCTTCTATTTTAATAAATTCCATTCTGTATCATTTCCATCTGACATTTCAAGTCCTAATGTGGTACATTTTTTATAAGTATTTTCCAGTGATATCTGCTGTTTTATTCTCTAATAAACTCCCTCCACCTGCAAAGCTGCTGTGGAGACACTGAATCTCCTACATTTCTTCCCTTGTTTTCTATCTATCCTGTTTTCTGTATTCTTTTTCTGTCTTTCTCTGTATTGAGAGTGATTTTATTTTCTTTTTTTTTTAATTTTAATTTTAATTTTTTTATTTTATTTATTTCGGTATGTATATCAATATACTGTCTGCATGCAGGTTTGTGCACCCGTGTCGTGCAATGCCGCGGAGGTCAGAAGAGGGTCTCGGATTCCCCTGGAACTGGAGTTCTCCTGGAACTGGAGTTTCAGACGGCTCTCAGCCGCCATGTGGGCGCTGGGGATCGAACCCGGGTCCTCTGCAAGAGCGGTCGGCGCTCTTAACCGCTAGGCCATCTCTCCAGCCCGAGAGTGATTTTATTTTCAAATGTGTCTACTGATAACTTTAAAATATTCCACTATCATGTTTTCAATTGCCAAGATCTATTTCAAGTTCTCAAAATGTCCCATTTTGAGCATTTTATACTTTTTTATTCTTTGAAAGGTTCATACCTGTACACAATACATCTTGATCATACTTCCCTCTGCACCCTGCTTCCAACTTAAACTGCTCCCCCTCACATCCTCCCACCCCCAACTTCATGTCTTCTTTTTGTTTTTAGTTTTCAAAATCCCCAGAGTCGAATTAGTGCAACCCGTATGTGCCTCTATTGGTGTGAAGTTATTCACAAGAGCAAAAGCCACTGTGTAAAGGAGAGCAGGACTTTCTCCCTCCACAGTCATCAGCAGCCAATAGCTCCTGAGCTGGGGTGGGACCCTGGAAGCCTTTTCTTTCCATGCTGGAAGCTGTACCTGGCTGGACCTGTGCAGGATTGGCACAGGTGACCACACCTTCTGTGAGTTCATGTGTGCAGTGGCCCTGCAGAGTGCACAGCATGTTCCTCAGCCCTCCTCCTCCTCCTCCTCCTCCTCCTCCTCCTCCTCCTCCTTCCTCCTCCTTCTCCTCCTCACTGCCATCATTATCAGTGGTTTGAGCAGTTATGAGACTCTGCTAACCTATACTCACTGCAGCACGAATTTTCTCTGGTTTCTGGATGAAATGTCTCCCCTATGTCTTTAAACATACAATATATTTTTTTTATTTTTATTCTTTGCAAATTGCACACATTTATATGATGTATGTGGGTCATATCTGACCACTACGACCTTCCTCCAACTTCCTCTAGTTCCACCACTTCATGTTTTTTCAACTTCATGTCCCTTTGTTTTCTAATAAATGTTAATAACCCACACAGTGCAGTCAGTGTGTGTCTTATACACATGGCTGAGGGGTACTTATACACAATAGCTCTATGACCAGCTCTCCTCTGATCTGACTTGGGATATTTCTATGTAATTATGCTATAATTAATACTGTTGGGCAGGAGAAATGGCACAGTGGTTAAGAGCACTGGCTATTCTTGCATAGGACCTGGGTTCCATTCTCAGCACTCACATAGTAGGAAACAATCATTCATAACTCCAGTGCAAAGAGATCTCATGCCCTTTCCTGGCC
The DNA here is from genome assembly GCA_009823505.1 of Rhizomys pruinosus. Taxonomy (NCBI): domain Eukaryota; kingdom Metazoa; phylum Chordata; class Mammalia; order Rodentia; family Spalacidae; genus Rhizomys; species Rhizomys pruinosus. The sequence continues at coordinate 22,697 of VZQC01006754.1, forward strand.
TCTGCATTCACTGCATCACGTGGGTGCACTTAGATACATGCAAGCAATGCACTCATGCATACTAAATACTAAATGAATTAAAAGTACTATTGCCTGAGATGTATAAACTTGTTCTAATATTGATAAATATTAGATAAACTTAAATTGGAAAGAGTCATTAACAAGATTGTACAGTCTTCAGTCTTTCAACTCTCATGGACTCAAAGGTCAAGGAAAAACTCAGGAAATAAATATTACAGATTCATGGAACTTTATGCACGATCATAACTCTAGACAGGATCTCTTCACTATGAGATAGTTTACTGGGATTGTTGGTTCAACTAAATAAATTGGTTTCCTGATTTTGATGTAGAGGAATGCCCTTGTTCATAAGAAGCATACAGGAAAGCATCACCAATAATTAAGGAAATGCAAATTAAAACCACTTTAAGATTTCATCTTAGTAAGACTAGCTATGATCCAGAAAACAAATGCTGGAGAGGTTGTGGGGAAAGGGGAACACTCACCCACTGCTGGTGGGAATGCAAACTCGTGCAAGCCCTATGGAAAACAGTATTGAGAACTCTTGAGAAACTCAAAATGAGGGTCTGGAGAGATGGCTCAGTGGTTAAGAGCACCGACTGCTCTTGCAGAGGACCCGGGTTCGATCCCCAGCACCCACGTGGTGGCTAAGAACCGTCTTTAACTCTAGTTCCAGGGGAATCTGACGCCCTCTTCTGACCTCCGCGGCATTGCACGACACGGGTGTACCAACCTACATGCAGACAGTTCACTCATACGCATAAAAAATAATAAATTAATTAAAAAAAGAAACTCAAAATGAGCCTACCACCTGACCCAGCCATACCACTCCTGGGTATATACCCACAAGACTCATCCTATTGCAGAGATACATGCACACCTATGTTTATTACAGCTTTCTTCACAGTAGCAAAGAGCTGGAAGCAACCCAAGTGTCCTGCAACCGACTGAGTGGACAGACAAAATGAGGTACATCTACACAATGGAATTCTATGCAGCAGTAAAGACAGATGACATCATGAACTTTGCAGGTAAATGGATGGAACTCAAACCCATTATGCTACATGAAGTAACACAGTTCCAGAAAAACAAATGAATGGTATACCTATTTATGGATGCTAGAACTAAATCCCTAGTTGAAAGGTAAGCTGAGCAATGTTAATATTTCTTTTTATCTGAAAGCAACAGTACTGTTACAATGTAAATCCCTTAATAGGCTCCAGAATCAACTTACCACTTATTTTCAGACTTTGTAATTGTGGTATATAGATGAAGGGTATGTATTCATATTTTAGAGTAATATAAAATTAAAGGGAAAAATGTGAACTCCTAAACATATTTTGGAATTAACTTACAGTTTATTTTCAGAAGTCATAATTTTGGTATACATGTGATATATATATATATATATATATATGCATATTTTGAAGCAATACAAATGGGGGGGAACAACAGTGTTAAAAGGACTGGGTCAAAGAACTGACTGAAACAGTTAACTTCTACCCAAACAATAAACCTTTGCAGAGAACAACTTTAAAAAGACTGAGAAAAAGATACATGTATGGCAGAATGCATGAACTGGGTTGGGGTGGGGGACATGGAAAAGAATGTTCTAAATTGACTGAGAAATGATCTATTAAATACAAAAAACATCAATAAAATATTTTATAAATTAAAAGAAAGTGACAAGGGTCAGGCAGTAAAATACTTCTTAAAAGTTTAGGTAAAAAGAAATACCTCGTGTCATACTTAAAAGCTTTCTTCACATTCGATATTGTTTGCTGATAGATTTAAGTTTTATTTAATTTTTTGGTCTTTTTGAGACAGGGTCTCCCTATAGCTCCACTTCAGCTGTCCAGGAACTAATTATGTAGACCAGGCTGGCCTTGAACTCAGAGAGATCCACCTGCCTCTGCCTCCTGAGTCCTGGGATTAAAATCATGCACCACCATGCCCAGCTAGATTTTAAAATTTATTTGTAGTAATACAGTAGCATAAATATGACATGTATAAGACCAGGCTAGACCACAAACCCAGCATGGATGATGTTGGCAAGAATCTCCCACCCTAGCTGAGGTTTGGTGGCAATTGATAGATTTTGGAGAGGGAGACACACTTTTCCTTACTGGCTTGTCACTTGGTAGCTTGACCAGACTCCAAGGAATAGATCTACATCCAAGAGCAGTAAGTCTTTAACAAAGGAAAAACAGCAATAGAGGACAGGAAGTGGAGAAGGTGAGTTGTGGGGTGGAGGTGGAGATGGGGGATGGAATCTGAATGTGACCGAAATGCATTGTATAAGATTATTGAAGAACCAATAAAAATATAAAAAAAATGTGTTTACCTATTGAATCCAATGTTTTAATGCAAAAAGTTCAAGGTGAGATTTATTTATTATTTTTATTCATCATTACATGATGATATGGACCAGGATGTCTAGAACCATAATTTATTGGAGGGAAGGTGCCATGCTCTTCTTGTCTTCCGGTGTTTCTGAGCTTAAGACTGACCTGTTCTATTCCTGTCTCTCTGGAGGATTCTGAACTGTGTGAAATGTCTCTGCTCCTGAGGGTACTTACAAGAGGTGTTGTCTGAAGGGAAGCAACATCATGTTCTGAACTCTTTTGAGATAAGTTCAATAGCAATGCCTCATTAAAACACAGTCATAACTCTTTCGGTTCTCAAGGATCTCATATTTCAATGTTTTATGGTGAAAAGTTATGTGTTGTACTTCGGAACTGTGTTCAAACAGTGAACCAGAATAGGAAGGTAGTTCAGCTGAAGCAAAGAAATTGTTTCTTTTTGTCTTAAATATTCTGTGACTCTATACTTCAAGGTACAGGACTAAGGTCAAAGGTTTATATTGACTCGGTTGTCAAATATTTATCATGGAGAAAACAGTGATTTAAAAAAGCTTAAAATATTTATGAATTAATTTACTTTTTTTGAGATAAAGCCTTGCTGTTTTTCTCGGGATGGCCTTGACTTAATATACCTCCTATATTAGCCTCCCAAGTAGCCGAGACTACAGACACGTACCACTGCATTTGTCTTTAAAGGAGTCAGTTGCACTCATGAGTGCCTGCTATTTCCATTATCTTTTGGAATTGTCCACATCTAACTCTAATGAAATTTATGATACAAACTTCATAAAATAGTTCACAGTAGGATATGTTGTCAACCACTGAAAACAAATTTTTGACACGAAAAGAATATATATCATCTTTAAAAAAAGAATATGGGATGGAGAGATGGCCTAGTGGTTAAGAGCACCGACTGCTCTTGCAGAGGAACTGGGTTCGATCCCCAGCACCCACATGGCAGCTGAGAACAGTATGAAACTCCAATTCTAGGAGAACTACAGTTCCAGGGGAATCTGACACCCTCTTCTGACCTCTGCAGCATTGCACAACACGGGTGCGTAGACCTGCATGCAGACAGTACATTCATACACATAGAGAAAAATAAATTTTTAAAAAAAGAATATATATCATTTAAGACTGAAGAAGCAGAAGAAAAATGCTATTTATTTAATAAATTAATAAATCTGAATTTTGGATAGGTAAAATATACCATAAAATATGTTATTGTGTTTACCTTTAATAACTGTTCAAAATGCAAGAATACAAACATAACACATGAATGTACATTTTAAATGCTTATATTAATAGCATATGTCTCTTTAACATATGAATATCCAATTCAAACATATGCAATATATACTTTGAACAGACTTCTTTGTTTAAACATTGGCTTACTTGAGCTAAATAATTCAACTGGAAGGTGCTTACTGAAGTATATAGGTAATTGTCCTTTCCTTGATGCCATGGAAATAGCTTTAAAAATAGATGAAATAAAAACTTAAATAAGCATATTATGATTGAAACAGTGGTAGTGAGAAACATTTGGTCATGATGTAGATAGTGCATAATTGTTTTGAATATGTGAACTGTAAATCAAAGACAGTATTGACTAGCAGTGGAAAAGTATATTTTGTTCTGAGTTTATGCAAGCAGGGGTAGCCACCTTGCTTCCTCTCTGTTGGTCGGTAATGATTACCTTAATTCCACATGGCATTTCACAGAATTAAGAGATGATGCTACAGGCGACTTGGCCTATGACCTTGTTTCAGAGGAAATCATAAGGCATTCTGATCAGTATTTTGACATTAAAGGACCATTACAGATTCCAATCCCATTTTTTTTTTATATAATAACTATCCTGGAACATTTGGTGTGTGTATGTGGAGTGTGTGTGTGTGTGTGTGTGTGTGTGTGTGTGTGTGTGTGTGATGCATTTGTCTGTGAATGTGGGTGGCCACACATGCTGGGGCACAGCTGTGCATGTCGCCCCTACCTTTCAGGTCTTGGTTCTCACCTTTCGCGATGCTTTGAAGCAGGCTGTCCACCATCACTCTGCTCTGCCAAGGTTTCCAGGTTGGCTCCATGCTTTCAGCGGATTCTCTTGTTCCACTTCCCACCTTGCCTTGGGAGTGCTGGGGTGACAGGTGCATACCTGGCTTCTTACCTCTGTCCTGGAGATCAAACTCCAGTCATGGGCTTTGCAGGGAAAGTGCTTTTATCCAATGAGCCATCTCCCTGGCCTCTATCCTGGAAATTTTAAGTAGGTAATTTGCATGGTTTTGGAATGAAATGAGGGATGATAATTCTGATTCTAACATAAGTTTGGTACAGCTGCCACAGCGAATGCCCCGACTCTGGTGCTTTAAGCAAGAAAGCTTAATTCCCCTCCATTATGGAGGCTGGAAAAGCAAGATTAAATTGCCCTCAGGGGTGTTTTTTTGAGACCTCTATGCTTGACTGTAGACAACTGCCTGCTCACTGTGTCCTCATACACTCCTTTCTCACTTATGCATTCTTCCTTACTCTCCTTGTGTTCAAATTTCCATTTCTTAGAAGGGTACAAATCTATTTGGATGAGGTATGGCTTACCTAAAGATTTCATTTCAGCTTAATTACTTCTTCAAAGACCTTATCTCAAACTACATTCATATTCTGAGGCATTGGAAGGTGAAGATTTCAAAATATGAATTTTGAGGGAACTCAATTTAGCCTATAATAGAATTCTCAATTTTTAAATAAAGCAAGAGATGTTAGAACAAAACATTTTGTGACTTTTTAAAGGAAATAGTGGTAATACACAGTTTAGTTAGTTAAAAATATTTTTAAATATTTTCTAAGTTTCTCTCTTACTAAGCAGGCTCATACATCCTCTTTATTAGATTTATGCTCTCACGTTGCTCAGTATTGTTGATGTGCATACTAACTGTGAATTCCATGTTACCATTGTGTTAATATCTGATTATATTTCCTTGTAATCATATGAAAAACCTTATGATCACATGACCTACTCAGTGCACTTGTGCATAGGGAGAACCATTCCCTACTTTTTAAAAATCACCTTACAGGAACATTAGAGTGAGGAACAGAAAGAAGTCGTATTTTTCTGAAGTCATCAAATTAAACGGGGATATTGTAATATATAAGGAGACCATGATAACTTGAAGCTGTGTGCTGTAATCTGTAGAAAACTCAGGGAAATTAGCAAAATCAGTGAAGACAAAATCTAGTAATAATAAGAAATCAGTAGAAATGCAAGATTATGGTCAGGTGTGGTGGTGCATACCTTTAATCCCAGCACTCAGGAGGCAGAGGCAGGCAGATCTCTGTGAGTTCAAGGCCAGCCTGTTGGACAGAGCAGAGCAAGGAACAGAAAATAAATATGAAAATGATAAACAAAGTTTAAGTATACACATAAGAACATTTGGTAAAAGTGAACTAAATAAGAGGCAAAGATTTAGAGAATAGATTTTTAAAAGCTCAAATATATGTTCTTTCTAAAGGAAAATTCTTACCTTTGAAGACCTATCAAATACAAAATTATGAAAAGGATACACCAGCAGGAACAAAAGGGAATTGCAGGTGTCAGCTGTCATCAGTGTCAGACAAATGAGCTTGAAGACAAGGGGCATCACACAAAAGGATGCTGTCATAATCGTACAATAAAAGTGGAGCAAGATTTGAATGTATACCTAGCTAATAACATGTACCAAAACACCATGAGTTGCTAGAACTGGAGGAGAAATGATCAAGTCCATTGTTCTACATGAACTGCTTCTGTGCTCTGAAGGGGAAATCTCTAAAATCAGGGACCCAAGGGCAGAGCAGCCCTGGGTAAGAGTTGCAGCTCTGGCTCTGGATCCTGTGGGAGCAGGCATGGGAGTGATTCCCAAAGCCTGACCTCAGGTGGTTGGTTCTTCTCACTATTTGTAGGTAATTCAATGCCATCCCAGACCCTCTCCAGCATTGATGGGCAGAAGATCATAGGGCCTTCCAGCCCAAGTGCCTGTGGACCATGCATCTGGGTTGAAGCCACCTGGGACCATATGCCTGGGTCTATATGGCCTGGGATTCTGAAGAGCTGTCTGGACCCTACAGGTCAAAGGGGACGGCATGAGTTAGAATTCCAAGGAAGATGTATGTTAACAAAAGCAAATGTAAAGATTAAACATACCCTTGTTTTCTTAAGCCAGCAGGCAGGCTGATTTCTTAGATAAATTCTGCTCTTTTCCTGTTTTCTCAGGAAGCATGGGCTGATAAATAGGGGCTGTTTTCACAGGCTTGCTACTATGTTTTTTTTTTTTTCTCTCAGTTATAGTTATTTTAAATTAATTTTATTTTCTATTTTCAATTCTAGTGATTGGAATTGTTAGTAAAACATACTTAACAATTTGAACATTTTAAAATATGAGTTCTTTATACAGTCCAGCTTAGTTTGATCTCAGGATCCCTGGCATAATATTTTTCAACACATTGATCTAATTGACATGAAAGAAACACCTCAGATTCACAGAACACATTCTTTTCAATCACCCATGAATCATTCACCAAAACACAACTGTGACTTGTTATAAAACAGGTTCTAACACTTCTAAAGAATTATTCTGGAATAAAATTAATTAAATTAGAAATTGGTAACAAAAAGATAATTAGAAATCCCTCAAATGATAGGAACTGAAAAATTTTAAATTCTTAGTAATTCATGGGTCAAAGAAGAACTTTTAAGATTAATTAAACAATATTCTAAACAGATGACAATGAAAACACATGTTAATATTCAATGGAACAGTGACATTAACCCTTAATGGAAAGTTTATGAATTTAAGGATGTATATGATAAAAATAACTTATCTGAGTTTCTAATTTAAGGAGCTAGATAAAAACTAATTAAACCAAACAAAGCTAACAGTGATAGAGAAAAAAAAATCAAAGAAATAAAAATGTATATAAGTGAAAAGTTAAAAGAAGAATAAAACATGGTTCTTAAAAAAGATGAGTTAGGTGCTGGAAAGATGGCTCAGTGGTTAAATAGCGATGAGCTATAGGGATGATTTATAGAGAAAAAGAGTAAGAGATAAAGTAGAAGAGATAGCTAAAAGATTTTCAATCTAGATGAATAGTATTAAATATATATATTTAATATATATATATATTTATATATATATATATATATATATATATATAGATTCTGCTCTTAAAGAAGAATGGAGTTTGATTCTCATCACCCACATGGGGCAGTTCATGGCTATCTGCAACTCCAGCTCCAGGGACGCCTGCACTTTGCATGTGCACCAGTCATAGAAGCACACATGCATACATGTAATTCAAAATAGAACGAATCTTTAAAAATATGTTAATTAAGGAAATGCAAATTAAAACCACACTAAGGTATCATCTCACTCCAGTAAGACTAGCCAAGATCAAGAAAACAAAAGACATCAAATGCTGGAGAGGTTGTGGGGAAAGGGGAACACTTATCCACTGCTGGTGGTAAACTGCTATCATCACTGTGGAAAGCACTATGGAGAACCCTTAAAAAACTCAAAATGAGCCTACCACTTGACCCAGCCATACTACTCCTGGGTATATACCCACAAGACGCATCCTTCTGCAAAGATACATGCACAGCTATATTTATTGCAGCTCTCTTCATAATAGCAAAGAGCTGGAACCAACCCAAATGCCCCTCAACTGATGACGGGATAACAAAAACGTGGTACATCTACACAATGGAGCTCTATGCAGCTGTAAAGAAAGATGACATCATGAGCTTTGTTGGTAAATGGATGGAACTTGAAGCAATTTTGCTAAGTAAAGTAACATAGTTCCAGAAAAAAAAAAAAAGGCGAATGGTTTCCCTCATTTGTGGATGCTAACACCAAATCCCTAGTTGGCAGGCAAACTAAGCAACTTTATTATTATATCTCATTGTATCTGAAAGCAACTGTGCTATTCCAATGTGAATCTCTTAATGGGCTCTAGAATTGTCCTACCACTTGTATTCACACATTGTAATTACCATATATGGATGAAAGATGTGTATTCTTATTCTAAAAAAAAAAAAACATAAAATTACACATCTTTTTACCTGCATGCTGCTTTACTGTTAAATGTAAATCTCTAAATGTGTTTAGGAATCAACCTATAGTTTATTTTCATAATTTGTAATTTTGATTTATGTGTGGAGTGTATATATGCATATTTTGAAATAATATAAAATAAAAATATTAAATAAAAATGAAATTGGAAAAAAATCTGTTAAAAAGCAAGACGTGGTGGTGAATGCCTTTAATTCCCAGGTTTGATTCCCAGCACCCACAGGTGCTTCTGATCTCCATGGGCATTGTAGGGCAGGGGTGCACTTACATGCATGCAGGCAATACACTCACACATATAAAATAAAAACAATTTTTTAAAAGGAATGGAATCAGGAAGGTGGACAGTTATTCTGGAGTCCAATTTTCTTTGAAACTAACAATCGAATTGAAGGGTGGACTGACTGAAGTGTTTTACAATTTCTTCTGTTTTATTTTCTGGACACAAAAAGTTTGAGTTAGAACTGTATGTTGGCCTGCTGCAGAAACCTCCCCTGAAAAGTCTCATTATTTAAGGCATCTCATTGGTGGTCGGCAGCTGCTGTACGTCACCAGCTCTGCTTTTATGCCCGGCTTGTGCCTATTTGCAGCACTGGCCTAAAATCATCCTAACCGGGTGGTTAAGTCTCGATCTCAGTCCTGACTAGGGACTTTTCCCTTTGTCCGCTCTCATTTCAGATTAGACCAGCTAAGTGTCTTAAAGCCCAGTTTTGGAAATTTTATATTCCTTTCTTCCTTTTTTCTCTGGACAGGGAATAGGCAATCAGACCTTCTGTTCCTGTTGTTGTTTTGTTTTGAAAGCTATCCCGACATGTGTTTTACATTAAATTAAGGATGACATTTAAATATCATAACCCTCTCCATGTTTTTGTTTTTTAATTGAGACATCTCCCTATTAAGGCCAAGCTGGTTTCAAATTTCAGATTTTCCTGTCTCAGTTTCCTGAGTGTGGGATCATAGGCATGTGCGACTCTGTCTAGGTCATATGTTACATCTTATATAGAATTAACAATGCTGATTATGCAATTTTGGTGACTAAGAGGAAATAAGAAGTCTAAAAAATTTCTTGTAGTGGGAACCCTTAACTGATCTTACAAATGTGTGTCCAAATTATGTGTTCAGTGAATTCCAGAAGTGCAGTTCCTTCAACAGATGTCAAATGAGTCCTGAGGAAGGCATGTGCTGTCCTATGGTTTCAATTTGCGCTTAAAAGTCTTCCTACTACATGCTCCCCAATGGCATGCTCCTTCTCCCCTCAGTATCCTGTCTACTGTGGAAATGTTTCTGTCAGATAAAAAACAAAGGGAGAAAGCTCAGTCCTTTGGTGGGGTGCTGCTGCAGAAAGAGGGATTCAAATGCCTCTGTGGAAACTCCATCTGTCCATGCACAGCACAACACGGTTGGCACTTTTTCAGGGTTGGTGGTAAGAGGTGGCTGGCCAACTTCTACGTGTTCTATGCAGGGGAAGCATGGATTTGAGATTGAATAACTGCAAGTGAGATGATACAGAGTCAGAGGAGAGCCCAGGAGATGCGAGTGGGAAATAAGCGGAGTAGCCCCCCAGCATCTGGCAGTGGATGCCCAAAACAATTTCTAAGCTAGCCATGGGCAGGGGTGATGGCTGGTTGTGTAAAGCCCATGTTGTGCAAGCAGGAGAACATGATTTCAGATTCCTAGAATGCACATAGAAGCCAGACATGTGCTCCTGAAATCCCAGAACTCCTACCAGGATATAGAAGGCAGAGACAGGGATATCCTGAACACTTGTGGACCAGGTACCTGGCCCGAGCAGGGGAGAGCAGCAAGCGAGGAAGGAGATCAAGACCTACATGAAGTCCTATCACTTTAACAGGCACACTGTGGCACACCTGCAGCCCTCCCCTCAGAGGCTAGCCATGATCAGCTACCCCAGAATGTTTCCTATTCCAGAGAAACAGCTATAGTACCCACCAGCAAAGATCCAGAGAACAGCAGTAGAAAAAGATCCATCTCTGCCTTGATTTCCCACATATCTCACACAAACTTAGTCCCGCCTCCTCCACACATCCATCCTCAATGGGAGAAGACTGAAGGAGGAGAGAGAGCCTGAGACATCTTTATAATGAAAAGGACTTGAGAAAATACCAGAATCATCAAATAAAATCTAGAATTCTTTTGAAAAATTAAATATAGCATTATGCATTTTTCACTTGACTGTGTATAAATGTTAAAATATCTCTAAACTGGTAAGCCATTATCTGTGTTATTAATATGAAGAGTATTTGGCTTGCGGCATCTGGCAGGTTAGCAGATATTTCCTTAAATTTTCTTCTAGTAAGAGGCAAGGCAGCAGGTCGTGAACAATGACATGGACTCTGGAACCAGGTTCCCCATTTGTACCATGAAGACAATTACAAAGAGGCAAGGCAGCAGGTCGTGAACAATGACATGGACTCTGGAACCAGGTTCCCCATTTGTACTATGAAGACAATTACACTATTTACCTTATTGAATGTGGTGAGAGTGTGTTCAGTCATATACATAGAATAAAAATAAAGTACCTCACAGGAAGTAGCAGTAAACATTAAGTAGTCACATTCAAAGAACAAAGCAAACACTCTAGGTGTTGGTGTGAGCATATCTGAAAGGCAAAGTGGAATGTTCAAGAACAACTTTGTCAGGAATTGGAAAGTAAGCTGTTTCTCAGAAGAGGGAAGATTCATGGAGGCAGAGCTAATGTGAGAACAAAGTCATGTAGTCTGTCACCACAAAAGGTCTTTATACAGAAGTAAAGCATCTCAGGTGTTTAGGTCTTCAATAACTTTGGTATAAACCACCGTCTACAAGCAAAAGCTCTGACATCAGCAATGGATTATTCTACCAAGGAGATGTTGGCCAGGGGATCCAAGCCCCCACAAAAGGTAAAGGCTCCTTACCTCTAAACTTAGATATCTGCAAGAAGAGAGGCGATAAAGCCCTGCTGTTGAAGACCTGATGTAAACATGGGAAAGATGTATTGAGACCACACTTGCAAGTGTACAGATGGTCTCTGGAATACCAGAGAGTGTTACCAAAGGCCACTAAACCAATAAAGCAAATATAGGTCTCCTTGATCAGAACCAGCTACACCTCACCTGCCTGGAAATACTGTGCAGCAGTGGCAGCCATATGTCTGTATATCCCAAATCTAATTGGCTATTAGTTCTCTCCTTGGAGGAATAACCCACGGCTGATGCCACAAGCTTACAACCTCTAATGGTTAGGAGATATTATAAGCCACAGTAAGACCCTGTTGTATTTAACAGAAAAAAATGTAATTCATGGATTAAAATACCATCCAAACATCTGTGTCTATACCAAAGTAACCTACCATAACAATTAGTACTGTTTAATTACCTATATATCTAATTGCTTGTGCTCATCAGTAGGATCGAAAGGTTATTCCTGGACAAACTGTCAGCCCATGAAAGGAAACAGCCAGAATTGACCAGAGACCAAGACAACAGCTCCAGAGAAAGTAGACTGTTTTGCTTCTCATCCACCTGTGCCCCTTTTCTAAGCCTAGGGAACAATTTGCGGAAGAGGGGGCGTGGTAGAATGTAAGGGCTGCGATTGGGGTGAATGATGAAACTATAGCAATATAGTCTGGACACGCATTTGATCAACTTGATTGAACATACAACCCCCCCTGCTGGATGGTGGGACCCATGAGCTGTGTGGGTTTGGGCACAACTGCTTGCAAATTGGTTTTACATGAAGGATGCTTGTACGCATAAATTACTACTTATTGTTAAAAAATGAAAAAAAACTGAGAGAAAGATGCAGGACAGTTATGGCATAATGCATGATCTGGGATGGAGTGGGGTGGGGTGGGGGGAAGGGAAAGGGAAATATGCCTGAACTGAATTGGAAAATGATGTATGAAATACACAAAGCATCAATAAAAAATGAAAACTAAACCCCCCCAAAAAAGAATGCTTAACATTCTATTTGTTTTTTCTCTTTGTTCTTCAAGTCTTAAAAAACACAGCAAACCACCACAGAGATTTCACAGATCAACAGGGGCTTCTGGATGATACACCCTTGGATTGGTAAAAATTTGCTCAGATTTTTGTGAGATTATTCAAGGCCTTGGAAGTTTCCCTGTAGCATTTTCCACCTTACTCCATGCCTGCAATTCCATCTAAATTCAGGACTTCAGGTTATATCCACAGAAAACCATGAGATTTTTTTTCTGACAGCCCAAGACATGCATAAAAGGACCAGCCCCAGAAATGGAGTACATATATTAAAGCTAAAAAGATCTCTGCCGATTGGCCTTTCTTCATTTCAGGGCCTCAAAATCTCATACTGGTAACAACATGAATAGGGCATGAATGACAGGGCGGGGAAAGGCTAGCTATTCTCATGAATCCAGCATGATAGGAGTGCTTAGAGTTATGACCTTCAAAAGTTTTCCAGTTTGACCTCCTGTGGCCTTTTTCTTAAATGGAGGTCATCTGTACTTACTTTAAGCCCCTTCTCTGTACTGCAGGAGTGGCCGGGACAGCCCCATGAGTCCTCTTGAGCCTTTTTCTCTGAGCCCATAATTCTACTTGTGCAGTAGGCTTTGGCTTGCTCTCTGGCTCCTGAAACACCTGTTTTAATGCTCTACCTCTTGATGGCTTCTCGGTCTTATTTCTCCTGTGCTCCTCTTCAATGGCTAACTCAAATGGACATATCCACTGATCTCTTAGCATGGCCATAGAGAAAGTCATGGAAGTCACTTCTGGTGTAAAAATGACAGAAATTAGCTAACATTTGGGTGCAAATTAGGAAAGGAAATAGGTTTCTGTGCAATTTTGGACTGTGATTGATGGAAAAATCTTTGATAAAAATAAGAACAATTATTGTGATGGTTGATATTGATTGTCAACTTGATTGGATTAGAAGTGTCTAATTGGGGGCTGAAGAGATTGCTCAGTGATTAAGAACATTGGCAGCAGTTCCTGAGGACCTGAGTTCAGTTCTCAGTACCCACATGACAGCTAACAATTCCCAACTTCTGTTTCAGAGAATCTGATGTCCTCTTCTGGTCTCCATGGGCATCACATTCACAGGTGCACTTACATACCACCAAGCAAAACACTCATATACCTAAAATAAAAATAAAATGGTTTTGAATTTTTTAAAAAGATCCCAATTGTCTCTAGAAACAGTGGGCTTCTAACATGATAAATCTGTTAATAGACAGATGGAGTCACAACGTGGTGACAACTGAGAAGAGCAATAGATGGAGAAAGCAGCCACTGGAGGGCATGCCCTTGAGAGCTGTTCTTGTCTGTGTTCCCTTTTACTCTCAGCTCATTGGCCACCACTGATGTGAGCTGCAATGCCTCAACCTTCTTGCCAGAGTAGATGGGCTCTTCTGAAACTGTGAGTCACAGAAGTAATTCTTCCCTTTACGTTGTTCTCTTGGGAAAATTGGTTATGGTTATGATAGCAGCAGCTAAAGTAGTCATGAGATAGGACGAGATGATGATGATGGTGATGATGATGATGATGGTGATGGTGATGATGATGATGATGATGATGATGATAATGGTGATGATTATGGTGATGGTGATGGTGATGGTGATGATGATGGTGAGATGGTGATGGTGATGATGGTGATGGTGATGATGTTGATGGTGATGATGATTTTGATGATGATGATGGTGATGATGTTGATGATGTTGATGATGTTGATGATGATGGTGATGATGATGGTGATGATGGTGATGGTGATGATGATGGTGATGATGATGGTGATGATGGTGATGGTGATGATGATGGTGATGATGGTGATGATAATGGTGATGGTGGTGATGATGATGGTGATGATGATGATGGTGATGATGTTGATGGTGATGATGGTGATATGATGATGATGATGTTGATGGTGATGATGGTGATATGATGATGATGATGTTGATGGTGATGATGGTGATATGATGATGGAGATGGTAATGGTGATGATGATGATGATGATGATAATGGTGATGGTGGTGATGGTGATGATGATGATGGTGATGGTGGTGTTGGTGGTGATGGTGATGATGATGATGATGATGATGATAGTGGTGGTGATGATGATGATGGTGGTGGTGATGGTGATGATGGTGATGCTGATGGTGGTGGTGATGATGATGGTGATGATGATGGTGATGGTGATGATAGTGATGGTGGTGATGGTGATGATGGTAATGGTGATGATGGTGATGATGGTGATGGTGATGATGATGGTGATGGTGATGATGGTGGTGGTGATGATGGTGATGTTGATGATGATGGTGATGGTGGTGATGATGGTGATGGTGGTGATGATAATGATGGTGATGATGATGATGATGGTGGTGGTGATGATGATGTTGATGATGATGGTGATGATGATGATGATGATGTTGATGGTGATGATGGTGATATGATGATGATGATGTTGATGGTGATGATGGTGATATGATGATGATGATGATGATGATGGTGATGATGATGTGATGATGATGGTGATGATGATGATGATGGTGATGATGATGGTGATGATGATGTGATGATGATGGTGATGATGATGATGATGGTGATGATGACGGTGATGATGAGGATGATGGTGATGATGATGATGGTGATGGTGATGATGATGGTGATGATGGTGATGGTGGTAATGGTGATGATGGTGATGATGATGGTGATGATGATGGTGATGGTGGTGATGGTGATGATGGTGATGATGATGATGGTGATGATGGTGATGATGATGATGGTGGTGATGATGATGGTGATGATGGTGATGATGGTGATGGTGATGATGATGGTGATGATGGTGATGGTGGTGATGGTGTTGATGGTGATGGTGATGATGGTGGGGATGGTGATGGTGATGGTGATGGTGATGATGGTGATGGTGGTGATGGTGATGATGGTGATGGTGATGATGGTGGGGATGGTGATGATGATGATGATGATGATATAGTGGACTGACCTAGGGAACTCCTTTATGTTTAGTGACTCCATCGTAATGGCTGAACTCTGGCCCAGAACAGGCCAGGAAGAGCCAGTTGGTTATCTCAACCTCCAACCCCCTCTCCAGGATGTCCTGTGACCACCTATGTACCTTATCTTTTGTCAATGTTTTATAACTGCCTGCAGTCTACCCACTTCTTATTTTAGTAATCTTGCAGCAGGCAGGAACTGGGGTATTTATTGTCTGACTGGAATTTCTAAAAAATTTACCAGGGAATTTTGTTTGCTTTTATAAGCCTAACCTGCCTCTGAGTTGCTGCTGTAATCCTCCCATTCCTGACCTGGGATACAGTCCTGGCCAATCCAAATTAAAAACCCAATTTGGCTAATTGGAACCTGGAGTCTGTGTACTCTCTTTTTCTCCCAGTGTTCCAGCACAATAACATTGAAAAGAGGAAGAGAGAGAGAGAGAGAGAGAGAGAGAGAGAGAGAGAGAGAGAGAATTAATAATAATTTGTTGCTGAAGAATAAGTACTGATGTGTTCTGTCATATTTTAGTGGATGTTTGGTTTGGGCACAAATTAGCCAACTCTTCAGCAATAAACACGTTTTAATTACAGTTCCATAAAAATATGAGGTAAGCACTTTCTGGAGGAAGTAACTAAAGACAGTAAGGTAATGTAAGTGCCTGATACTATTAAGTGGTAAACACAGGCTTTTACTTTGCCCTTAGTGAGTTTGCCAACTAACATTGTCAACTTCAGCACCTCAGCATATGAAAAGAGTAAAAGGCATTTATCCTGTTATAACATTAACTCAAATATACTCTGTACCAATTCAGACACACAGAATGTATTAGAAAGAACAAGACTCCGTAAGTGCTAAGAAAACAGGTTTGTCACCTAGGATCTATGTTCTTGAGTTCTCCATTGCTGTGACAAACATCTGAAATAATCAAATTAATAGGAAGAGTAAGGATTTGTTTTGGCCTGAGGTTGCTTGGCTGTGTTGCTTTTGAGCTTGTGGTAAGGACGGATCCTTGCTGAAGGTTCAGGATTGAGAGAAACTAACTGCATGAAACCACAAAACAAAGCAACTGGACTTTAGTATCTCCATCTAGAGCAATATTTCCTTCCATGAAGTCCCACCTCCTAAATGTTCTACCATCTCCATTTAGGGTCACAGGCTGAAGACAGAGCCCTGCCTTTCATCACATATACCTTTGGGGATCACTAGTGACCCAACAATAACAAACTCTAGTTATAGAACACATGATCAATTCAGTATGAGACTTCCAAATGCAGTCTGTAACAAGATTTCCCTGCCTTCTCTTATAGCTCAATACTCTTCCTAATAGTGTAACATTCATTAACAGAAGGAGAGTCAATATACACAGAAGATTTGTCTCTAGGCTTTGAAAGACATCCTTGTAGTTCTAACATTATCAAGATAGTAATAATCAATAGAAATCCCGAAATAATAAGAAACCCCCTTGTAAGTGAATGACATATTCTTACTGATGTTCCTAGTCGTATGGAATGCCTGTCCAAAGTCAGAACTCTCAACCCTACATGTAACCCCTGAAGCTAACATTGCTGTTAAATCAGGCATGAGAATGAAGACAGCTGGATTCTGTTGGTGTTTGGAATCTGTTTGGAATTCCTTTCTGTCTAATCTATCCTAAAAGAATTTTTGCAAGCTCTCTAAATAATTCAGAACACAGGGAATGCTTTCTGTCCACTGTGAGGAAATATGGGGTATGTTTATACATATCTGTGAGCTACAGGAGGAAGGGTTTTGTGTTCTGTGCTTTACATTTATCATCTTCTCAATCTGATGTTTTGGGGGGAGAAAACAAAAGGCTTTGTGTTTGGGTCCTGTGTGCTTGCTGGTGGTGTTCAGCTTGTTTAGATTATCAGATGTTTTTACTAAAATATAAATCTTTCATTAAAGCCAAAATACAATTTATCTAACAGCAAGCATCATCTGGCCAGTGAATCACCAAGACGTGAATTTGATTCATCCACAGATTACAGAGAAGGTCTTTATTTATGGTCATCAGAACCAACACTTTGGGTATTAATATGTCTGAAGAATCAAAATTTGCAATATCTGACAAGGTGCCAATGTACTCAAACTTTACATGAAGAATACCCCTAGCTCTCAATTATGTTTGTTTTTGAGGTGTCATGGAATTTAGAGGTAATAGTACAGAAACAGTCCCCTCATGTCTATGAAGAATAGTTTTCACCTGGAAAAAAATCTTCATTCTCCCTCTTTTACTTTGTGTTTTTCCTCCACTGTATATAAACAGTGTAACAACAAAGAAGGACAAGAATCCCTTGAGTCAGTTCAGCTATATAAGCTAGTCCTGGCTGTGAATGGAGCCCTGGGTCCCAAATTTCAATCCATTCTTGTACAAACACTTCTTTTGTTAGTCTTTTCCTTGTATATTTAGTGTGTTTAAAATGATGAAAACAAATTGAGGATATAATTTAGTGGATGAGTACTTGCTTTGCTTACTGGCCCAGCCTATGTAAGGCCCTGGTTAATCGAGAGAGAGAGAGAGAGAGAGAGAGAGAGAGAGAGAGAGAGAGAGAGATCGCAATAGGGTACCAGAGATGAGACAAGTTGCAGGAAGAAAGGTGAGAATGACTCCAGTAGGAAACAATGGAAGAGGAGTCGAATAGGAGGCAACAGACAGTCACAGGGTACAGCACAGCTAGATGTCAGGGATCCTAAGGGATTCAATTCCATTACGAGTACTTACTCATGGTCTGTTTTGGAAGGCATTTTAAGATTTAATCTCAGGCAAATATTAAATTTCAAGTACAGATTTTTTCCCAGTGTCTTTTACTCTAGGATTCTATCCCTAGCTCTCTCTGTACTGGCCGAGTCTTCTTTAGACATTCTGCCTTGACCCAAGAGAAGATTGATCTTCACAGTACGCATAACTTCTGGTGTGTTACCAGGTTCTGATCAACTTCCTGTGGTACAATACAGGAAGCACTGTGTCTGCATCTCACCCTTACAAAGAGTCCTTCTCCTGACCTCTTGAGTGGTTGTGAGCTAGTAGAGGATTTTAGCAAACTTTCAGGACAGCCCTTCACCCATAAGATGCTCAGAAGTTCACAGGAACCCTGACAAACCCACCTCTATGGCAATTAGGTCGGATCACCTGCTCCTTCTTTTTATACCACGTTCCCAATGCTATTTTCTTTTATAACTAGTTGCCTCTGACTAGATCTTTATACCCTGATACTCTGGCATCTTGAGACATGGAACGATCTCAAGTTTGTTATGTTCAGCATCAACCCAAGGACAACTGAGTCTTTCAATTGCATCCTCACCCTCCTATCTTCTTCCTCTCATGAAGTGCCTCTCAGAGCAATGGAGCAGTAGTAAAAAAGAATCATTGTTCCTCAATACATCACTATTAAAGTTAGTGCTTTTCTTTCTTGTTAACTTTCCACAGAAATCCATGTTTAAATTGTCTGTTGGAATTAGGGCAGAGTGCTGTTGGATAATAGATGGATGAGGAGAAAGGGCAAGCTTATTATACAGGAAACAAGAAAGGGAACTGATATTTCTCACGATCATCTTACAATAATCTTTTTTGGTGAAGTTGTGTTTGATTATCCTGCTAGACACCTAGCTTGTTCTCCCTGCTCCATTAAATTCCTAAGAGCATCAAATTCTTGCTTTATAATTTTCTAGATTGGATGGCAAATGACATGAATTCTCTATTCAGAGGGACATTTCATGAGGAAAATGGAATTTATCTATATGTCGAGGCACATTATTTCAACTTATTTTCCAGCTCTAAACAAAGTAAGTTTCTGAAGGGCTGATTTGAGACCTGAGGCTAAGTGAGGTCAGCAGGGGAGACGACTACTGACTTCTGTGTGCATAGTAAATGTCAAAATACAATTATTGATTATCTAACCTAAAAAGGAATTTCTGAATCATTCCCTGGGCATCCACAGTATGTATAATTTACAGACTTTAATCTTTGATATCAGAACCTAGATAAACTGAACGGAATGATCCATAGTGAGGTGAGGGTCACTCTACAGTTTCCGTAATCAGTCTTCAGAATTCGAGCACTACATTATTTGCTTCTACTCCTATCCTGTGGAGAATATCTGTTCATTTGTTCACCTATGTAGCATTCATGGGCTCTCATCCATTATCTATCTATCTATCTATCTATCTATCTATCTATCTATCTATCTATCTTCTATCTATCATCTATCATCTACCTATATCTATCATCTATCTATCTATCAATCATCTACCTATATCTATCTATCATCTGTCTATCTCTTATCTATCTATCTATCCTCTATCTATTACCTATCATCTACCTATATCTATATATCTCTTTATCTATCTATCTATCTATCTATCTATCATCAATCTATAAAATCTACCCATCTAGTTATCTATTATTTATCTAATTTATCATATCTAATCTATTATTTGTCTATCATCATTATCTGTCTTTCTCTTTGCCTTTTTAATAAAATAAAATTCACACTTAATAGAACTCGTAGGAACTTCTTTCTTTCATGTCCATGTTAAGGCGATCATTACAGGTTGTATTTATTCTTTCCTGTATGTATTACATGGACCCAATTCAAGTCTGTTTGAATAAGATGAAATGGGCTAAGTGGAATCAGGTATCTGAAATCATCTGTCACATGAGTCGCTGACAAAACCTTTCAAAATATTCTCCTTACTATCCTGGTGTGCCCTTCATACAACCTGTCATTAGAAAGTCTTATTAACTTGCTGGAAAATGTTTCAGAGCATTGAGAACATAGAGTACTCTTCTCTCACGTGATCTCAGACCAGCCACCTCATCCTCTCTTGAGAAATGCAGTTTCCTGGGCCTACCACAGCATCCTCTGGATTCATATATCAGGATACAGTAAATGTGCATTTAATAATGTGTCCACATGGCCCTCAGACATATGCCAATTGGCAACTTCCTCTTTACAGGCAGAAATAGTCCCCAAGATAACTTGGCTCAAGTAACTTTTTAAGGACCTCTGGAGGCATGCCAATTTTCTTAATCCTTTTCCTTACTGAGTCTCATATCCTTTTCCATCAGCACACAATTCACTTCATATTCTTGGGGGATGTCCTTTTCCTTTGTATCTATGACTGTCCTTCATAGTCCAGGGTTTTAATGTATTCTCTACTTGTGAAGGCTGTGCTTAGTCCAGAATCTAACCAGCCCTTAGAGTTTCCCCGGAGTTCATGTCTCGCTTCTCTGGGCTCTATTTCCCTTGCATGCATTTTCATTGCAAAGCTCATCATGTAGTACAAGTTTTACATCTGTCAGCCTCCTCTTCTGGAATATCTTTTATACTAGGGCAGGAACATTGTCATAATAATGTATTAATTAGTGCATCAAGGCACTATGTAAGTTCACTATTTTCCCTGATGCTGGCTCTGGTAATGACATTAGAACAGCAAAAGAGGAAATCACAGGAGGAGAGGGCTGGCTCTTGTGTTGTTCTAACTCATTAGCTTCATGGGGAAATTACCTGAATTATTTCTATGTCTCTGTGGTTAAATACATTTATGCAACACTTGCTTCAAAGCAGGTGAATGGGATAGTTTGAGGCAGGATGTATCACAACCTGAATCCTGTGCTGTAAATTTCCCGGAAGCATTCATGAAATATTTTCAGATTTATTTGAGCTCATAAACATTTTATTTATGGAATCAGTCTTTAGCTTTATATTTAGGTGATAATATTGTACAGAAAGCTTTTATGCTTCTCCCTCTAAACTCTCTTCTTCTTAGAATTTTCTAATAAGCATGTAATCATCTTTTTCTCTATGACTATAGATGTTGTGTACTTCTTATGTTGATATTTATAATCTGGTTATGCAGAGTCTGAGCCCTTTTCCTGGACTGGTAATTCAAGGTCATATCAGTTGTGTCACCAGCCGGACCTCAGAGCTGCCTTTGTAACCTGAAGGTTGAAATACTAGGTATTTTTTCTCAGGTTTCTTTGTGGCCATTGTGCTAATGGTAGTACATAGCCTACGTTTGGCCAAGTCATGTCTTTCAGCAGTAATTTCCATCAGTAGCCATGGTGCAGTAGGCACACAGACCCAGGGAAGCAGCAGCCTTGGCAGCAGTCTTAGCCCAAGGTTAATGGCGGTGATGGTGCTCCAGGGATAGCCACAGCCAGCCCAGTGTTTATGGAAAGGGCTGCAAAGCTCCCACCAGGGATGTTTGCAGAAGAGTGACTCTATGCCTGGTTCTTCAGAGTGAACACAGCTGCACCTTCTTCCTTTTGTAGCTTTCAAAGCCTGCATGGCTAGCTGCTGCTTCTTGTTGTTGTTTTCATTTTTTGAAAATAATACCCTTGAGTGTTTTCCAATATATTCTTCTGCTATTTTTAAATTTTATAAACTTACTTTTGCTGAGCATGGTGACATACACCTTTAATTCTCAGAAGTAGAGAGGCACAGATTGGCAGATCTTTGTAAATCAAGGGCAGCCTGGTTCCAGGCCAGTGGAGCTTTGGGGTGAACCTGTCTCAAAAAGACCAGAAAATCCATACTTTAAAAAATTATTTTATGCAGCCAGGTATGGTGGCGCATGCATTTAATCCTAGCACTTGGGAAGCAGAGGCAGGCAGATCTTTGTGAATTCAAAGCCAGCCTGGTCTACAGAGTGAGTTCCAGGACAGCTGGGGCTACAGTGAGACCCTGTCTCGAAAAGACCAAAAAAAATTATTTTATGTCTTTGAGTATTTGCCTTCATGTATATAATTGCAACATGTCACGCAGTGCCTGGGCATGTCAGAAGAGGGCATTAGATCCCCTGGAACCAGAGTTATGGATGGTTGCTATCTGCCATGTGGTGCTGGGAACCCATCCAGAGTTCTCTGCAAGAGCAGCCAGTGCTCTTAGCTTCTGAGCCATCTCTCCAGCCCTAGGTTTACTTTTAGAAGTTAAATTTTAGAGTAATATGTAGTTGACTTGGAAAAAAAGAAATTGCAAACAGCTAGATATTTTCCCCAATTCCTTTATTAATCTATTTACTATCTACTGATTTTAAGAAAGAACCTATCCAGAATCCCAGCTGAACATCTGTACTCAGTTGTTTTGTTAATTTCTTTTTTTTTTTTAATGTGAACAGAGATGGTATTTATTTTTTCTTCTTTATTTTTTTTCATTTTTTAACAATAAGTAATAATTTATGAGTACAAGCATCCTTCATGTAAGACCAATTTGCAAGCAGTTGTGCCCAAACCCTCACAGCCCAAGGGTCCCACCCTTCAGCTGGGGGGGGGGCTTGTATGTACAATCAAGTTGATCAAATAAGTATCCAGTCTATATTGCTGTAGTTTCACTATTCACCCCAATCGCAGCCCTTACATTCTACCACGCCCCCTCTTCTGCATATTGTTCCCTAGGCTTAGAAAAGGGGCACAGGTGGACGAGAAGCAAAACACTCTACTTTCTCTGGAGCTGTCGTTTTGGACTCTGGTCAATTCTGGCTGTTTCCTTTCATGGGCTGACATTTTGTCCAGGAATAACCTTTCAATCCTACTAATGAAGCACAAGCAATTAGATATATAGGTATTTAAACAGCTCTAATTGTTATGGTAGGTTACTTTGGTATAGACACAGATATTTGGATGGTATGTTAATCCATGAATTACGTTTTTTCTGTAAAATATGACAGGGTCTTACTGTGGCTTATATCATCTCCTAACCACTAGAGGATGTAAGTTTGTGGCATCAGCCGTGGATTATTTTTTGTTAATTTCTAAGTTATCCTATAAAATTATCCAAAATTTAATTTCTACAGATTTGTAAATAATTTAAGCACAGTTAATCTTATATATTTCTCTCTCATTATTTAGAATTCCTCAGATTTTGCTTATCAGATTTTTCCAGATAAACATTATTACCGTGATTTGAAATCCTCTATGAATCCATAAACTGCATTTTCATCACAGGTTACAATGATGATGATTTGAAAGGTAGACATTTCTGTAAGTGCAGTCCTACTGAGTGTTAGACAAGCCTTCCCTCTTCTCTGATTTAAGAACTAGGGAAACAGGTTTAAATATTTTTTTCTGGAAAAAAAATGCTATTCTCTTCTTTTCTCTCTCCCCTCCCCCTTTCTTGTGATTACAAGATATGCACAGGGTTTCAAAAATTATGTCACTTATCATCCATCACAGTCATTCTGTTCGACGCTTCAGTCCCCTGGTTTGCAGGGGAAGCCCCCGTGAGCCACCTCCTGTGTCCTTAGGCATGACTCCATTAATCTTTCAATACAGCTCCCCATAAATCCTTCTGACCTAATTCCTGGTATGGCTTGGAAGTTGAATTATGTATAATTAAATTATAGAATGGAATGACATGCAACTGGCTCTGCCATTTCTTCTTATGTAACAGTGCACCTAGCAACTCAACCAGGCCACTTAAGAATGTTTTATTCTCTTATGTCCTAAAAATATCAGTGTATTATGACCTCCATCTTTCTGATTTAAAAAAACAACTTAATGGAATGAAACCCTTCCCTGCCTTGTCCTTTCCCACCTTCATCCTGTGCCCAGATGAAATTACCTGTGTTTACAATAGTTCAGAAAAACCTTCTTATTTCTCTAAATACAGGTTTAAAACTGTGGCTTTTTCGGTTTTAGACACAGCTGCTGGCTTTGTGCTGGAGAGAACTGTGTGAACGTGGCAACTTCCTTTACCTTTGCCCTGTCTAGCCATGTCACCATTTGCATGTTCTCTAGGTCTAAATTTGTACTTTCAAGCAAATTGGTTGCACTTATTCTATAATGGAGCCCTAGTAAAGTGCCACATGTTGAGTGCTTTAAGAAGCAGACCTTTGTTGCTTGGGAGTTCTGGAGACCTCAAGACCAAGGCATCAGAAAGGCTGCTTCCTTATGAGGGTTGTGAGATGGAGGGTTCTCCCCAGGGCTGCCTGCTGGGTGTGTAGATAGCTATCTTTCTTTTTAAGCTTTGCGTATCATTTTGAATGTTCTTCTGTCTCAGTTCCTTCTTTTTTAATATTTTATTTATTTGTATGTGTATGAGTATACTGTCTGCATGTAGGTTGGTGCACCCGTGTTGTGCAGTGCCGTGGAGGTCAGAAGATGGCATTGGATTCCCCTGGAACTGGAGCCAAAGATGGTTCTCAGCCACCATATGGGTGCTGGGGATCAAACCCTGGTCGTCTGCAAGAGCAGTTGGTAGTCTTAACTGCTAGGCCATCTCTCCAGCCCCTCAGTTCCTTCTTTTTATAAGTATGCTCATCACACTCTATTAGTCTCCACCTCAATGGCCATTTTTAACTAAGTCATCTCTATAAGGATTTTATCTACAAGTAGCCACATTTCATAGTCATTTTGTATAGTATTACTGAGTTATGATAACTTAACAATTGACCTACCATGCTATTCTTCTATTTAAAGTGTACAACTCCATAATTTTTAGAATATTTACAAAGTTTTGTAATTATCAGCTAAAGTTTAGAACATTTTACCATTTTTAAATAATCCTGTACAGTGTAGTTATTATGCTCTGACATATAGAATCCTTGCTAAACTTAGATAACTCCATTCTTTTTTCAATATTAATCTACCTATTGTATATCTGTTAACTAAGTTGAATGATTATAGCCACATTTTGAGATATTAGGAAATAGGACTCCAATGTCTCTTGAAGGCAGTGCATAATTCAACTCCAAACAGTAATTGTCTTTTTATTTCTTTAGCACCAAAAGCTAGAAATTCTCCTTGAATACTTCACTTTGTAACTCGGTATTATCCATCCCTGTCTTTCTCTAAATATATCCTGAATTCTCTGTCTGTCTGTCTGTCTGTCTTTTCCATTTTCCTTTTAAATTGACATTGGTAATATGCTACATCCTATTGTATAAACATCTTTAAGAATATCACATATCTATAACTAAACTCCAAAATTTGAAATTTCAAAAACACATTTTCATTATTGTTGTGAGCACATGAAAGCTGCTCATAGTAGAACCAGCACCTTACCATGGACTTCTGCTTTCCGGAATTGTGAGATAACTTTCCAACATCCAGCTTTCTCAGCCTGGTGGTAAAGTGTGACGGCCTCCCCTGGCACATGGATGGAATCCTCGTCTCTAGGTTTTTGTGTCTGGAAGTTTCTAAGCCCTAATTACATGCTGGACATATTCTGTGTACTGTGGTATGGTAAGATTTTAATCTTTGCTCTCCTAAATGACAGGCAACCACCACTTCTGTCTAGGTTTCCCTTCTGATCAAACTGACTGAGGTTCATGGAGCTTCCTGACAAAATGATCTTTAAGGATAAATTTCTAACTCTTCAAGTGTTGAATTCATCTCTACTTTTCCTTCATACTTATAGACAGAGAATTAAAAATTGAAAAAACTCTCGGGGCTGGAGAGATGGCCTAGCGGTTAAGAGCGCCAACCACTCTTGCAGAAGACCCGAGTTCGATCCCCAGCACCCACATGGCGGCCAAAAGCCATATGAAACTCCAATTCCAGGAGAACTCCAGTTACAGGGGAATCCGACACCCTCTTCTGACCTCTGCGACATTGCATGACATAGGTGCACACACTTGCATGCAGACAGTACATTCATACACATACAGAAATAAATAAAAAATTAAAAAATATATTTAAAAAATTGAAAAAACTCTCTAGGAAATTTTCTTCACATATTACTTACAAAAAGAAATCTTTTCTAGGAATTCTGGTTGTGTGTTTATTCTGGTCACTGATTTGTTTGTTGCTTGTTTTCATTCTGGAAGCTCTTACACTCTTATTTGGAGGGGGTGTTATACCACAATGTTATACCTACGATTCAGCGTGTTTCAAGCTATATATTCTCTCTATCTCAAGACATGTAATTCATAGGTGCCAACTTGTAGGGGCTTTCAGAAGCAAATGTTGGGAGAATTAGACTACTTCAACTAAAAATGATAGTGGTGGAAAATATATTCAGCAAATCTTGTACATCTATCAAAGTCCAACTATTTCCTAATAGTAGAAGGAACAGACATTGGTGTAAAATGAATAATAAAACTGAAAAATATAGTTTACTGTTCTTAATATGATGACTTAAAGCCAGGCGTGGTGGTGCACACCTTTAATCCTAGCACTTGGGAGGCAGAGGCAGGCAGATCTTTGTGAGTTCAAGGCCAGCCTGGTCTACAGAGTGAGTTCCAGGACAGCTGGGGCTACAGGGAGACCCTGTCTCAAAAGACCAAAAAAAGAAAAAAAAAAAAAAAAGAAAAATATATGATTACTTAATTCAGCCAAAAATAATCAGTGGCTGTTCATCCCACGGATAGCAGGTGATTGGGAGACAATATGTTAACAATCACACGGTGACATGTAACGAATTAATTCTCAGTTATATCCAGGAAGCCATAACTTCTCAGTAGAAATGTCTGTTGAGCCCCATCTTAACCAGACAATTAAAGTTAGCCTTATCTCTATCACGAGTAATATTGTAAATTTCAAAGAAATCTTTCTTATTTTCTGCTAATTCCCCAATACTTATTATTCTTATCTTTATAAGTATAGTCTTTTCTTGACTATCTTTGAAAACAGTAATTCAAATTATTTTAAATTTCTCTTTTGTGTTACTAATAACTTCTCTTTAAAAAGACATGGTGCATTTATGAAAGTCTCAGTCTTTTTTTCTGTTTTATTGTAGGCTTTAGTCAAATAACCAGTATCTCTTGGCAGCCAAGAATGGAGAAATGTATAACCACAAACACTATAGACTTGCCCTGAGATTTGGTTTAGGTGAGCACTAAAAGGTGAGATTAATTGGCTCTTCATGGGGTCCTAGCACCCTAGTGTCTCTGGGTGGAATTCTCAGCCAACTTCTGAAAGGCAGGTTTTGCATTCCTGCAAGATTTAAAGCTGTGGATGGATCTAAACTCTTCCAGCAAATACTTCTCCTACAACTTTCCATCCTCCAGAAATTCCTGACCCTTCCTAACCCCAGATAGCCTGTCTCTAGCTCTATTGTTGAGGTTTTATAGCATTTCTTCTGTTTCTGCTGTAACTACCAACCACATTGACTCAGTGCCCCCAGTGTGGATTTATCCCTCAGGTATTTTGCACGTGGTGGCCTGCTTCAGCAGCTCTTTTGCTTGATGGTGTTGGACTTGGTTGGGCTCCCAGTGTCTCTTGTTGTGGTACACAGGGCAAAGAAGCAGAGCTTATCTGAGTTATACATGTTGTTCCTATAAGGAGAGTAGGGATATATGAAGCCTAATACCAAGCTTCTTTGCACCCATTTAACATTTCTTTATGGAATGTGGCATTCAAAACACTTGTCAGTGTTCTTTGGGTCAAATAAAACCACTTGGGCAAGACCAAAGTTGACAGGACACTTAAACACACTCTGTCTAGAAGGAAGTGTGGCCACAGCAGGGTAAGCTTGTAAGCACAAAAGGTGAGTTGTGAACCAATCACGTAGCTTTTCACCCTCAGTTTAGCGAAACTTGGGAGGAGTATAAAAGAACCCCCCCAAATATATTTTTAATTCATATGAGGTTGGTCAAGTCACTTAGTTATGACTTAGTTCATTTGCTATTTTTATTACATTTTATTGTGTATATGTATGTACATATGTGTGTATACATGTGTGTGCATATTCTGTGATATATGAGTGGAAATCAAAGAATAGTTTGCTGAAGTTTATTCTCTCCTTCCAGTGAGTGGGTTCCAGGGATTGAACTCATATTATTCACTTTGAGTGCAAGCACATTTACCCACTGAGCTACCTTGCTGGTCCCACAATTTCTTTGTATTGACAGGAAGAATTTCCTCCAAAATATTGTTATAAATAAATGTGCTTTAATGGCTTAGATCAGGGTGGAACACAGACTAAACACTCAACATTGGTCCTGAAGATTTTGACTCCAACTCTGACTATCTTGAAGTAAAACATATTTTTGGAGACATGTGAGAATTTCTATGTGGATAATTATACTGCAAAAGACATGATCTGTTTCTGTGCAAACATTATACTGAAGGACTTGTAAAAGGAAGTTCCATCCTTGTAGTACCACACTTTGTATCAGTTTGAAACACTCAACAGAGCTGGAGGGTCATGGAGACTCGAATCTACTTTCAGGATACACAGGGCTCTGTTAGGAACTGAGGCAGAACTGCTGGAAATCCCAAATGGTTTTTCTTCTTTCCATTTTGTTGTATGAATTTAGATATTAAGCAAAGTTGCTGATCTGGCAGGATAGCAAAGCTTCATTCTACATCTGAACAAAAGTATGTAAAGGAAAAGAAATGTGATTATTTTTGCTCCATTATTTTTGGAAAGATAATATGAAATAAATGTTTGGGAGCCCAAAATGATTTTTCCCAGCTTGAGGTTATATTTGTTCTTTTTCATTCTTTCTCTCTCTTTGCTTGCTTTTGTTAAGTGGAGTTAATTTATTGTGTAGTAACAAGTTTACCATTTTAGGCAAGTGTTTAATCCTGCCAGAGTTTTTATGTTAAGGACACACATTATCTAGCTTTGTAATAAATATCTGGGAAAAGGCTGACTGATAGCAATGCCTATGGAAGGATGAGACTCCTGAAGCTCAAAAGACAGCACTTGGCACCTCTCCTCATTCCTGCTCTAAAAGGAAATGTTTAATTTTAAACATATTGCTAATATTACTTTGGGATAAAAAATTCTTTTCCTGCATCATAAGCTGGAAATTTAAATGTGGAGCCACCCCAGAATTTTTTTTCTGGAAAAGACATTATTGTTTTGGGGGAAAGAACCATAAACTATTGGTAAGTATTTTAGAACAATAAGTTAACCAAATATTGTCACTCCAGTAATTTGTGATGCCATTTCTGTAAGAGTGAAAATCATATTTTTAGTATTTAAAAATGAGTAGACTTCTCAGTAAGTTTAGCATTGACTAAACATACTTATAACACAGTGCAGAGTGAACCTCTGACTAGAAAAACAGAAGTCAAGTGAGAATTAAGAAGGTTCTGAAGTCCAGAGTTATTTTGTGCTAAGTGCTCTGGAAGCATGGAGATGGGGTCCTGAGAAACAGCAGAGTATCCACACATGTATTAAGTTATAAAGGTGTGAGCCCTCAGATAAAAAGGCACATGAGCTTAAGTCACTACAGGAACATGATTTACTTCCATGTGGGACTACCAGAGCGGGCCACCTGCAGACACGTGGTGGGACAGGTGCAGGAGCAGCGGGGACAAAGGCAGGGGCAGGAGCAGGGGCAAGATGGCGACTGGGCCCGCCCATTTATACCCATGGGGGTGGGAACTCAGGTACAGGGGAAGAGGTCAGAGGATTGACAACCTCTGGAGAAAATGGACATCTGTGTGTCCCTTGGAATTCTGAGAAGCTCAGACCTAACAACCTGCACCCCATTAAGTCAAATAACCAGCTGTGAGAACTTTGGGATTTTCCTAGAAATGATGAGGGCTCTGGAGGGCAGCAGAGAGGCACACCCAAGCTTTCTGTTTGGAAGTGTAGACATTGCAGAAACCGGAGGTGGTTTCTGTCTGGGGGTGGGAAGGGCTCTGGCCTGTCCACTGAACTGACTATTTCATAATTCATGCTTCATTTATTCTGTCCAGAGTGATCAAATTCATACTTTAAGAGACTGCTATAAAATGTTCGAATTTATCTACATGCACTGTGGCTGTGTATAGTCTAGATTTGGGCTTTCCCTTACCAAACAAAGCAACAGAAAACAAAAACGATCTGAGGGCCCGTGGTTTCTGTAACTCCTGCCCACAGCTTGCCATTCGACATGTTCATATTATGTTGCTAATATGGGTTTCTTAACATAAAATATGGATATGTTTGCAAGTTTCCTCTGCGTTGGGTATTTTTTTTTTCTTAAATTAATTTTTATTGATGCTTTGTGCATTTCATACATTTTTTCCAATTCAGGTCAGGCTTATTTCCCTTTCCCTCCCCCCCCCACCCCATCCCAGATCATGCATTCCGCCATAACTGTCCTGCATCTTTCTCTCAGTTTTTTTTTTCATTTTTAGCTATAAGTGATAATCCATGAGTATATAGTGAGTCCTAATGAAACTTACCTTCTAGGTGCCACAAAGGTTCTGATATGAGAGACTTCCTTGCCTTCCCACCCATAGAACAAGGAGAAATATGACAATGATGAGGTCGCTCCCCAACTGCGTTGGGTATTTTTCACGGGCTGCATTAGTCAGTGATGTCTTGTAGCGAAGCTTCTTGTCAAGTGAGAAGATTCGTATTCAAATATCAAGGAGATGCTACCCTCTCCTTGGGTTTTAGATTTCCCCTCAGGTTATAGGAACAAGGAAACACATTTGAGTGGGCTGTGGACATCTGGTAATTTGTACGATCTTGAAACAATTACATTAGCCGCTCAAGCAATGTAATTGAATGCAGACAGCAGTCCTGAGTGCATAGCTATGCATACCACAGTGAAGTGTACAGAAGGGGCTTCTGGCAGCTTCCATCCAGGATGAAGAGTTTCAGCTGCACTTGTCTCAGTGTCATGATAGTGGTGACCTCATGGAGACGGCTGTCTTAGAGGGGAAGAATCTGGACCATCAGATGAGGTAGTGCTTCTGTTCTTCATGAATGTGTTTCTCGGACTGCAGTAAACGAAAAGGAGCTTCTGTGTTTATCCTGTTCTCTGCCTCCTTCAGAGCCCACTACCTCGTGCCACACAGGACTAGAAAAGAGGCAGTGACTATATTCACAAAGGCCATCTATGTGCAGAAGCTGAGGCTGCAATATCTACAGGTGACACATTTATTGAAGGCTCACTATGCCGTACCTCTGCCAGGTTCAGAAGAGCACAATGAAACAAATATAATACCTGGCAATGGTAGTCATGGGGAGAGCGACCTTCATGGTCTGCTTATGAATTATATACCAGTGCACAAACATTACTGACTGCATTTCCTAAAGTAGTGCTGACCTGCAGAAGCCTGGACCCTCCACGTAAAAACCTTAATCTAGAGCTATCACTGCACAAATGGCTGAGGAAATATGAACAGGGACACTTCCCTGAGCATTGTTTATAGACAGTGATGGATTGGGAACAGTCATAAATGTTCATTGTTAGAATGCAAGCAAGTAAGATGTGGTATAGGGCATAAAGGAGTTCAAAGGAATTTACTAGGATTAAAAATAACAGTATCGGGACTGGAGAGATGGCCTAACGGTTAAAAGCACCAACTGCTCTTAAGGAGGACCTGGGTTCGATTCCCCAGCACCCACATGGTGGCTGAGAACCATCTTTAACTCCAGTTCCAGGGGAATCCGACACCCTCTTCTGATCTCTGTGGCATTGCACGACACGGGTGCACAAACCTACATGCAGACAGTATATTCATACACATAAAAAATAATTAAAAATTAAAAAAAATACCAATATCACTCACCAGGCATGGTGGCACACACCTTTAATACCAGCACTTGGGAGGCAGAGGCAAGTGGATCTCTGTGAGATGGAGGCCAACCTGGTCTACAGAGTGAGTTCCAGGACAGTTGGAAAAAAAAAAAGAAAGTAAGAAAAATAATGTGGAACAGATCCCAAAATCATGATTCTGCATAAAACTGAAGTTATCTGCACAATGTATTTATTTATGAAGAACAAAAACCAATATTGCATATTTGTATCCGGGTGTTTTGTGTAAAAACATGTAAATAGACTACAAAGAATGTTTGCTCAAGTGGCCAGAGAGATGGCCAGTAGTCTTCTAGAGGATCCGGGTTCAGTGTCCAATACCCACATGGTAGCTTCAACTGTCTGTAACTCCAGTTCCACGGGATCCAAAGCTCTCTTCTGGCTTCTGTAGGTATTGAATACATGAATGGATTTACATACAAACATGCAAAACACTCCTTTGCATACAAATAAGAAATTTAAAAATTATTATTTTTGTTGTCTTGGGAGATGATAAGGAGGAAAATAAGGTTAAATTTAAAATTTGGGGGCTGAAGAGATGATTCAGCCAGTAAAATGCCTGCCATGCAAGTGGGAGAATCTAGTGCAGATTTCCAGGACCCATGTAAAAACCAGATATGGTGTCATGGAACTCTAATTCCAGCATGGGGGAGGGAGAAACAAGAAAGTCCCCGGAGCTCACTGGCCAGGCATTTGAGCCAAGTCAGTCAGTCCCAGGTTCAGTGAGAGGTCCGGTCTCAAAAACTAAGGCAGAAGGCAACTGAGGAAGATACCGACATCAAACTCTGACCTCTACGTGTATGCACACACATGCATGTATGCCTGAACACACGTATGTACATATATACAATAAGTAAATAAAAAGTACAACTCAAGTTATTCTGAAAAAATTAAATTATTCTGAAATGGTAGATTTGGTTTTAAAGCAATGACACTAACTGGTCGTGGTTGTGGTTGTGGTTGTGATCGTCACTGCCGGCTTCATGCTCTGCACTTTGTGAGCTTCCCTTGTCCTCATCCTTGTCCTATGCACATTTCTGTAGGCTGGGGTTCATTTTCATTTTACATAAGTCATTTGATGAATGAACATGTGGTGAAACACTTGAAAGCAGAGTGCTCTGACTCCACAGACTTTCAGAAGAGAAAGAGAAGGAACCCAAGATTCCCAAATCCCTTGCAGGAGGCCCAGATCAAATCCATTTCCATCGTAACACCAAGGCGGCACTTGCGTCTTTGCCTTTGCAGTCTCAAAAGCACTGAGCAGAGGTGTTTTTTTTAGAAGATATATGATGTGGAATATTGCAACAAATTGAATGCAGAATCAGATAAGAAAAGTCCAGCTGCCTTCTATTAAGTCAGGCCTTAAAGAGATTTATGGAAATGTAAAGCAAAGCCATTCTTCTCAATAAAAATGTTTTACATTTTGAAAATATAAGGTTTGGGAGAAAATTACGCTGTTTACATTAGCATAAATTGTATTTATCACTTCTATTTAAAGTTAATTATTGGGGCTGGAGAGATAGCCTAGCGGTTAAGATCACTGACTGCTCTTGCAGAGGACCCGGGTTCTATCTCCAGCACCCACACGGTGGCTGAGAACCATCTGTAACTCCAATTCCAGAAGAACTCCAGTTCCAGGGGAATCTGAGACCCTCTTCTGACCTCTGCAGCATTGCACGACACGGGCACACAAACCTACATGCAGACAGTACGTTCATACACATACAAAAATAAATAAAATAAAAATAAAAAACAAAAAAAGAATAAAAATAATAAAGTTAATTATTATATATTTTAAAATACTGATTTTTTTTTTTTGAATTTTTGAGACAGGGACTCCCTGTAACCCCAGCTGTCCTGGAACTTGCTCTGTAGACCAGGCTGGCCTTGAACTCACAAAGATCCACCTGCCTCTGCCTCCAGAGTGCTAAGATTAAAGGCGTGCGCCTGGCTTAAAATACTGTTTTAATGGTGAGCTATAAACTACGTAATACAAAGGTCTCTTGGATGCTCAATAATTAAAATACATTTATTTATTTTTATTTATGTGTATGTATCTATGTTCCTATAAGTTTATGTGTACCATGTGCGTACAGGTGCCCATGGAAAACAGGAGATCCCCATGTAACTGGAGGTAACCGTCAGTTGTGAGCCACCTTGGGTGGGTTTTTGAAATCCAAGCTGGGTTCTCTGCAACAGCAGTAAGCACTCTAAACTACTGAACCATTTCCCGTCCCCATCAATAATTTTAATATGCTTTTTATTATTTGAGGATTTCATACATGTACACCATGCATTTCCATGATTATCAATAATGCTTAAGTGTGTAGTTATCTGGATTTGAGGAATGTTGGGGCTAGATGGTATTAGAGTCTGACTGGAGGTTGACAGCACTGCCACACTAACCAGGCTTTCTTGGCTGAGGAGTCCAAGAGTCAAGTTACAGTAGCAACTGGAGAAGTATAAATTGACAGATACCATTTTGTATCTGAAGGAGTAGATTAAAGTAAGAATTTTGAGCTAATAATCATTCAGTAACTGCTGCTTGTAAAACTCTGTAGTCTCCATAGGAACAGCAGTAATGGGATCTTGTTCCCCATTCTTCAAAAACCTATATGCAGTTCCGTACACATATAATTGCAGGATGTTAGCTGGGCCTTGTGGCGCACGCCTTTAATCCTAGCACTTGGGAGGCAGGGGCAGGCGGATCTTTGTGAGTTCAAAGCCAGCCTGGTCTAGAGTGAGTTCCAGGACAGCTGGGACTACATGGAGACCCTGTCTCAAAATGACCAAAAAAAAAAATAATAATAATAATAATAATTGCAGGGTGTTATAATAGAAATGAAACTATAGAGAAATAAAGGAATAAAACACATCATAGACTGAGTTTTGATTTATTTGCCAGGTTTCTGGCTCTCTGTAGGTTTCTTGAGATGGTGGTTTGAATGAGAATGTCCCTCATAGGCTTTAATTATTTGAACACATTGTCAGTTTGTGGCACAGTTTGAGGAGAGTCATAGAACTTCCAGGAGGTGTGGCCTTGCTTGAAGAAGAAGCATATCACTGGGGGTGGATTTAAGAGTTTTCAGTTTTTCCCTCCCTGCTTCCTGTGCCTGCTTGAAGATGTGAACTCCCAGCTATCTGCTCCGGCTGTCTCATGCCATCCCTCTCGGGCCATGACAGACTCTCATCCATCTGGAACCATAAGCCGAATAAACCCTTCCATCTATAAGTTGCCTTGGTCTTGGTGTTTTATCACAGCAACGGAAGAGTAACTAATACCCTAGAGAAATAAGAATCCTGGAGATTAGCATGGCTAAAATAAATGAATATAAAAATGCACATCTAAGGTTGTCTCTTTGCCTCTATTTCCTCACTTGCTCCTTTGATACTGACACCATGAGCATTATATCCACGAGGAAAGACTAAGCCATGTGTAATCCCAAATCTCCATGGCTCAGGTTTGTTTTCTTTTATGCTGTATATCTGTGCGCTGGGAGGAGTTGGGGGATCTGCTGTATTCTCTACATCACAGTCAACCATCATTGGAGCTAAATGTGATAAGAAGAGGAGTTGGAAAGCAATCATTAGAAAGCCTTCCTGGAGGGAACACATGCTACATCTTCATATTTCATTTTCCAAAGCCAGTTCCATATCCTTGTTCTCCTGTAATTACCCTCGGAACTCTCCTAGGCTCCTTAAACGAATTCATGAAAGACACTGTATTATAGAGAAAAGTGTTATATCCTCAAGAAGAGAAGATAATAGCCAACATGACCATTGTAGAGGAAAAGACTCTCACGAGGTGAGGGTGGCCAGTGGCCAGAGAGACTATTGGGCCAACTAAAATTATAGGCAGGCTATATACTACTTCTTAAAGTCTCTAGAACATACAACTTTCCTGAGAGGCATTTTCCTGTCTAAGTGATTGACAGGTCTATTTGAATTAAGGCTTAAGGGACTGGAAAATGCTAAGTCCTTGTTCTTTCCCAGAAAGCGTGCTGCTAGACAGCAATATTATGAATTTTGGGAAGGTTTAGAATATCATGTTCCTATCTACAGCCAAAGACACAACCTAGAGCCTGCTCTCTTGACCAGTAATCCAAGTCCTGCAGTTTGGTTCCCGGTTTCACATCTGCTGATTGTGAGGAAAGAGTCCTCAGAAGCTCCAAGCCTGTTAACATCAAAATAGCTGCTTGCATTACCTAACTCTTAAGAACAGAGGTGTGGGGAGGAAAGAGCCTGAGACTCAGCCCGAAGTAGAAACGAACTGGATAAGACAGCTGTCTAGAATTGTTTATGACAAGCACTGCTCAAGCAAAATAAATCACAGTAAACATCCAATTCAACATCAGACAGTTTCTCCAGCTGAATCAAATTCAAGAAAAAGATTTCGCACCCCCCCCAAATTAAAGTTGGTCCAGCTGAATCCAAGGCCTGCACTGTTCCTTCCCCCTCTTCCTTAACCTTCCCAGCTTCTTGGCTCCCCCTTATGGTTGAATCACAGTTGAATATATTAATCTATTTCATTTCAAACACAGCTTTTCATGACAATGTTTTGTTCACTAATTCTCAGTTCCATGAATTAAATTTATGGGCAAGAGGTACTGTACTCACTCACCCCAGACTCAGAATTAGCAGCAATCAGAACTTTCTGGACAGGACATAACGTGGACTGGAAATCAGGAAGCTTCTAGGTCATTGGTGTCTCTGTGTGTGTGTGTGTGTGTGTGTGTGTGTGTGTGTGTGTGTGTTTGCACACGTGTGCACGCACATGCATGTGTTTGTGTGTGTGTTTGTGTTTGTGTTTCTGTCAAGGGAGTGCAAATTTGCTTAAATAAGAGTAGAGACCATTTTAATGAGGAACTTTATGTATCTAAGCACAATTAAGTTTTGTGCTTTATCCTGGATGAAGTTCCTAGGTTTCTTGATAAATATTGATTATCCATTTGCTGAGTAAGTTGGTAGCCCAGCTCAGCAACTGCAGCCATGCTGATTAGTCTGCCAACTTACTCAGCAAAAGGAAGTGAGCAGACAAGGCTGGCAGCATAAGAGAGCAGAAACTCTGTGGCAGATCTATGAAGCAAAGAACAAAGCTTGACATTTGGGTCTTCAGAAAAGAAGACATCTGTCAGTCTTCAATGAATCTATGCAGGTTGGCTGGAAAGAAGAGCCACAGATGTTCAGGCTGAGCACAGCACATCAGACTAGGGAACTACAGAATCTTTTAGAGCATTTGGGGAAAGATTACAAATTTCTGTTGGTTAGTATTATTTATATATTTTCAGAAAAATAAAATCAAAACTTCATTCAGGATGAGGGTATAATGCATAATCCATAAACCAAAAGCGACATAAGGATCTTCAGTCATTCAGTACAATTGCCCATGTGGTGCTAGGTGCCTTTTACAGCATTCCAAGCAATCCCATGCTTAAGACTCCCCAGGGGTAGTCACAACTGCCCAAGATCATCCATTGTTTATGGAAGCCCCTGAGTGATAGAATCACATCTTACATTGTGCTGATGTCTATGCTTTAATAAGCATGAATAGTTGAAAGGAGCTTTGTTATGAAGATTTCTGAGAAGAAGGATTTTATTATCCCATTTGCTTCTCACATAAGTTCCAGTCATCTTTAGTTCCTGTTGCATGGATAAGAAATCTCAGGCATGGTGAGGTTAAGTGGCTCAGCAAAGACAGTGATTTTACCTTACTAGGTGTAAACCAATGACTGATTATGCCTTAACATACCACCTGAATGTGAACACATTCATCTGATTTTGCTGGTTATGCAATATGTTATCAAGAATGTGTAACAACAATCTCGGTAGATCTTCTACAGCTGCCATCACTGCTGAGAGAAGGACATTTGCACAAGGAGCATGGTACAGACAAATGACTTTTACATAACCTTGCAACCAAAAGGCTAATCTTACGTTGTGAAATAATTTAGCACTATTGCAGCTGGCTTATAATGTGATGTTCTCCTCCTGTGACCTAAACATACCATTTTAATCCCTCCTGGTCCTTCCTTGTCCTTGACCCAGAACAATGTATGTATGTGTATATTGTACATATCAAGCATGGCATACAGTCAATATTCATTAAAAATAAGGAGATAAGTAATCCATTGGTGTTTTAAACAGTAGATGAGATTAAGTTGGTGGCACCTGTTTATGTGTGTTATTCTAGGTCAGTAGGCATCAGAAAGAACAGGATCCTTCTGATAAGGCTTTGCTTTTATTTACCCATTTCATGCTAGATGGGAGAAAAGTTCAGGGAGAATTCTGTAAAAATAAGGAATCCAGGTGAGCAATAATTTTCAACTAAGTAGTATGAAGTTATCCAGGGAAAGAATCAGTCACCTCTCTGATCATTTCTGTATCATGAGATTTCCAACAAACCAATCAATCAATTAAGTAATAAACCAATCAAAAGATAAACCAAATTCTAAGATGGACTGTGTTATAGAAAGCTGTAATCAATTAGATACAGAAATTTTATGAATCTTATTCCTATAGAATTTAAAGGGACAAATGTATTCTAATACTCATTTCACTAATCTACCTAGAAATTAGTGGGCTTTATTCATTATTAAAATCTATATTAAAATCTAATTTAATTATTTGATAAGTTGAACAGCTTCAAATAACAAATATATATTACTGTAGCAGTGATTTGGATATATTCCCCAAAGTTCAAACTGACCCCCAGTGTTTCAAGCACAGAAGCTCTACAAGGGACCAGAGCACAAGGCTCTGTGCTCATAACAGGCCAAGGTGATTCCCACAAGAATGATGTGGTCATTGTAAGAGTGGGTTATAAAAGTGAGTTTGCCTTCCTTATTCTCTCTGTTTCTCTGTCTCTCTGTCTGTCTGTCTGTCTGTCTGTCTGTCTCTCTCTCTCTCTCTCACACACACACACACACACACACCCTACACATATATAATGCATCCTGATTGCTCTCACACCCCCATCCTCTCATATCTTCCTCCCATCCTTACCAACACTCTCTCTTCCCTACAAGTTTTTTTTTTCCAGACACGTTTTTCTTTTGTTCCTTGAACCACTGAATTCCCACAGGGCTGTCTATGTGTCCATGGCTTTAGAACTTTCCACTGGAGTCTGGTGACAAAGCTGTAGGCAATGATTTCTTTTCTTCACTTTCTCTCACTCTTATTTCCAGATCATTTTTTCAGCCTCCATTTTTCATCTTTGGAGGCATTTCTCATATGCTTTCCCTTTGTCAGAAGCTGAAAGAGTTTTGAAGGATTCTCATAGGACTCAATGCTTGGGCAATTAGTGCAAAGGAAAGGGTGCAAGTGAGGAAGACTGTTTTGCATATTGCTTATCCTCTCTCTGCTTTTGATTTCTAGTCAGTAGTTAGACTAATAATAATTTCTATTTTAA
The DNA here is from genome assembly GCA_009823505.1 of Rhizomys pruinosus. Classification (NCBI taxonomy): domain Eukaryota; kingdom Metazoa; phylum Chordata; class Mammalia; order Rodentia; family Spalacidae; genus Rhizomys; species Rhizomys pruinosus. The sequence goes on from VZQC01006754.1 coordinate 62,017, forward strand.
AGAGTCAAGAAGCTCATGCTTAAGACATGGTGCTCTGTAGAATGTGGGGCAGACAGTAAACAATTAGTGGTTTTCTTTCTAATGTAACTTTTTTCTTTGTTATTATGAAAATGTTGAATGAAATATTTGGCTAAATGTTGTTAAGCATACAAAATATTAATAAATTATGTTTTCACCTTCCAAGAACGTAGCATATAGTAGCATATTGACACCTGGGAACAGACAGTTAAGAGGAATGGTGGATAATGCTGTAAAGAGGACATCGAAGGAATGCCTGTGTGGTTGTGAGAAAGAAAAGGATTGTAGGGGCTGGAGAGGTAGCCTAGCAGTTAAGAGCACTGACTGCTCTTGTAGAGGACCTGGGTTCGATCCCCAGCACCCACACGATGGCTGAGAACTGTCTTTGACTCCAGTTCCAGGGGAATCCAACACCCTCTTCTGACTTCCTCCATGGCATTGCATGACACAGGTGCACAGACCTACATGCAAACAGTACATTCATACACATACAAAAATAAATAAAATTTTAAAAAAGAAAAGGATTGTGTCTTTTCTTGAAGAATAATGAACACTTTTTCTGAAGTGATTAGACCAATCAGTTGAATTTTCAGATTCTAGGAGCTCACCCCAGTTACAGAGCACAGAGTGAAGATGGCGTGGAGCTGTGTAGGGAGCAGAGCTAGTTAGCTGATACGATTGCAAGTTTCATAGTTGAAGCCAGAGCAGGTATGGAGAACTTGATGCATAATGGTAACATATTGTACTTACTAGATAGCAGTGTGGCATTGTCTAGGATCCAGAGGGAGGAGCTCAGAACTGCTTGTAATAAAAATATCCTAAAATAATAGAACATCAGAGTCCTGCCTGGTGGTACAGGCTGAGGCAGGAGGATCACAGGTTCAAGGCTTGCTTGGACTACAGAATTGGATCAAGGTTATCCTGGATAAGATAATGAGACTTTGTCTCTAAAGTAAAAATTCAGTGAGGATTAAGGATGTAAATCAGTGTTGGAGTGCTGGTCTAGCAGGTACAGGGTCCTCAGCTTAATCTGTAATACACACCGAAACCAACAAAACATACCTGATCTGGAGGGAGTCAGATGTCACTTAGTCTCACATGGTGTGATGGTTAATACTGGGTGTCAACTTGACTGGACTAAAGAACAAATAAGAGAAAAAGGATCTTCGGATTGGACAACTCAACCCGGATGGCCCACCCCAAATGTGGGCATTACCTTCTGCCAGCAGGCAGTATTAAAGGCCACGGCAGAGGGAGCTGGTCCCTTTTTTCCTGCAGCTTGCCTCTCTCTCACTGGTGAGTTTTTCTTGCCGCTGTGATCAACCCTTCAGATCCCAGCATGTATTGAGACTGGCAGATCTCCTGGAATCCACCGGGCCTTCAGCACCAGATTGGGACTACTGAGACATCCAGCCTTTCGGACTGAGCAGTTCCCTGGATTCTCAGCCTCTCCAGTTTGGCACATCTACTGTTGGGCTCCTTGAACTCTGTAACATGAGCAAATCAATAAATTGTATATAGCTATATATTCATCCTGTTGCTTCTGCTTCTTTAGAGAACCCTGACTAGTACACATGGCATGTGACTTCCATAACTGAAAAATATTCACATGTATGTGGACACATATGTAAAAGTAATGCATATTCATTCAAGAAAATTCCTTTGTACTCCTAAGGCCTGAATTGAATCATTCTGTGTTTTCTATATTTTTGTGAGTTAGAATATTTTCTCCAGTCTAACAGTCTCTTGGTTTATGAGGTGGTGCATATTTTTATTAATTACTTGTATCTATGTGTATGAGTTCCCAATGTGTGTTCCCAGCCTCTTTCCCAGGGGACTCTGTGTTCTTCCTAATGTTTTATTAAAACACTCCACAGTAGATTCCTCTTAACCAGTGGTTTGTCTTCTGTGGTTTCAATGATCAGTGTTCAACTAATAAAAAATATTAAATAGAAAATTCCAGAAAGAAACAATGCTTAAGATATAAAGACCTGTGTGTGGTGGCACACACCTTTAATCCTAGCACTTGGGAGGCAGAGGCAGGCGGATCTTTGTGAGTTCAAGGCCAGCCTGGTCTACAGAGTGAATTCCAGGACAGCTCGGGCTACAGGGAGACCCTGTCTTGAAAAGACCAAAAAAAAAAAAAAAAGATATAAAGAGTAGACCATTCTGATTGCTGTGATGAAATTGGACACTATCTCTCAACAATGTGCCCAAAGGTCAAGTGTGAAAAGTTATATATCATCCAATTTCCAAACTCAGGTACCTGGACCCTTATTCAAGATCTTCACTGTGTCTCAGAGACTGTTATAAAAGCTCCAGATAAGAAACAGTATTGTGGGATGGAGGGATAGCACAGCTGTTAATGGCTGAGGCTAAGAACTGCGAATAAAAAAAAAAAAAAAAAAAGAAACAGTATTGTAAGCTGGGTATGGTGGCATATGTCTTTAATCCCAGCACTCAGGAGTCAGAAACAGGCAGATCTCTGTGAGACTGAGACCAGTCAGGTCAACATAATGAGTTCCAGTCCAGCCAGGATACATAGTGAGACCCTGCCTCAAACAAAAACAAAAAGAAAAACCAACTGGATCTATACACATCTGAAGTCTGAAGACCAGAATCTAACTTCATCTACCCAATTTTACTGCATCTATCACTATCTTGCCCATATCCTGAGGCTCATATTGTAGTCGGCAAAGAAGAGAGAAAAAATAAAATAGCAAGAGAGCAGAAGAAAAAGTTGACCATAACACACTTCTGGAGGAAGCTCTTCCAGTAAGACGCGTGCTACATCCAAAGGAAAGGGAGAGCAAAGCTCAGAACTATGACAACTACAACATCTCCATCAAAAGTGGGGTTTGAACAGAGAGTGTGGAAGAAGGGATGAAGCCATCCTGGGATTTCATCTTATGAAATCTGCTTCATTTGTTACAAAGTCAATATACATTCTTTTTGCGGTAGTGACATTTTGTATAAACCTACATTTTTTACATATTTATTACAACAGTTCCGAAACTTGGAATAATATTGTGTGAGGATCATGAAATTCGAGAGAATTGATCCACAAAATGGACCGTAGCATCAATTCCTGTGCTCAGTGATTATCAGTGATTCCTTCATGAACAAGCTGGTTAACGGAACTTGTACTCTACTGAGAGACATGACCCAATAACACGTTAACTCTAAGCAAATGGACTCTAGAATATGTTGTAAGGATAATTCTATGAGGAAAAATGAAGAAATGTAAAATGGATAGATGGCAACAGGGTCAAGGGAAACAAGACACACACACACACACACAAGGGGAAAACAAGACACACACACAGGAAAATAACACACACATAGGAAAATAACACACACACACACACACACACACAGGAAAACAAGACATATACACACATACTTTCTGTTTTAACTTCAGTTATCATACAAAACTTAGTGGTATAAATGACATTCATTTATTTACCTCCAGTTCTGGAAGTTGGGTTCTAGTGAACACAGAATGTGGAGTCTTCATGACTGTGTCTCTTATGGTGCAAAAAGAGAGAGGGCCAAATTTGCAATATCTCTTCTTATAAGTGTCCTAACAACAGATGAAGGTCCTATTCTCTCTACCTCATTCCTTGACCTTGCTGGAAGCTAGGCTTCCAAATACTGCAGCATTGGAGACTACATTTTCAGCCTGTGAATTGGGGAGACATGGTAAGTCAGTCCATAAAATATGTGCACAAGCACGTGTATACACACACACACACACACACACACACACACACACATACACCGGCACACAGGCACACACACACATACATCGAGGATAGAAATATACATATGTATATTTCTGAAGCAGTGGTAAATGGAGAAAGGTAGGATTTATGCTAATAGAAATAATCACAGAGCAACTGTTTTATTGACTGATACTCAGGGTCTTTGCTGATTGATCAAAATAATACACCCTCCTATGTATAGCTCCTAAATAATCTCTCCACTACTGTAAGACCTCATTATTTAAATGTAACATGTCAGGAGTTCAATACCTAATTAAAATAAGTGAATAGTTAGAACTTTAATCAATATAACAGATGGACTCGAATGTAAAATAAAGTAAAGTTCATAATTTATCATCCACAGGTCATTATTATATAGAAAACAATACATTCCCTATAGAAGCCTATTGGCTCTGCCTGCATTTTCAGATGAACTATGCCCTTCAGTTTTGCCTTCCTTTTAGTATTCATAGCACAGGCTGCCCTCACAATATCCACTTCTGAACCTGTTTTGTACATGAAGAACTGACTGAGGAAATGAAACCTCTGTGAGCAGATGCAATTCTCCTACCCGGGGCTGGAGGTCAGAGGCAGTGTTGTGATGGAGTGATGGAGTGTGAGGTCACAAGATGACTGTGGCTCCCAAGGAGCAGAAAAGCTGTCACTGCAGCTGCTCCTTCATCTCTTTGTATCAACTTATTTTGTATCACGGGTGATACAATTTTTCCAGTCATCCAAGCCACAAACAATGTAAGGAAATGGTAAGACTGACTAAAAAGGAATAAAATAAATAGGGATCTGTCAATTTCTAGTTTGATAAACATCTTCTATCAGCAAACAATGTAAGGAAATGGTAAGACTGACTAAAAAGGAATAAAATAAATAGGGATCTGTCAATTTCTAGTTTGATAAACATCTTCTATCAGCAAACAATGTAAGGAAATGGTAAGACTGACTAAAAAGGAATAAAATAAATAGGGATCTGTCAATTTCTAGTTTGATAAACATCTTCTATCAGTTTATAGCCAGTTTCAACAATGATTAATATTGTTTGTAATTAATTGAACACAGTTTGGGTGGCATAATTCTAGGAGAAGAATGAAAAGACACAGGAGCAGTCCTCCACAGAAACAATATCGACCGGGTTGGCCAAGTATTTCAATAGTCCCCTAGCTACAAATTGTACAGTCATTAAAAAGAGCTGCTTATTTGTAATGAAAAACATTGACAAGGTTTTATGTATGTTAGAAAATAGACATCCCGAATCACAGGGTCTTTGATGATTCATGAAGTGGTATTTGTTCTGTCATCATTCAAGTCAGGAGTTCCCATGTGTAATGGGGACCCAACTGTTCTGTTTGTGGAACCTTCACTGCTTAGGGAAGAAAGGATTATGATGTACTTGTCTCCAAACTGGTAAATAAATTCATGGACCTCTGCTCTTTTTAAAAATAAAAAAATTCTGGGGCTGGAGAGATGGCTCAGTGTTTAAGAGTGCCGACTGCTCTTGCAGAAGACTCGGGTTCGATTCTCAGCACCCATATGGTGGCTGAGTGAAAACTGTCTTTGACTCCAGTTCCAGGGGAATCCAACACCCTCTCTGACCTCTGAGGCATTGTGTGACACGGCTGCACCAACCTGCATGAAGACACAAGAATTCATACACATTAAAAAAAAAAACATTTAAAAAATGTTAAAAAAATTCCTAGATTTTTAAAATTTCCTGTATTTCCTAGATTTTTATGTTAAACTTGAAGAAATTATTTTTAAGACATTCATTTCTGGGAATTACTCTGGGCCAGCTTTCCAACTTACTAAGATTTTGTACTGAAGGCAATTTCATGAATAAAGGGACACCCGGCTTTCATTTTTACTTCCAATTACCTTTGATTTGCTTCCCAGCAGACCCTGCTTCATTTCAGGAACTCTTAGGAACTACAAAATAGTAACATTATCCTCTCTTATTGCTCTGGGGTTCACTTTGGAAAATCACATTTCCTTTGGCAAATACCCCCTTTTCTGTTGTACGATCCTGTCCTCAGGAAATCTAAGCACTCTTAATTCACTGAGTTCACCAGAGGCCAAATGGTTTAATCAGATCTATGAAAAATGACTGGAAGTGGCATTTGCCCTTAGGAGTCAATGCTGACTTCTTATTGTTTGAGAAATCTTTACCCGCGTCAGTAAAACTAAAGATATTATCTTGTTTTCAGTTATAAACTGTATCTTATATTTTTAGTCCTCTCTGCATATTTTGAAAGGTTTTCTAAACAATTTAATTTAATACTGCAATGAACAGGGTGAAGTAGATGCTAAGGGGCATCTTCTGTTTGCTTCCCATGGATTCCTGCTTATTCCAACCCCATTTCTGAATTATCAGCCTCATATTCTCATGGCATCATCCATACAGTTATTCAATTTTCTGAGACAGGATCTCCCTATAGCCCCATCTGACCTAGAACTCTCTGTGTACAACACCCTAAGGGCAGGGATCAATGGCATGAACCACCATGCCTAGCCACACAGTTATAGTCTAAGAATACTCATATATTTTTGAGCAATCAAATTTTCCTCTGGTAATATAAGTTAGCAAAAACATCTCTGCATTACTGTGTCTCCCTTGAATTGGTGTCTGTTGAAGTAATAAAGTTTTAGAAGTTACACTGATATGACTTTATTGCCTCATTAAGTATGATAAATGGAGAGAAGAACAGATTTGAGTAGGGGTGTTAGGAATAGAGCTATGATAATAGGAAGAGAGACAATAACCAAAATGAAAATATAATAGAGACATATAATTTAGAAATATGAAGTTATGGGGCTGGAGAGATGGCCTAGCGGTTAAGAATGCCGACTGCTCTTGCAGAGCCCCGGGTTCGATCCCCAGCACCCACATGGCGGCCAAGAACCATCTGAAATTCCAATTCCAGGAGAACTCCAGTTCCAGGGGAATCCAATACCCTCTTCTGACCTCCACAGCGTTGCATGACACAGGTGCACAAACTTGCATGCAGACAGTACATTCATACACATACAGAAATAAATAAAATTAATTTAAAAATTATTAAAAAAGAAATACAAAGTTATGGTAGTAAATAGCAACTAAAATTTTAGGGCTCCTCCTGTTACTTTGGTGTTCTAGTTTGTCTTCCATTGCTGTGACAAAACACTCTGACCAACACCAACTTGGGGAGGAAAGGGTTTATTTGGCTCACATCTCCTGGGTCACAGTTCATCACTTAGGAAGCCCAAGGCAGGAACTCAGGGCAGGAACCTGGAGGCAGGAGCTGAAGCACAGGCCATGTAGGAATGCTGTTTACTGGCTTGCTCCCCTGGCTCATGCCCAGCCTGCCTTCTTATAGGGCACACAACAACCTGCCCAGAGGTTGCACCACCCATAGTGGGCTGGGCCCTCCCAGACTGCCCAACAATCAAGACAATACTCCACAGACATGGCCACAGGCCAGTCCAATGGGAGCCAATTCCCCAATTGAGGCTCCCTCAACCCAGGTGTGTCAAGTTGACACTAAATCTATACAGCAAAATTGACCCTTTGTCAACTTGACACACAAAACACATCACTATTAAACCACCACCTTTCCAGTTCTCGTCCCCAAGGTATGATGTTAACATTAATCACAACCTAAGACAGTACAACCTTAAAAGCCTCACAGTCCTTAAAATGTCCAGTTTACAGGCAAGAAGACTTTACCTTTTTTTGGGGGGGGGGCTTGGATCCCCTGGCCAACATCTCCTTGGCAGAATAATCCATCGCTGATATCAGAGCTCTCCTGTATTAATATATTTTGCTTAAATGCACAGCTTAAAGAGTCTTTAGTATTATATTTGGTTCTGAATAGAGAATAATCGTTTTCTCAGTTCCTATGTTTATTAGTCAATTAAAGAAAGATGTTTTACTGGTTTTATAAGAGATTACCTCTATAACAGTCGGCTCTAATTTACAGTTAGAGAATGACTTCATTACTATCCTATTTTTCTTTGTTCTATGTAAAGGAGGTAAGAAAGTCTCTCAAATTAAAACTGTGCGGCACCTAGAAGGTAAGGTTCGTTAGGACTCATTATAAACAGTTGTTACAAATAGGATCCACAGAGATGTTTGATGCCTGTAGCAATCTGAGGTTTTTCTTCCTTTTAATGTTTAGATGGGCCAACTTCTCTGCTGGTATTTCTTGGTACATCCTACACAATGCAAGGCTGTATCTTTTCTTTCTCAGACATTAAGTTGGTGATGTTTTGACCTGTAGGAACATACAAATCTTTTCCCATAATTAGTTTTAAGATTAAATTGAAAAATTTTTGACAAAAAGTTTTAATATATAACTGTATACCACCTTTTTATTTTAGATTTTTATTTTTGTAAACTGGGATACCTGCAAGAAGAGAGGCGGTAAGGCCCTGCTGTCGAAGACCTGATGTAAGCATGGGAAAGATGTATTGAGACCACACTTGCAAGTGTACAGTTGATCTCTGGAATACCAGAGAGTGTTACCAAAGGCCACTAAACCAATAAAGCAAATATTGGTCTCCTTGAGTCAAGCAAGACTCCTCCATCAGCACCTGCTGCACCTCACCTGTCTGGAAATACTGTGCAGCAGTGGCAGCCATATGTCTGTATATCGCAAATCTAATTGGCTAGTAGCTCTCTCCTTGGAGGAATAACTCACAGCTGATGCCACAAGCTTACATCCTCTAATGGTTAGGAGATATTATAAGCCACAGTAAGACCTTGTCATATTTTACAGAAAAAACATTCATGGATTAGCATACCATCCAAACATATGTGTCTGTACCAAAGTAACCTACCATAATAATTAGTACTGTTTAAATACCTATATATCTAATTGCTTGTGCTTCATTAGTAGGATTGAAAGGTCATTCCTGGACAATCTGGCAGCCCATGAAAGGAAACAGCCAGAACTGATCAGAGTCCAAAATGACATCTCCAGAGAAAGTAGATTGTTTTGCTTCTCATCCACCTGTACCCCTTTTCTAAGCCTAGGGAACAATCTGCGGAAGAGGGGGTGTGGCAGAATGTAAGGGCTGTGATTGGGGTGAATGGTGAAACTACAGTAATATAGACTGGACACTTGTTTGATCAACATGATAGTACATACAAGCCCTCCAGCTGATGGTGGGAGCCTTGGCTTGTGGTTTGGGCATAGCTGCTTGCAAATTGGTTTTGACAAAAGGATGCTTGTACTCATAAAAACTATACTTATTGTTTAAAAAATTGAAATAAACGAAATATATATATATATATATATATATATATATAATATAATAAATGAAAAAATAAAATGTCCCAAACACTTAAAAGTTCACAGTCTGTAAAGTCTCTTAACTGTGGGCTGCTGTAACACGCAAATCAAAACAAGTCTCTCTTATTTCAAAGGGAAAGAACCAGGGCACCTCTCAAACAAAACCTAAGTCCAGCAAAGTAGCTCAAGGCTGGACGCCTGGGATTCACTCATGATCTTCTGGGCTCCAAAGGGTTTTGGCAGCTCCCCCTCTCCGACTCTGCCATCCATGGCACACACAGCTCATCTCAAAGGCCCAGGCTGACTGCATTCCACACCTGCTGCTGCTCTTGGTGGTCGTCCCATGGTCCTGGCATCTCCAAAAAGCTGGGGTCCCCACTGAAAATGAGGCAGTACCTTCACCAATGGTATCTTCTGATCTCTCCTGGTGCAAAGCCTCAGCTTCTCCCCATGACCCCTGCAATCCTGGGGTCTTCACTGAAACCAAGGTGCACTTCCACCAATGGTCTTTCCTGAAACCAAGGTGCACTTCCACCAATGGTCTTTCCTGATGTCTCACAGTGCCAAACCTCAGCTGCTCTCTGTGACCCTCTCAAATTTCAACACCAGAACCATATAGGAGACTCTTACACACTACCAAGTCCTGCTTCTGGCTTGAGATGGAGGCTCAGGCCCCTTCTGGAACACAACATCTGTGTGCTGACCCTGAAGAAATTCTTCTTAGAAGATTTCACCACAATGATGCTGGTCTCTTGTTACTTACAGCTGATTCTTCAGCCCCAGCTAACCAGCCTCAATTGTCCCAGTACAACAAATATTTCACTTCAGGTTCTGGTCTTTTGTTACTTACAGCTGATTCTTCAGCCCCAGCTGAACACAACCCACAGGTTAAACAGTCCTGATGATCTCTGCTTCCCTTTGAAACTTCACAAGCCAGGCCTCCATCATCTACAACTCTTTCAGCAAAACTATTCCAAGTTCCACAGCAATGATCTTTAGGCATTCAATGATTTTTCTAGCCCAAAGTTCCAAACGCTTCCACAATCCTTCCCCAAAACACCAAGGTCAGGTCTGTCACAGCAATAGCCCACTCTCTGGTACCAATTTCTGTTCTAGTTTGTCTTCCATTGCTGTGACAAAACACTCTGACTGACACCAACTTGGGGAGGAAAGGGTTTGTTCAGTTTATATCTCCTGGGTCACAGTTTGTTACTTAGGGAGCCCAATGCAGGAACTCAGGGCAGGAACCTGGAGGCAGGAGCTGAAGCACAGGCCATGGAGGAATGCTGTTTACTGGCTTGCTCCCCTGGACAATGCCCAGCCTGCCCTCTTACAGGGTACACGACAACCTGCCCAGAGGTGGCACTACCCATAGTGAGCTGGGCCCTCCCAGATTGCCCAACAATCAAGACAATACTCAACGGATGTGACCACAGGCCAGTCCAATGGAGCCAATTCCCCAATTGAGGCTCCCTCAACCCAGGTGTGTCAAGTTGACACTAAATCTATACAGCACATTTGGTAAATGAAAGGAGGTTTTTTTCCCCTTTGCAATGACAATTTTATGCTGTACAGATTTTTCTGTAGGTGTTGGTGTATTTTAAATGCTTTTCAAATGATTTAAATGATAACTAAAGATTATTATGTGTAGATACACTGTTAGAGTTATATTCTGTAGGGATGGAGATGGTAAGAGATGTTGCTTTGAGTTGGTTCATGAACATTGCCATGAAATAATTTGCATCCTCTTCCAATGCATAGGTAAAGCCTTAATCACCAAGTGACCATTGACTATGTCAGGCAATATAACCTGTGAGGAGATAGTAAAGGGTAAATGGGACCCTAAGGGAAGGAAGGGCCTGAATCTGAGATGAGAGATGTCTTAATTAGTAGATGGAGAGACAGAGATAAATCTGTTTTTCTAGTATATGAAGATGCTCAAAGTTACCCATGTACAACTCAATAAGAGAGGGTATGCAGAGAACTGAATCTGCTAGTCTTTGGTCTATCATCTGGTTTTCTGGACTAATAGAATAAATATTTGCCATTTAAGTCACCCAGTGTATTTTTATGGGAGCCCAAGGTTAATGTTCATGTCTTAATTTTTCATTTTCTCATTATGAACAGTGAAAAACCTATGATTGCAGAGAAAGTGTGCCGACTGCTCTTGCAGAGGACCAGGGTTCGATCCCCAGCACCCACATGGAGGCTGAGAACCATCTTTAATTCCAGTTCCAGGGGAATCTGACACCTTTTTCTGACCTCCGTGGCATTGCACGACACAGGTGCACAGACCTACATGCAGACAGTACACATACACATACAAAAATAAATAAAATTGGGCTGGAGAGATGGCCTAGCGGTTAAGAGCGCCGACTGCTCTTGCAGAGGACCCAGGTTCGATCCCCAGCACCCACATGGCGGCTGAGAACCGTCTGAAACTCCAATTCCAGGAGAACTCCAGTTCCAGGGGAATCCAACACCCTCTTCTGACCTCCGCAGCACTGCATGACTCGGGTGCGCAAACCTACATGCAGACAGTACATTCATACACATAAATAAAATAAATTAAAAAAAATAAAATTAAAGAAAACAGTAATGGGTTCTGCCATAAGAGCAGTATTTCCCTATTCCAGAAAACTTAAAAAACTGAAAAATGAAGAAATTCTGTTTCATTTTGTTTCTTTATCTTAATTATTTTTATCTCATATAGTTTGTATGGCTGTAATTAAGCTCTGCATTGAATTTTGTACTGTTTTGTTTCTTAGAATATGGTAACTTTTATGATTGCTAATATTTATAACTATAATTTCAATGTGCATAAGATATTTAGTTGAGTTGATATATTTAATCATAATTTTATTTAACTAAAGTCGTTTGTAGCTGAACATTTTTGTTTATCATTTTTGAGTATTATGAAAAACAGTGTGCTGGATATAGCCAAGGCATATGGCTGCTTAAAATTGGACTTATTTCCTGAGGATAGTTTCCCAGAATTGAAATTACTGAGTCAAAAAGTATAAACACTTAAAGATGCTTGATATATTTTGCCAAATGGCAAATCTGACAGTACTTCTCAACCCAAATTCTGCCCACAAAGGGCAAATGGATGTATTCTCCTCTAAGCAGCACTGAACATTATTTAACTTTATTCTTATTTCCACAGACAACATCATATTTCAGTTTTTAACTGCACTTTTCTTTTTCAGCTCTTAAACATTAATGTGTGAAGGATCTTAGCAAATAGGCCTTGGGTGGTTCTCCTAATACTCCAAGGGGTAGATGACCTATGATTAAATATTCTTAGCCACCAAATGTAAAATTTCTGCCATATATGGAGTTGTATCTCTCTGCTCAATAAATGACTTTTGATAAAGTAGTTATGTAGATATGCCTTTAAATATACCTCAATTATTGTGAAACAGAGTAGGACAGATATTTGAAAAATCTTCCTTCCTAGCAGGCCCTCCCTGGAGTGACCCAGCTACACTCATCTCAGCTCACAACTTTCTCTTCCCAAGTAGTTTAGGCTGGGTCTGTAGTAAGCTAACCTTCATGAAAATAGATAATATACTGGGGGCTGTAGAGATGGCTAGGCGGTTAAGAGCACCAACTGCTCTTGCAGAGGACCTAGGTTCGATTCCCAGCACCCACATGGTGGCTAAGAACCATCTTTAATTCCAGTTCCAGGGGAATCCAACGCCATCTTCTGACCTCTGTGGCATTGCAGGACACGGGTGCACCAACCTACCTGCAGAAAGTACACTCATACACATAAAGAAATAATAAAAAAATATAAAAAAGAAAATAGATAATATCCTTCACATACACAAGGATAGTGTGTGTGTGTGTGTGTGTGTGTGTGTGTGTATGTGTGCAGACTTTATGCCAAGACATTTGGAGGATGAATGGAAGGGATGGTTTGAGAAGTAAATGTTAAGGAAAATCTTTGACACTCAGGAAGTGATGACTTCCAGGAAGAAAGGCTGATGCCACCAGAGATCTGTGCTCTCTGTCCATGTGAGTAGTTCTCAGAACACAGGGAAACCACTGCGTTGGTATGTATAAGTATGGAGGAGGGTGAGAAAGGAATGGCTGCTGTATGTGGAGGTCAGAGATAACTATCAAGTTTCTTCCATACTCTTCTTACCTTTTTTTTTTTTAGACAGGCTATTTCATTTAACGTGGAGCTTATCAGGTCAGTTCAACGGGCTAACTAGCAAGCCCCAGGGATCCACTAGTCTCTGTCTTCCTGGTGTTGTGACTAAATAGGACAAGCTTTCTTGGCAAACACTATACTGACTGAGCCACCCCATATCCAGCATATTCATTGAGCATCTTATGAATGCAGCCAGACCCTCTACTTCTCTTTTGTTTCCACAGTTGATAGAATTTTCACTTTGAAAATATTTGTAACAATGATTTGGGCCAGAGATGCTATAAAATGTAGCTATTAATACATGAGTTTAGTCTTTCCATTGTGGAGAGAAGTTGGGAGTCATGGAAGCCACTGGATGCCACCAGATGTACTGTCACTGATTTTCAGTGTGGTCACTACATTCTCTTCCTTTGAAAGAACCTTGATACTGAGTGAGAAAATGGAGAGATGGCTCAGTGGTTAAGATCACTGGCTCTTCTTGCAGAGGACCCAGGTTTAATTTCCATCACCCACATGGCAGCTAACAACCATCTGTAACTCCAGTTCCAGGGGAATCCAGTACTGTCTTCTGACTTCCATGGGCATTTCAGGACACAGGTGTACTTTCATACATGCAGGGGATACATTTATACTCATAAAATAAAGATAGTGATGGAGCATGATCACTCGACCCAGTCAGAGACAGAATTTGGTTGTCATGGCATCCTTACAAAGAGGGTGAGCAACTTGTAATTTACAGCTTCATAGTTTGCATATGGAGAACAAGTGTTTATACCTCCACTGGCTATTTAGTGTTAACAGAGACTCATAACTTATATTTTCACTGGAATCTGCTTTGAAACAGTGAGAGACTGGGGCAATATAAATGTTAAGTTAAAAATAATGACAGGAAAAACATATTTTATTTTAATATGACCTATGTCATGGTTAATCTTCACTGTCAGTGTGGGGATCTCTCTTTCTCTCTCTCTCTCTCTGTGTGTGTGTTTGTGCATGCACACAACTGTATGTGTGTGTGGTCTTTCCAGAAAGGATTAACTGAAGGAGACACCTTGAATGTGGATTACACCTTCCATGTACAGAGCTGGGCACCTGGGTTAAAAGGGAAAACAGGAGAAGCAGCCAGGGTGCTAGAAAAATTTTTCTTTCATCTGTGCGGCTGCTATGAAGTAAATCCTCTTTCTCAGGGCCTCAGCCACACCTGCTCACTCTCATGTTCTTCTGAAGAGTGCAAGGCCGAGAGACCTTGGGCTGAATCCCGAAATCATGAGCCAAAATACTTACCCTCTTAGATGGTTTCTGCCAGGTATTCTGGTTACAGGGAGGAGGAAAGTAATTAAGTCAATATAATTCTCCACCTCCTTAGACTGTCCTGAAGAGAGCCCCACCTCTCAGTATCTCGTGTATGAGAATCACTTTAATTATTGCTTAAGATAGCCTCCTGGTTTCCATTATTTGTAGAAAACACTCCAAATATTTAACCTGGCTGAATTGTTCTCTTCTATGGAATTGCTAAAATATATCTAGGTGCTTAAAGGAGGAAGTAGATAGATAATTTCAGAAAAATTTCCAGATAATTATTTTAATGATGGGAGTCTTGGCATTGAGACATCCATCATTGGAAGAAAGCTAAGATCTGAGCAGAGTCTTTGCTACCCAATCCTGTTTCCACTCAGAGTCTTACAGTCAGCAGCCAGCTCGCTCTATGTGGACATATTCCTATATCTACCTACCTTGGCTTTGAAAAAACTTGTACTATCTAATTTCCCAGCATTCTTGTGGAGAGGACTGAGCTAGATCTCAAAGGCAAGATTTGATCATAGAAGCTATTCATGGGTGAATGGAAACCTCTGGTTTATGGTGTGTATTCACACTGGACTCCTACCTACCTGGAGCTGTGACACAGGTAGCAAGCATATTCTAGGGTGCATCTTGTCAAACATTTTCTTTGAGCCAGTGAATCAGGCTCTTCTGCCCCCTTCTCAGCTAGACTTGATGTTGGACCTCTATATCAGCTCTTGTAGAATGAAATTTCACCAAGAATTTCTCTTCCTCAGTTTGGAGGTAATCCCCCAATCCTGGGTATCTGACCACCTGGACTTGTCGTTGCAGGAATTTGTCCTGCCTTTGCTAGTTCTCCTTAAGTATTTTGTGTATAAAAAGAAAGTACTTCTTATCCTGCTTACATTTTAGTCTTGATACTTACAGCAGTAGTTATATAAAGTCTGCTTTACCATTTTAACAAATGTCAACTTTTTTGGAATAGAAGTGGTTCAAGAAGTTGAAAATCAAGTCCTCAGTTTAATGGGACCATCACACCCTTGCTTTCCCAGGTTATTCCTGGGATTGATGTAGAAAATCTATCCCTAACTAAGAGAGACGTTTGCCACATTAGTGAGGTTTAGGTCACCTCTACAATCGGCACTACTTTGATAGCAAATTGCTTCCTCCCACCATATAAAAGTTCAAAGGATTGAATGCAGCACATATTCAGGGGCATGCAGTGTTATTCAAGGGAAATAAACTCATTCACCTATATCTTAAAGAGTTCACAGAAAATCTCCCCAACCCACTCCCCCCACCCCTTCCCCCCAGCATGCTGCATCTTCCTGAACTGGTCACATATGGCTTCTATATGGCACCATCTCCACTGTACATGTGAGCAGAAACTAATATCAATTCAATTTCTGTGCAATGGACTGTTCCTCTCTCTCTCCAGGCCTCAGGTAGCTGTTATTTTATGAAAATAGCATCAGGGCTGGGCGTGGTGGCACATGCCTTTAATCCTAGCACTTGGGAGGCAGAGGCAGGTGGATCTTTGTGAGTTCAAGGCCAGCCTGGTCTACAGAGTGAGTTTCAGGACAGCTGGGGCTACAGGGAGACCCTGTCTCAAAAAGACCAAAAAAAATAGCATCAAATCCCCTTTGTATAATATTAATGTTTTTATATTCTCTGATTCTCTGAGGACAACACAGATTTCAGAAAAAAATCTAATACACAGCTAATTATTAGGCTCTAAGATTTCAATTTTCTTTGACAAATACATGATAAATTATTAGCACACTTTGCGTTAGAAACGTTTTATTGATCATGTTTATGCTAGGAGTAGAAAACGAATCTCTCAGGCCTAGCTTTTCCTACTTTAGGTTCATAGGGAAATCTAGATTTTTTATTACTCTTAAATATTCTTAGTAAAATTATGGCACCTACATAGTATACCCTGTGAATGAATAATCACATATCCTACAATTCTCTCCTTTTTCCCTCTTCAACATCTGAGCTACAGATAGCAGTATCAATGAATGATGGTATTGGGATAGTGCAAGTCTAGCTAGATCTCCTTGGCACACATATATACAAGTGTTCTGAGATTAATCAGAAATCTGATGATTTTGTGGACTAAAATTGAACTTATGAAGCATATTTTTTTGGTCTTTTTGAAACAGGGTCTCCCTATAGCCCCAGCTGTCCTGGAACTCACTCTGTATACCAGGCTGGCCTTGAACTCATAAAGATCCACCTGCCTCTACCTCCCAAGTGCTAGGATTAAAGGCATGCACCACCACGCCCAGAATGAAGCATATTTTTAAGTATTCTGTATCTCTAATTTAGAGTATCATTCCCAGGCCTGGAGAGATTGTTCAGCAGTTAAGAACACTGTCTACTCTTGTAGAGGACCCAGGTTCAGCTAACAGTTGTCTGTAACTCCAGTTTCAGGGGATCCAGTGCCTTCTTCTGGCTTCTGTGGGCGTTGCACACCTATGTTACACTTACATACATGTAGGCAAAACACTCATGTACATCAAATGAAAAGAAATAAATAAAAAAATAATAGGATATCCATCCCCTATATTGGTCCCATGTGGTTTTGGTAATGGCCTATGAATGTTACTTTGTTTACAGTCGTAATGAAATGCATTTGGGTCCTTTGCAGGAGTATGGCTGAGGGTTTATTTAGGGGAGCATGGGTGATTCAGGCAACTGCATCACCAAAAAACACCCCTTGCTTGGATAAGGACAGACAAAAATTGTATTTCTCTAGTTCGGCACACAACTTTCAAGCAGCTAGTCCACTGAAGGGTCTCTGCCTCTAACCTCCAAGGATTGTTTACTGCTTATGTGGCCTCAAGGCCAACAAAACTTCTAAGTTTCATGAGGTTCCTAGGTCATCTAAGTTACTTGAGAGATTCATGAGCTATTGAGCCTCTTTGCTCAGATGCAGGGAAGGTGTCAACCAGAGGAAACAGGAACACAATAGTCTTTTAACTTGAGTGTGCTATAGAATGCATGTTTATTTTTCTTCCACTACAAAATATATTTTTAATTTTTATTGAATTTTTATGATTTATATACAATACGATTTGATGGTATTTAGATCCCTCCCCAATCCAGACTTTCCCTTACTGCTCCTACCCAATTTGATATAGTCTATTATATATATGAAGACCTATAGAGTCTAATTAGTGTCCTTAAATGTCTATGAGTATGGGTCAACCTACTGGAGCTTAGTTGACCTACCAACCCTTCTATCTCGACAGAATGTCTCTGCACCTCCCAGTAGCCACCAGTCACCACAATTTCCTTTACTTGGTTTGGGGTTTCTTGCCCACTTTCTTATATCTGTGATGGAATATTTTTCTAGTTTGAACTTGAGTGGGACTTGTGCATGTTGTCACCAGTTTTCTGTCCATATGAGTAACTGACCAGCTGCCTGGAGCATGCTCTGTCCTTGTGGTCATCTGCAACCTCTGATTCTTAGAATCTTTCTGGTCCTTTTTCCACAATGTTCCCTGAGCCTTTGGAAGCAAAAGTTTGATCATAGGTGTCCTATTCAGGGAATAGCAGTTTGTAGCCTCTTGTTCTCTGTGGATTGGCTAGTTGTGGGTTTCTGTATTAATCACCATGTGCTATATAAGGAAACGTTTCT
The DNA here is from genome assembly GCA_009823505.1 of Rhizomys pruinosus. NCBI lineage: Eukaryota > Metazoa > Chordata > Mammalia > Rodentia > Spalacidae > Rhizomys > Rhizomys pruinosus. Next base: position 80,164 of record VZQC01006754.1, read on the forward strand.
GATGAGAGTTGAGAGATGTATTAACCTATGGGGAGAACAATAAGTCATTAGGAGTCAGTTTAATAAAACTATTTAGTCGAAAACTTATATTAGGTTCTCGCCTATTTCCTGTGACCTGTCCAGCCTCAGGTCCCTAAGCCTGATATCAATGTCAGGTATGGGTTTTACCCTAAGAAGAGGGCATTAGGTCCAAATAGAGAGTGTGTGGTTACTCTCATAATACTCCTGTCACTGTTTCAAGGGTGGGTGGGCATATCTTGCCAAGCCAGTTGTTAGTGGAGTTCACAGGATTCACAGCTGGGTAGGGTTGCTGATTTTCTTTCCTTTTAGGAGCATATGCAATGGATCCTAGCTATAGAGACAAGGCTCTGAAGTCAGCATGAGTTTGATGTTTTCTTGTTTGTTCTACAGCTCATGTATGCAGTGTCTTCAGCAATAGAGTCTTACTGTCAAGTTCTGGTGGGTAGCCAAGATCAGGGGCAGTGGCCAGTGTTGTCTGAGAGTGCATAAGACACCTGGCCAACAACTTTTAGAGTGGGAGTCCATTCTTGGCCTTGAGGTTTGTTGTATGCTATTGTTAGCATATAATGTCTAGAAGAGGTAATGTCCCCCATTATAGGGTGATTCTTTTTCATCTCTTTTTATAATGTGTACGTATATACTTTAAGAAGCTTCTATAGTGGTAGGTTTCCATTTAGTTTTACTAAAGACCTTTAGTGTTATTTGTCCTTTTCCATGCTCCCTCCTTTGCTCTGCCTTCCCGTTCCCTACTCCGTTTAACAATTCCTAATCTAACGTTTGCTTTCCCCTTCTTACCATTACATTCTATCACCACTCCCAGGAAGATACCCCACCCCCACCTGGCGGGTTATTAGTTTCTTGTCCTTTCTGAATTTTCAAACTGAAATGTGCATATCTAATTTCAAAGCAAGCATCTACCTATGAGAAAGAACAAGTGATATTTATCTTTCTGAGTCTGGGTGACCTCAATCAGGATGATTGTTTCTAGTTCCATCCATTTACCTGGAAATTTTTACATTTCCTCTTTATATAAAACTGAATAATATTCCATTGCGTTTATACACCAAAAGCTTCATTATCTGTCCATCTATTGATGGATATCTAGATTGTTTGCAATTTATGGCCATTCTGAAAAGGGCAGCAATAAGCATGGATGAACACGTATTTCTGAAGTAGTGTATAGAGTCTTTTGGGTATATTCTCAAGAGCGGTAAATTGCATAAAAGATGAAAAGAGAGATGTTAGCCTGCCATTTTTTATGGCTAGGGGGCCAGAAGTAGAAGAGAACCCAGATTATATCTATAATAGAAGGGTCATCCTGTGACCCCCAAACATTGGGGAAGGCAGATAGTGATGAGAAAGGGCGTGATCTAGCAAAAGCTGAAGATGCCATTCAAGTTTGACCTTTAATACAAAGAAAGAAAACAATCATGCTTCAATGTGCTGATGGAGGCCTTAACAATGGTCCAAGCAAGACATTAGAGCAATCTGAGAATATTCAGCACTGGAGCTGTTGGAACTAAGGGAGGACTTTCCAACAAGCAATGAAGGCGCCCCTCATCACGTGGCTTGTGAGGATGTGGGACATGGGAGCAGATGATATTAATTTAAGTGCTGTAGAAGCTTTAAAGATGAGCAATATAACCATCCATCCTTCCTGGAGGCACAGGCTGCATAAACTGATCAGTACAGGGGGATCAGTCCCTGATGGTCTGGCTTGTTTGAGCCATTAGAGATTCTTGGTCAACCCAGTGGAGGTTCCCATGGACACAAGGGCTGGAGGAGGGACAGTCACTGCCAAGAGAACTAGCTATAGGGAAAGCAATGTATGGTGACCTGTTCATTGGACAAGATATGATTGTGTTCATTAGAGATCTAACAAGGATCTTAATTGATCTAGGACCTCGAGATTGGTATGGAACTCTTTATAAAGTGGGAGAGGCTTTAACAGATCTAAATGACAGACCATCATGTGAAGTACATCTGTAAAAGTGTAGAACAACCCCCCACCCCCCCAAAAAAAAGATATCAAAAAAGCAAAACAGAGAAAAAAGTCTTCTTGGGTTACTCAAGTCAAATGTGGCAAAATTTGTGTGAAGCCCAATTTCCTAAAGAAAATTTTGACAAAAAGACAAATTCTGTGGTAAAGAATTTCTGGAAGGCTTTAAAATTCTGAGGAACAGTTCATAATAGGCATACAGAAGATAAAACTGCCCTACGGGTGGGCAGGTTTTTTAGTAAACAGGGCACGTTTATCTCCTGTGAAAAGTTTTGTGAGTGGTGGAGACAATTTGCCCACCCACTTCTTCTCCCTGTAGCCAGGGTGCAGTTGATGGAGAGACAGCAGATATGGCTACACCCAGTAGTTAGACACAGGGCCTGCCTGACCCAGGGAACCAGCAGGTGCAGCAGAGGGCAAGAAGGGCCCTATTCATCCTTGGACTTGTGCAGGACCAATGAATTTACCCAGAATAATCTGCCTCCCAGAAAGAATTATTGCAACATCAGGCAAGGGAAAATGGAAAGGCTGGGTCAGTAGTGGCGAGAGCATGCAGTGGTTTATCCACATGGCGGTGGGCCAGGAAGCAGAAAGAGTTAGACTAGAAATAGGGGTGAGTATGATCTTCAAAGGCTTACCTCAAGCGACTCCCTTCTTCTTGCAAGACCCCACATCATAGGGGTGCCACAGACCCAGGAACTGTGGATCCAATGTTTAGTCCATGAGCCTCTAGGGGACATTTCTAATTCCAGACATAACAGCCTTGCTTTAGAAGCTAGTCAAATCAGTTGTATTTTAAAATGCATCTAATAGGAATGGAATGCTATCCGTATTAATGATCCATCATACTAATAGCACTGCCTCTGGCAGGATGCTGCTTCTTGAGATGTTCTGGGAATTACAGCATCTCTAGTCTGTATTTCCTTATGCAAATGATCATTTTTTTTCAGATATGCATATTAACTCTCAAATGCCTGAACCAAAGATAACTCAGCACCCTACACTTTCCAATCCTAGGAGATTACATGGTTTCTGATAGCCACTGTAATTAAGTACCCACACTGAGTTATAAGAGTAACTTACTTCTTTGGTTCCCAAATTGTACTGTTCGTCACCTGAACAGTCATTTCAAACAGTTTTCTTTATTCTATCCCCAAAATCATCTTCACTGAGACTCAGGTTGGTCCTGAGACTGAAGTTTTAGTGTGTTCCTCATTGATGTTGATACTATCTACATGCTCATGAGTCTGGTACGGAATACACTAGAATGACTCTATCCACAACCTTATTCTATAAACCTGCACATCCCTATTCCAGAGGATGCTGAAAGCTACTCCACATTGTGTGCACATTGACCAGCATGCATGGCTACCCTAGTAACACACAGCCCTGCAGTACAGGAACATTAGAGTTAACATAGGTCTACTCTCCTAGGTTCCTGGCCAGATGAATCCGAAGCCTATTGTGAGTCACAGGGCTCTATGGGTTGATACTTGGAATCAGGGTTTTATTTTTACCTCATTGATTATTAAGTTGAAGAAGTAATGAAATTCAGAAGCAGAATGATAGACTTCTAGTGTGTGCCTTAAATATCAAACTAGGGGCTGGAGAGATAGCCCAGAGGTTAAGAGCACTGGCTGTACTTGCAGAGGACCTGGGTTTGATTCCCAGCACCCACATGGCAGCTGTGAAGTCAAGTTCCAGGGTATCTGATGCCCTCTTCTGACCTCCACTGGCATTGCATGACATGGATGAACTTACACACATGCAGGCAATATACTCATACAAATAGTAATAATAATAATAATAATATAAATTAAATTATGTATATATAAATATAACTATAGATGTATAATAAATAATCATTATGCATAATGGGGTATGTACATGTTTCCACATATCGCCATAAACAACAATCAGACCACTGGGGCTTTCTTGCACAGAACACATCGTTAAGTAGACAAAAGTCTTTTCTTTCATTTCTCAGAATGCTCGTTTTCATTTGTATCTTAATTTCTCCTTCACAAATTTTCTGGTTATTTACTCTTTAAAAACTTCAAAGATAATGATGCTGGGGAGACAGTAGCTAGCATTGGGATACTGTCTGATTTCTCTGCCTGGACTCACCCCCGTCGGGGCTCCCCATAAAGACAGAGGATGTCTGCCATAATCCCTCTGGAAGCAAGAAAGAGGCATCTGTTTTGAACATCTGTCTCTCAGACTGATGGAAAAGGATGTCGCTCAAGTTGGAATTTTGTCAGGGTGGAAGTGGGAGTGACCTTATTTCTTGTTCCAGATCTGGACAAAGAGGCTTTTTTTCCCAAGGCTTCTATGCCAGACACAACTGCCCTCCATGACACCTGCCTACAATACTTGTGGTGGAGTGTACCAAGGGTCTCATGTCTATTCAAGCACCATAAAGCCAAAGTGAAAATTTAGTGAAGCAATTCTACAGAGGAAAGGGAATTCGGAGGTGACTGTTTGTTTAGCTGCTTCCCATTTCCCTCTGAAATCTTCTAGGTGGGTTGTCTCTCAGTCCTTTCCTGGCATTTAGAGTTGAGCTGCCTGGGTGAGGGCTCTATTCAGCTGCATATTTGGATCCTGTTTCTCAGGTTTCCTAATGGGCTGTCAGCACAAGACTTAGCTCTGCCCTCCTCTAAGGATCTAAAATTTAAAACCCACTGCTTCTGAATACAGGCATAATCCAGTATTGAAGGAATGTTGAAGCCAACATTTTAAAGAATGTAATTCTATTTCTTTTCTTTATACTCTCCAAAATCCACCTTTGACTTGGGGACACCAAGAGCACTTTTCAGATCATGAAAGTGTCAAACCATTTTGAGCCGACAGTGGTTTTCTTTTTGCACATCTTCCTTTATTGCCTAATTTGAGTCTTGTCAATGTGACCAGGCGGAGGGAGCCTGTTATCCTATCTCTTCCTCTTCTGGCTGCATCAGTGAGTTAAGTTCTGAGTTGCTTGTGGGATCCCTGCAGTCAATGTTCTCAGGATTCTCTCCCTGTGGGTAAATCTTTGAGTACACAAGACTTAACTTTTTACTTGCATTTCTAAACCCATCATGTGAACTTCCAATAAGAGTTAGGAATTTGAGCAATAGCAGTTTGATTATAACTCAGAGCCCTTTATGACCCTGTTTGGTTATGAAATCATGTTGTTAAAATTTCATTGTTGTACAACACTTAAATTTGTAAAATTGCAAATATTTGCATGGGAGTTTTCTCATTAATTTTCGTTCCTGTCTCAACTTTCCCATTGACTTGCAAGAAACAATAACATCAATGGCAAATCGACTGCCCCTTTTCTCTCTGTCTTTAAAACCCAGCATTCCCACTATGAGGCCCTTTCTCTTGGTATCCTTGTAACTTTGCACAGTTAGAGACCAGTGATTATAGCTAGATTCTACCCACCTTTCTTCATCCAGCAGTAGCCACTTGGGAATGGTAGTTCTCTACCAGTTCCAACTCTGTTTCAGAAGAAAGAGCCAGGCTGGTATTACACCTCTACCACAGGAGTACTTTTGGAGATCCACCCTACAACGCCACTCAAGGCTTTTGATTGTACAAGGACACAGGGTCATATTTTCAGAGGAAATGGCTCTTGTATTAAGGCTATGTGAACGCCATCTTGAAATCTTTAATGTGTGTGAACAACGGGCCCTGGATTTTCATCTTCAACTGCTCCTGGAAACTTATGCTCTGTTTGTGGCATGCTTTCATCCTGAATGTGAAAAGTGAGGTAGCTGCTCAGTGTTTGAGAGCAAAGGCGCAGTGCTGAACACCTCGCTGGCTCTGGGTTAAAGGGGAGTGAAGAGGTGATTTCTCAGTGTCTATTCGTGGCTCCTCCCCACAGGGTGCCTGCTCTTGCTTTATGGTGTCTGAGCATGAGACAGATGACAGACATTTCTTCTCTACCTTCTAAGGCCGAAGCTGAGCACTGGGACTTTTATCAAGAATGATTAGGATGTGATAGTGACATGCTGGACTTTGAAGCACTGATGAAAGCCCTGAGGAAAGCCGGTTTTAGTTCTCACTGGAAAGGGCTCAGAAATCCTGCTTCCTCCAGTATTTGGCATTCTGACTCACATTTCAAAGCACTTAGGCATAATAATAAATTCTCTGTTGGAATCCTCTGCTTGGGGGAATGAAAGTGTTTTCTTCAACTCCTAATCGACTAACCATCATTTTTTTCATAATCTGAAAATTCTTTGTTCCCTTGATAAAAACAGTATTAAAATTTTTGTCTCTGATTTTATAGAAATGATTGGGGGCAATATATAGGAGACCCCTTAGGGGCTGTGTATATAGCTCAGTTGGGAGGATGCTTGCCTAGCATGAACGATATGCTGGGTTCAATAATCTAGCACTGCATAAAACTCATGTGTAGGTGCTTACCTGTCAACTTAGTACTTGACAGGAGTAGGCAGGAAGATTAGAAGTTCAAAGCCATCCTTGGCTACACTACACAGCAAATTCAAGGCCAGCCTGTGTTACATGAGGCTCTGTCTCAAAAACAATTTAAGAAGAGTTGCACTTATGTAGATGCAGATGCAGTTAAATTTCTAGACTGTTTGTTGTGCTGGATCTACGGTGATGGACAAACATCTGAATTCAGTTTATGCAGGTTGATCATCCTGTCATCTTGAAAGAAAACCGTTATTCATTCCCCCTGTGTTCTCCTAGCAGAATAAGGCTGGGAACACAGTAACACCAAAAAAAAAAAAAAAAAAAAAAACAGTTACAGAAAGCATGGCAGTGCTGAAAAGGCTATACAAAGTGAGATACAGCCTCACTCTAGTGCTGGCAGGCATTCAGCTCTCTCTATAACCTAGATTGGATTCAAACTTCTGATTATCCACCTGCTCTGGAATCCTAGAATTCCAGAACTGCTGGGATTGCAGGCATGATCTCCCACACATGGTTCCATTTTTTTCACAATAATTTTTAATTGTTCTGTTTTCTGGCAATATTTACTGATACTTGCCACTGACCTCCTTTAGGCATGTATATATTTTTTATTAATTTTATTTATTTCTGTATGCATATGAATGTACTGTCTGCGTGCAAGTCTGTGCACCCGTGTCGCGCAATGCCGTGGAGGTCAGAAGCAGGCGTCGGATTCCCCTGGAACTGGAGTTCTCCTGGAATTGGAGTTTCAGACGGCTCTCAGCTGCCAGGTGGGTGCTGGGGATCGAACCCGGGTCCTCTGCAAGAGCAGTCGGCGCTCTTAACTGCTAGGCCATCTCTCCAGCCCCTAGGCATGTATATTAATCCTTATACAAATCTAATACATTATGATTTAATCACATTTCATATATGGAGAACTGAGGCTTCTAGGAGACATGTTTCCTTCATGAGTCCACCTAGATGTTTATGAAGTATGTTAATAAAGTTAGTAGGCATATAATCTAACTATTAATGAGTATCTTAATCTAAGTCATCTTGGGGACTAATGAGATGTCAACCTTAGAAAAGTGAAAACCCTTTACACAGAAAACATAATACAAAATTCCCATGTAATTCTCACTGACTGAACTGACTCAACACTAAATGAAGAATAAACAGAAAGGGGGTTTATAGAGAAAACACCTTCTGCCAAGGTATTCAATGAGTTCAGTAAACTCAGATCCACAAGGGATCTGACTGTGTGGAAGTAGGGAATTAAACAATTTGGGGTAGAAAATGGAAACTGCTAGTGGTATTTCAAGATTCAATCTCTAATCTATCACCTACTCCAAATAAATAGTGGCTAAAAGATATTAAGATTGAGAGAGAGAGAGACTATCTCAAGCTAAATTGTAATTAATTACATCACTACCCTCAAAAATGTGGAATCTGTCTACTTTTCTAGTGTAGCCTGGCATATAGGGACTTCATTCATAAAAGTACAGTATCAAATGAAAGGAAAAGATTGACTTGACCCTGGAGAAACCTCATAGCCATGCCTCTGTCAGGGAGTCAGGTCAGGATCATGTTACTAATAAGTCCTCTTGGGACGAGGTGATGAAAATAGTACCCTTACCTTGATGGCCATCCTTACAGCGAAGCCCACCCCAGGCTTACCATCAGGCAAACCCCCTTTGATGGACATACATCAAAGCATCTTCCTCAAACCTATCAAAATAATGTCATTCCAAACAGTGATTATGAGAAACAGAGTTAAGAACAGCATAAGAGGATATTAGAAAGAAAAATAGGGTACTATCCTGGATAGGGTTCTGGAACAGAAAAAGAACGAGGTAAAAATTTAAGAAATCAGCCCTCAAGATGTCAAGATGGAACCTGTGATCCCAGCACTCAAGATTCTAAGATGTAGCTGGTGATCCCAGCACTCAAGACACAGAGATGGAGCCTGTGAGCCCAGCACTCAAAACGCTGAGATGGAGCCCACCCGGGATCCTAGCACTCAAGATGCTGAGATGCAGCCCGAGATCCCAGGACTCAAGATGCTGAGATGCAGCCCGGGATCCCAGGACTCAAGATGTGGAGAAGGAACCCGTGATCCCAGCACTCAAGATTCTAAGCTGGAGCTGGTGATCCCAGAACTTTTTGGAGAAAAAAAAATTAAAGGGAACAACAGCAACAAAAATACTTGCTCAAAGAACTTACCCAAACAGTAAACTTCTGCATCAAAGAAGTTAAAAAAAAAAAAAGACAAGAAAAATATACAAGGCAGGATTTAACATATAAGGCAGAATGCATGAGTAGAGGGGTGGGGCATGCGTGGAGGAAGGGCATAAACTTGATTAAAAAATATTGTATGTGGGTCTGGAGAGATGGCCTAGTGGTTAGGAGCGCTGACTGCTCTTGCAGAGGACCGGGGTTCTATCCCCAGCACCCACATGGCGGCTGAGAACTGTCTTTAACTCCAGTTCCAGGGGAATCTGACACCCTCTTCTGACCTCCACAGCATTGCACAACACAGGTGCACAAACCTGCATGCAGACAGTACATTCATACACATAAAAAATAAATTAACGAAAAAAATATTGTATGAAATCCACAAAAGCACAGTAAAAAATTAAGGAAAAAATGGAAAAAAGTTAACAACAATATACCAGTAACAAGCCATTAGTTGTGAGTAATTTAAGGTACTAAAAGTAAGTAAATTCTCATGTTTTCAATTTTCTCTACATTTAAATCTATTAAAAATAAACATGAGTTTTACCATATCTTTAATCATTAAAGGACTGGGTCATCTCTCTTGTTGGGTTGTTTTTGCTGTGAACAGAAAGATATGTTTGATGAACACTTCCCAATGACATCAATGATGATTACCTTCTATAAATTGGAAGACCTCATGAACACTTCACAACGACTTCAATGATGATTACCTTCTATAAACTGGAAGACCTCATGTTGTTCCATAATGAAGCCTCTGCCTCTAGTGACCATTCACCTTAGATTGATGACAGGGAATTAGGTGTGATTGGAGGTAGCAGATGGTGTCTGATGACCAGGCTGTGACTTTCAGTCTCTGAGAGCCCCTGAGTTGTGTTCTTAATTGCTTGCATTTCCTGAATTCAGGCTACAAGGGCTGGTAGAGTCTAATTCATTCTGCTCCAAATCAATTAATGGGTGACATAGCAAGTACTTTCTACCATATTACACTCTTTAGAGTGTATGATAAACACTCAATGTAACAAACTCAAAAAACTTCCCAATAGTCCTAGGTGGGATCCCAGAACAACTTCCTTATCATTTCATAAAGGAAACTTATATGCTCCAAATTTAGAAACGATTTACCATTTATAGTTTTACATGTATACCTTAGGAACTGAATGCTTAGATAAGTATATTTGTGAGATCATAGGTAAAGTGGTTTGTTAAATTCATATAGTGTGAGCAAAAGTTTCATGTAAGCTGTTGAAGATGACCATGTTTTTAATATCAAATATAAATTTTAAGGTGGGTCTCATGTCCAGAAACAATTTGAATGTTTAGTTTTGTCTATTTAACATTATGTTATGAATTTGCCAATGATATCATCTTTCCCATAGTGTCGTGCTGCGCATTTCCCTCCAAACTATTGAAAATTGGAGAACACAATTCAGATTAGAAAATCCATAGTTCAGTGTTAACTGGAATTTTAGAAAACTGGCCTTACATTTTCCAATTCCATGCATTTAATAATCAGCAGTGAGGCATAAACATGGAGAAAATTCTCTTATGCCTCAGAAACTCAATGATGATTCCATATTGCTCAAATAGTTAATGATTCTTTAATTTTATTTAGGTAAATTTTCCAGGCAAGGGAGATGGCTCAGAGTTCAGTGGGTAAAGGTCCTTGGTGCCAAGCCTGACAACGAGTTTGATCCCTGAAACCTACATGGTAGAAGGTGAGAAGTGATTCCCTCAAATTGCTCTCTGATCTCCACACATGAACACACACACACACACACACACACACACACACAAACTATATATATATATATATATATATATATATCCACACACAAAAATAAATGTAAAAAATGTAAATATATTTTCCAAATGTTATCTGAATACTTTTATCCTAAATGTGTGTTACATTTATCATTGGATAAAAACAATTCTATTATAATACATCATAAAACATCACAAATAAAATGTTTTGTTAAATACTTATGATTAAATACATTTATAGTGACATATACTCTGAAAATTTTAGATGAACTGTAATTTGTTGTTAAATTCCTCATGTAATGATTGTTATCATATGCTACAAGTTTATTTTACTAATCAAATAACTTCTATTTTAGTGGGAAAGTTTTCTTTGCTTTTAATTAAGTTTCCCTAAGAAACTGGATTTTTCCCTAGGTTATCAGATTTAAATAAAGGAAATATTGTTGTTGGAATTTTTAACAACCCTTATTTGCATATGATCATATTATATACATTTATTTTGCATAATAAAAACTATGCAAAAATCACTACCTCAGGTCTCAGTTTTCTCATAACTAAAGCGATATGACAGAATATTTTGCTGATATGTACATATAGTAAATAAGATCAGAGCTGGCTGAAATAAAGGTCTGAAGTATGTATAGGCTTCCAGAAAATGCCCCTTATTCCAGTGTTATCATTTAACACAATCTTGAATTATTTTTTTCCACCTTTGAATTCTTTTATTTTTCATATTGCCTTCTATATACAATTAAATCTGTTTCTACATATAAGTATCTCAAGAAGAGGGTCATATTGATTATATCATGCTAAATAGTCACCATTCGTGGAAGATTTTCTGAGAACAATATTTGCTTGTAATTTTCTGGTTTATTTTGGGTCAGGAGTGTATACTAAGGAGATCAAAGAGTGGAATAATGAACAGTCATTAGCTTCTATAGCATTTATTTGGGCCTAACTGATCAACTGGTTTAAGAGTTCAAAATAACTTATAACTAAATGTGATAAATTTATATTTATTCATTCCTCCTTAAAATCAACTCCTAAAAATCACTGATGGAAAGGCATAAATTCTCAGTAAAATAAGAGAATGGTCATAACCCAAAGTCATACTCATTTGTGTCTATCTTCTAAATAATGTGCCATCTACATTAAGCCAGGCAAAGGAAATCCAGTCCTTGGACATGCTCTCAGTTAGGAAACATAATTGTGTTTTGTTTCTTAATTTCTCATAATCTTTGCTTGACTATTCCAGTTTTTATATGTTGTCTTTCAGTCTGTATATTCTATTTTCTACTTCATTCATTCTGTTACTGAGGTTTTTCTCCCAACTTTTCCCAATGGTTGGAAGAGTGCTCAATTTCTTTTTTTTTCATTTCAACCTGAGTTTTATTCAATATTTCCATATCTTTTGTGAATTCATTCCTGTTTATCATTAATTTCTTTTGTATATCCCTATATTCTCTCAGTTCTTTGATTAGTTTTTGTGTTCTTTAAATTCCTTGAACTCTTTGAGTATGTTTATGATAGTTCTGTTAGGATCTATGTCCTGCATTAAATCTAGGGGGGTCCTCATTGTGGGAGTATTCTATAGGATTGGGAGTATTTAGCAGGGATTTATTATTTGGGTTTTTCATGTAATTGTTTTTTGTTGTGATTTTGGCATGTGGATTTATTTTGTTGTTTGTATTCTATTATGAAACACAAGTGTTTCTTAGTTGAAATGAAGACTGACTTTGCTTGTTTTCTTCATTGTCTTCTTATTACTTATTAAAGGCTGGATGGTCTAGGCTTCAGATTTTCACTTTTGATTTTGTACTGGAGGGACCATCTAGTCTGGAGATACTCAAGAGGCCTAGGGCAGGTAACAATCAGGTTGTCTTGAATCCTGCACCATGTGAGGTATGCCTACTGGTTCTCTGGGTCTGGTTATAAGTTTCTGGATCTGAGCCCAGGGCCATGAAAGCCTAGTATGGAGCTGGGAGAGGGGCCCAAGGTGTTTCCTAGCTAATGGTCTGAGATTCCAGAATATCACTGGAGCTGAGCCACACAGGCCTCTAGGCTTCTGTCTCACCTGCTTGGTGCTGAGTTGCTCGTGTAGGAGTCTTACCTCTGGGTGGATGGGTGGGGCTCTATCTCACTCACCAGGAGCTGTAGCCATAGCCTCTATAGCAGAGGCCTGCAGGCCACTGGGTTGGTGGGCAGGGTTCTGTCTCACTGGCCAGGAGACAGAACTGAAGGCACAAGGAGCTGAGAGCCAAGCTGGAGGTGAAGCTGTAGTCCACTCACGAGGGCCTCTGGGTGGGTGGGCATGCCTTGTCTCGCCTGCTGGGAACTGGGAGCAGGGAGCAGAAGTGGAGGGGCACAGGCATGAGCACGGCATGATATCACACCCCAGGAGCTGCAACCTGGGTGCCAGGCACCAGAACCCAAACTGTCCAAGCTGGTACTAGGACTACAGAGTGCCAGGAGCTGGGTGCTGGGTCCTGGGTGCAGGAAGCAGTGGTGGGTGGCAGAGTCTGCCAAGCTGGAACTGGGGCTGTAGCAGAGGCGAATGGAGGTTCTGGGCATTGGAAGTGGTGCCAGTAGACCCTGCTGAGCTGGAACTGGAGCTGTCCAGAATTATGTTACATAGCTAAAATTGCCTGACCGATAGAACATTTGGTAGCCCTAGAACTGTTGTTTGAGTGTATACTTGAAGAAATAACAGAATTTTGGCAGAAGGGAGGGCAATTGAAGAGCTGAGGGAGAAGCTACATCACCAGGACCACTTCTAATTATTAGGTAGATTCCCATGGCCTCAGATGTTGGAGGGGAGGAATAAGGAACAGAGCTGTTGCTTCTAATGTGATTGGTTCTTGGATACCAAAAATTGAGAAATATGCTCACAAAGAAGGAACTGAAAAACAGTCTGCTTAGTACTGCCCACCAGGAGTTGCAGTCTCTTCCAATTACTCCTTTCCAGAGTATAGGAGCACACGACCATGCACAGCTACAGGCAGAGTGGAAACACAAAGGGAGATGGCACACGGAAGATAAAATATACCTAAAATAGTTCTTACTAATTAAAAACCATCAAAACTAAAAAAATAGCATCTCACAGTATGAAAATAATAAAAAATGGCATACCTCATTGCTCTGTTATTTTTAAGGAAAGTTCAAAGGAGTGCCTGAAGGGTTCAAAGAATAGATTGCATGCCTATACCAGCTGAAAGCAAACTGGCTTTGTATAGAAAGGCCTAAAGAACATAAAGCAAAAAGTATTAAAGAGATGAAAGACATGGAAGAGAGAACAGAAAATAATGTGAAAACGACTCAGTCCTTTCCACTTAGCTCGAGAGAGGAATCTCAGAGTACAAAGAGAGCAAAGACAGGAATTATTATGGAGAATCTATGACAAGGGATTCAATACACAGACCACAATAGAATTGAAAAAATATTGAAGAGTATAATAAGAGAAAAACCCTACTGAAATATTTTGTGAATGTTCAAATTGAAATGCTCTATGTGGGAGAAAAAGAATTTAATCAGGAAGGTCAACAGTGAAGCACATTCTGAAATTCAAGAATAAAGGAAAGAATTTGTTTCTTTTTTGAGACAAGGACTTCATATCACAGCAGCTGGCCTAGAACTCTCTAATTAGACCAGACAAACTTCCATGCCATAGAGGTTGGCCTGCCTCTGCTTTCCATAAAAGGAATGATTTTTTAAATTTTATTTATTTTGTACGTGTATGAATGTACTGTCTGCATGTAGGTCCGTGCACTCCTGTCATGCAATGCCTGCTGCAGAGGTCAGAAGAGGGTGTCAGATTCCCCTGGAACTGGAGTTAAAGATGGTGATTTTAACACATGTAGACTGAAAAGAAGATGTCTGCAGGTGTGTGGGGCGGGGAGCAAGGGAAAAGAAGATGAAATTGATTTAAACATTCTCCACACTCAGTACTGAAAAACCAGGAATAAGTATCACTTCCTCTCCAAATAACCAAAAAAATTGACAGTGTTGAGAGGGAGCGGACAGGCAGGAAAATGCAACTAAAACGTTATATTCAGCCAAACTTTCACTGAAGTACAAAGTCTTAGGTAAGACTCTCTTGTATTAATTCATGGAGCAAAATGGCAGAAAACTCTTGAGTAAAAAGTCAAAATTTTATGTTGATCGTCAAATGCCAGTGAAACTATTTACACCCAAATAACCAATTTACTATTGAAAAATAAAAAGTAAACAGTGAGGAGGACCACTTCTCCCTGTAAGTACAACATCAAGATTAAATCACATTGACAATGATGACAATGGACTATAGGTTAAAGTCTCAAAATAACAATGGTTACAATGGGGAATAGGAAAATGTTTATTTTTTAAGGACATATTTATGTTATTTTGTGTGTGTGTGTCTGTGTGTCTGTGTCTGTGTCTGTGTCTATGTCTGAATGTACGCATGGGTACCATGTGCATGCGAGTACCCTTGGGCACAAGAAGAGGGTATTGGATCTCCTGGAGATGAAATTATACAAGGTTGTGAACCACCATTTCAGTGCTGGAAACCAGACCCGGGTCTTTGGCCAAATCAGGAAGTGCTGTTAACCACTGAGCCATTTCTCCGGCCCCAATATTATTTTTAACAAAGCTATTGATAGGTACTAAAATAATAACCATTAACTGAGGGTATGCCTCAGTGGTGGACTACTTACCCAGCACTCACAAGACCATGAGTTCTATCCTGTTAAGCCTGGCAAATATCTCTCTATATTTATACTATGTATCTGTTTATCATCTATTTATCTATCTATCATCTATGTCTTATCTATGCTATCTATAACTACATGGATTTATATTTATGTCATTTATATTTATGTCTACATAAGAAAGAAGTTATGACAAGAATGTGCAAGATTTACTTTTCCTAATTATCTACTGTTCCAAAATAATTTTTAGTTTCATACATGAGTATTGCATTAATATTGTTCCCATTCCTCCCTCTCCCCCCTCAAACTCCACCCACATTCTCTCTCAATTTCACATCCTTTCCTTCAATTATTATTGTTAACTCTATAGAGAACCTATTGAGTGCATTTAGTGGTACTCTTATACACATGTATTTAGAGTTGACTACTTGGATTGGAAAATCCATCAGGGAGTTTGACCCTCAGCCCCCCTTAGCTATAGCTCTTCATCTAGGGGTGGGCCCCTCTGAAATTCCTCCCAACCACATTGCCATGTTAGATGGTATTGTAATGCAGATCTTGTTGAGGCAAGCATATTGTTGGAATGTCATGGGCGAAGCTTCCAAGTCATGTCTAGAAACACTCTTGCAGAAAAATTGCTCTGATCCCTGTCTACTGAATCCTATCTACTGAGGGACAAGATAAGGGTTAAATACTGATTAAGACAATATTTAGTAAATTCATGAAAAAATTGTAAAATAGTTTTCTTTTCATCCAAGAAATAAGCTAATGATATCCTCCACCTAGGTGCAAAGTCACAACATCCCCGAGACTGCCTGGAAATGTCTGTATTTAGTTTTCCATCAGGTACTATCCCTTCCTTTCTTTCACGCACACATGGTATATTAACAAGAAAATAAACCAACCACTATCACCATGGGAACAAACACAGATGTTCTGAAATACGCCTGTGAAAAATCACCAGTGAACAACCTTGTTATTTCTTTAATTAATTCAAATATTTTTCTGTCAGTATTTTCTCTTTGAACTTGAAGACTGTTTTTCATTTTGAGATTAAATTTCTTCCAGTAACAGAAACTGATGGTTTCTTTTATCCTACAGTGTTGGAGTCTCAGTCTGTGGAGTAACAATAGTTCATCTGTAATCATCATTTGCAGCCTTCTATCATTCCAGTAAAGGTCAGACCATTTTTATATGGATACTTTTTTTCTTCACTTGTCATACCAAGCATTTTATTCTGGAAGTGTTTCTGCTGGATCACTGAAGTATGTGTTTCTACACTCTAAGTCAGACCCTTATACAGCTATTATAGCAATTAGTAAATACCATCTGAAGTGTTTCCTAGGTTCATCTGTACACATGCCTCTCCTATAAGTATCATTACACATTAGAAGAGGACAATTCTTTAGTTCCTTTACTTTTTCTTCATTTCATGGTTCATGTGTATATTATGGTATCTAAAATTTGACTTGGGAAAGGGTTACCTGCCTGAATTTCTAGGTTGGAAAAGAATTACATTTTGTCCGTCTATCCTTTTGTAATTAAAAACATGTGTGTGTGTGTGTGTGTGTGTGTGTGTATACGCCTGTTTATGACATGTGTATATGTGTTTGTGCATGTTCTGTTAGGTGAGTGTGGGTCAGCATGTCACACTGTATGTAGAGGTGGGAGGTCAACCTCAGATGTTAGTCTTCACCTTCTGCCATGTGTGATCCAAGAGCTCTTGTTATTGCCATTGTGTGGACCAGGTTAGCTGGCTGTGGGAATTCCAATGTTTCTCTTTTCTCCACTTCCCATTCAGTAATAGTGCACTGGATAGCTTTAGTGTCAACTTGACACACCTGGGTTGAGGGAGCTTCAACTGGGGAACTGCCTCCATTGGACTGGCCTGTGGCCACATCTGTTGAGTATTTTCTTGATTGCTGAGTGATGTGGGAGTGCCCAGCCCACTGTATTGTATGAGAAAGCAAGTTGAGCATGGGACAAGGGGAGCAAGCCAGTAAGCAGCATTCCTCCATGGCCTATGCTTCAGCTCCTGCCTCTGGTTTCCTGCTCTGAGTTCCTACCTTGGGCTTTCTAAGTGATGAACTGTGACCCAAAATAAACCCTTTCCTCCCCAAGTGAACTGGTATCTGGGTTCTGGATCTGAATTCAGGTCCTCCTGTTTGCATGCCAAGCTCTTTACCTATTGACCCATCTCTGATGTTCTTTTTGTTCTGTTCTGAAATTGTAGTGATGAAATAATCAAGTAATAAGACAAGCTGATTGAAGCTTAACTCTGAAAAAAAAACACCTACGATATGGATTTTTTTTATGGCATGGGAAAACCATTTAAAATAGAATGTAGGGTTATTAACAACCTATATGAAAAATACATGACACTGATTTTTTTTGTCTTTTTGAGACAGCATCTTCTTTTAGTCCCAGCTGGCCTGGAACTCACTATGTAGACCAGGCTGGGCTTGAACTCACAGAGATCCACCTGCCTCTGCCTCCCAAGTGCTAGGATTAAAGGTGTGCACCACCATGCCTGGCGACACTGGTTTTTTGAAAAGTGTACTGATGATATTCACAAGAACCTGGATGAAACTGAGTCTCCTAGAAGTCACATGAATAGGAGGAAAAAGGCACAGGTAAAACATAGGCTAATGCAAAGAAAGATGGCATCATGAACTTTGCAGGTAAATGGATGGAGCTAGAAGGTATCATGCTAAGTGAATTAACACAGTCCCAGAAAAACAAACGATGAATTGTATCCCTCATCTGTGGATGCTGGTGCCAATTACCTAATTGTATGGCAAACTGAGCAATGTCAATGTGATCTGAAAACAACTGTGCTCTTATACTGTAAATCCCTTAAAAATGAATACATAAAAAAATTTTAAAAATAGGCTAATGCAACAGGTGGAATAAACTTTAACAGCGTCAAATGGCAGCTGTTTGGAGAACTCTACAGTGGGAAGACAAGTTGCTCATACACAGATTCTGTACTCATGCCTTACCTCCTTCAGACTACTGGTAACTTGATGCAAAATAAAAAAAGAGAGAGTACCTACCATATCTCTCCAGTGTA
Source organism: Rhizomys pruinosus (assembly GCA_009823505.1). NCBI lineage: Eukaryota > Metazoa > Chordata > Mammalia > Rodentia > Spalacidae > Rhizomys > Rhizomys pruinosus. The sequence goes on from VZQC01006754.1 coordinate 98,342, forward strand.
ACTGATAACTGCTGTGGAAAACAAAATAAGAGAAAAGAAACTAACTGAAGATGCAATGCTTAGTCCTCATGGATTTCTATCACCTGATAGAAATATTTAAGTCATGTTGCAAAATTCAGACATATTATATTATCAAACCTCTGTATCAATAAATTCTGATCTGGGTTTTGTGCTAACATGAGATTAAGGGATATATATAATATATAATATATTATTAATATTATTCAGTATATTGTCAGTGGGTCCATTTAATTTTGTTGATATGTACATGTGATTATGGACAAACACTTGGGATTGGATAATCTCTTTGGGAAATTGTCTTTTGATGAAACAGATTCCTGTATCTTAGCAGCCACTGATTAGGGGTGGGGCCCTGTGAAATTTCCAGCATTTCTGTGGGCATATCTGGAGTTGTCAGTATACAGGTCTTATTTGGACATGGTATTGTCGAGAGTTCATGGGTGCAGCTTTGAAATAATATCTAGAAAACTATCACACAGGGGCATCCTGGTCCTCTGCCTTATGACATTTTGTCCCTCTACATTAAAGTTCCCTGAGCCTTAGGTGTTGGGTTTATGTTGGAGATGTACTAATTAGGGCTAGGTACTCTATAGTCATTTATTCTCTGCATTTTGACAAGCCAGGGATGTCAGTCCTAGCCTCTACCTGCTGCAAAAACTAACCTCTTTGTTGAGGGATGACAGTTATGTGTGGGTGTAAGGGTAAGTGTTTTGAATACAGTCAGAAAAGTATATCCCATTCACAATAGCCTAAAATATCATGAAATAAACTTAACCAACATGGTGAAATAACTCTACAATGAAAACGTCAAATCTCTGAAGAAATTAAAGAAGACATTAGAAGAGGGAAAGACATCCCATTCTCTGAGATTGGTAGATTCAATATACTGAAAATTATCATCTTAAAAACAGTTTACAGATTCAGCACAATCACAATCAAAATCCCCATGGCAGGGGCTGGGGAGATGGCTCAACACTCAAGAGAATTGGGTACTCTTACAGAGGACCCAAGCTTACTTCCCAGCACCTACATGGCAGCTAACGACTTTCTATAACTATATTTCCAGAGGATCTGATGGCCACTTCTAGCCTCTGCAATCATTTTTCACATGGGTGCACTTACATGATGTAAAATATTTATACACATCAAAACAAATGATAAAAATTTTGCGTGGCATTCATCATATTACTACAAGCACAAAGGACACTGGATAACCAAAGCAATCCTGAGCAAAAAGCACAATGCTGGAGGGATTACCATCCCAGATTTCAAACTATATTATAGAGCTATAGTAATAAAAACAGCATGGCCGGGCGTGGTGGCACATGCCTTTAATCCAAGCAGGTGTTGCTATTTCAATATCAGACAAAATAGATTTCAAAGTAAAGGAAATCAGAAGAGACAAAGAAGGCCATTACATTTTTATCAAAGGAACAATTCACTATGAAGATTTCACAGTTATGAATATATATGCACCAAACTCTGGTGCACCAAACTTTATAAAGAAAATTCTCCAGGATCACAAGGCACAGATTAACCCCAGTACACTCATAGTATGGGACTTCAATACCCCATTCAGCCCTTCGGACAGGTCAACAGGACAAAGAATAAACAGAGACATCTGAACTGAATGATACGATACACCAAACAGATATCACAGACATCTACTGAATATTCCACACTAATACCAGAGAATACACTTTCTACTCAGCACCCCACTGAACATTCTCCAAAATCAACCACATACTGGGACACAGAAGAAACCTCCGCAAATACAAAAAGACTGAAATAATTTCATGCATTCTATCAGACCACAAGGCAATAAAGCTCACTATCAACACCAGGATAAGCCCAACTATCTACAAGAACACATAAAGACTAAACAACAAACTCCTGAATAATGACTGGGTCAAGGAAGAGATAAAGAAAGAAATAAAAGCATTCCTGGAACTGAATGACAATGATAATGCAACAAAAAAATACCTATGGGATACTTTAAAAGCAGTCCTAAGAGGGAATTTTATAGCCCTGGGTGCCTACATTAGAAAAACAGAAAGAGCACAAGTGAATGATCTAACACTGCAGCTAAAAGCACTTGAGAGACAACAACAGATGAACCCTAAACACAACAGATAGGAAGAAATAACAAAAATCAGAGCAGAAATCAATGAAATAGAAACAAAGAAAACAATAAAAAAATCAATGAATCCAAAAGTTGGTTCTTTGAAAGAATAAACAAGATAGACAGACCTCTAGCCCAGTTAACCAAAGGAAAGAAGGAACAACTCCAAATCTATACAATCCTTGATGAAAAGGGAAAAATCACAACAGACAGTGAAAAGATCCAGAAAATCATACGGGAATACTTCAAAAACCTATACTATACTAAGTTTGAAAACCGAGAAGAAATGGATGAATATCTGAAATCCTGGGAATCACCGCAGCTCAACCAAGAAGAGATCGACAGCTTAAACAGACCCATAATATATGAGGAAATTGAAGATGTAATAAGAAACCTCCCAACTAAAAAAAGCCCAGGCCCAGATGGTTTCATGGCAGAATTCTATAAAACATTTCAAAAAGACTTACAACCATTATTACTGCAATTGTTTAGAATGATACAAACATAGGTAATTCTCCCAAATTCCTTCTATGAAGCCAGCATCACTCTAATATCAAAACCAGGCAAAGACACAACCAAAAAGGAGAACTATAGACCCATATCCCTAATGAACACAGATGCCAAAATTCTAAACAGAATACTGGCAAATTGCATACAGACCCACATCAAGAAGATCATCCATCATGACCAAGTTGGATTCATAGCAATGATGCAGGGATGGTTCAACATATGAAAATCAATAAATATCATCAAACATATAAATGGACTGAAAGACAAAAACCACCCCATCATCTCAATTGATGCAGAAAAAGCCTTTGACAAAATCCAGCATCCCTTCATGCTTAAAGTTCTAGAAGGAATTGGATTGCAGGGATCATTCCTCAATGTAATCAAAGCCATATGCAGGAAACCCACAGCCAATATCATCCTAAATGGGGAAATGACAGAAGCATTCCCTTTAAAGGTAGGAACTCTGCAATTTTGCCCCCTGTCACCACTCCTCTTCAATATAGTGCTTGAAACACTTGCTAGGGCAATAAGACAAGAAAAGGAAATTAAAGGAATACTAATTGGAAAAGAGGTAGTCAAGCTATTCCTTTTTGCTGATGATATGATTGTTTAATTAAGGGATGTTAAAAACTCTACCAGAAAACTCCTAGAAATGACTAAGAGCTTCAGTAAAGTGGCAGGATACAAAATTAAGCTAGAAAAATCAGTAGCCTTTCTTTACACCAACAACAAGCAACAGAGGAAAGAAAACAAGGAGACCTTCCCACTCATGATAGACTCAAAAACAATAAAATACCTAGGAACAAATGTAACCAAAGACACCAAAGATCTCTACAAAAAATTTTAAATGCTTGAAGAAGGAAATTGAAGAAGACATCAGAAGATGGAAAAACCTCCCATGCTCATGGATTGGGAAAATTAATATAGCAAAAATGTCCATTCTATTCAAATTCTTGTATAGATTTAATGCAATCCCAATTAATATCCCCAAGAGTTTCTTCACAGGCTTGGAAAAAAAGTCCTTAATTTCATTTGGAAAAACAAAAGACCCCAAGTAGCCAAAACAACCCTGAGTGAAAAGAACAATACAGGGGGATCTCTATACCAGACTTCAAACTATACTACAGGGCTATAGACATAAAAACAGCTTGGTACTGCTACAAAAACAGACCTGTTGACCAATGGAAGAAAACTGAAGATACAAACCTGAGCACATACAATTTCAGCCATCTCATATTTGACAAGGGGGCCAAGAAGACACCATGGAGGAAAGACAGCATCTTCAGCAAGTGGTGTTGGCAAAACTGGATCAAAACTTGTATAAGAATGAAACTAAACCCCTACCTCACACCCTGTACAAATTCATCTCTGGATGGATTACATACCTCAACATGAAACCCCAAACTCTGAAGGTGATAGAAGAAAAGTTGGCAGCAGACTACAAGACATAGGTGTAGGAAAAGAATTCCTAAGTCAGACAGCATCTGTGCAAGAATTAAGGTAGACAATTGACAAATGGGACCTCATTAAACTCAAAAGCTTCTGTACATCAAAAGAAACAATCAAGGTAGTGAAGAGAAATCCCACAGAGTGGGAGGAAACCTTCACTGCAGATACATCTGACAAAGCATTGATTTCCAGAGTATATAAACCTCTCAAAAAACAAAGAAGAAAGAAAATAAGTGACCCACTCAATAGATGGAGCAAAGAGCTTGTGGTGGTTTGAATGAATGTCCCCCATAGGCTCTAGGTATTCGGATATTTGTCTCCAGTTGGTGGCACTGTTTTTGGAGGTCTTAGAAGGTGTGGCTGTTCTGGAGGAAGTGCATTGTTGGGGGCAGGCTTAGTGAGTTTTAACAAGCCTCATGGTCTACAGTTGCTCTTCTTGGCTTCCTGTGCTCTTTGCGAGATGTGACCCTCAGCCTGCTGCTCCAGCTCCAGCTGCCATGCCTCCCACCACAATGGACTCTAATTCCCTGGAACCGTCAATCGTAAGCTCAAATAAACTTTCCTTTTATAAGTTCCTTTGTCATGGTGCTTTATCACAGCAACAGAAAAGTGACTAATACAGAGTTGAACAGAGACTTCACAGGAGAGGAATTAGAGATGGCTGAGAGACATCTTAAGATGTGTTCAACGGTGCTAATAATTAAGGAAATGCAAATTAAAACCGCTTTAAGATACCATCTTACTCCTATAAGACTGGCTAGGATCAAGAAAACAAATGATACCAAGTGTTGGAGAGGTTGTGGGGATAGGGGAACACTCATCCACAGCTGGTGAGAATGTAAACTCGTACAGCCACTATGGAAAGCAGTGTGGAGAACCCATGGGAGACTTGGAATGAACTTACCACCTGACCCAGCCATACCACTCCTAGGCATGTACCCACAAGACTCACCTTACAACAGAGATACATGCACAGCCATGTTTATTGCAGCTCTCTTCACAATAGCAAGGAGCTGGAACCAACCCAAGTCCCTCTCAACTGATGAGTGGATAGAGAAAATGTGGTACATCTACACAATGGAGTTCTATGCTGCAGTAAAGAAAGATGACGTCATGAACTTGCAGGAAAATGGTTGAAGCTAGAAGATATCATGCTGAGTGAAGTAACACAGTCCCAGAAAAGCAAATGATGAATGGTATCCCTCATCTGTGGATGTTAGTGCTAGTTACCTAATTGTATGGCAAACTGAGCAATGTCAATGTGATCTGAAAACAACTGTTCTCTTATATTGTAGAATCCCTTAAAAAATATACAAATAAAGAAAAAAAGAAAAAAATTTGAAAAATAAAACAAAACCCATCAGAATTTCAGCTGAATTAAAACACACACACACACACACACACACACACACACACACACACACACATACACAGTGGTGGTTTGAATGAGAATGGACGCATAAGTCCCAAATTTTTGGAAATTTTGTCCCCAGTTGGTGGCTCTGTTTTGGGAGATCTTAGAAAATGTTGCTTTAAGAAATCTACAAATTTCTGTCTTGTGATATTTGGAGGTATAAGTTATTCCTCTGGACTGTATTGCATGACAATACTCTAAAAATGATAAAGATTGTTATAGACTCAGCCTTGGAGGATTCCTAAACACCATGTTAGACCTCATATTTCTGTCTACTAATAGATGAGCTTTGCCAGACATAGTCTTCCACCTCCCATCACTGTGTCAACACACTGATCACCGATAAACAATGCAAATCTTGGGAATTCTGAGGTCTGACAGAGATGAAAAAAAAATCTCTGGATTATTTTTTGAAGTCTTTGGTCCAATGTACAGAAAAAAATGAATGTATGCTGAAATGATTTTTTTATGTACAGATACAATTTGGAAGTAATGGAGGATACCACATCTTATTATTCACAGTTACCTGGTCAGCAATATCTAGTTAAAGATTGCCTCTCAATCCAGCCTTGGGCACTGGATGAAGAGGAAAGTGGATCTCTGTTTGCTAGGAACATATATGAAAGACAGAAGCCAGTAGCACTATGGGCTTAAAGCTGCTGAATGTGGTTGCCTGAAGGAAGGAACAGGCAGAGAAAACTCACATTGTCTAGCTAGTGTGGTTTAATAAGGAAGGAGGGATGTGAGACCATATCAGGCAAAACTCATCTGCCATTCAGGTCATTACCAAGTACCTAGATTTAGAGAGTTTGGAACTTTGCAAAGAGGCCAACGAAATAAAAGCTGTGGCAGACAGCTGCATTGATTGCATTGGGGGTGGTCAATTAGACTCAGCAGAAATTTTGGAACATTCCTGAAAGCAACCCATTATGTTGTTCCCAAAATGGTTTTCATTGCATTGGTTGTTAAGAGAAACCGCAACATCACCTTGGCGCAGGAGCCAAGTAGGGTCCCAATAACAGCCAACTGTGTTCAAAACTGAATAAGAAGTCTGGGTCTTGACGCGTTGAAGCGCTGTCCCCGCTGCTTGTTTTCTGCACTCTCTCCAGTCCATCATGAGAAACAGGAAATACTTCATTTCTCTTTCATCTACTATTTCACTCTGCACATGAACTGATTGTCCCACTCAGAGTTTAAGTTCCCACAGGGCTCCAGGGCTCCTGTAATCTGGTTGGCTTTGCTTCTTTAACCATTCCCCCTTCCTAGTTCTCAGATTTCTCAGCAGCCAGCCTTGGCTTGAGGAACCTCTGGAGTGTTCAACAGGGACTGCCTCCCCAGTGTCTGGCAACTACAGCAAGCACTTCTGCATTGCTGCTCAAGGGACACCTTCTCCGTGATGTGCAATGTGCCGCTTGTCTTATAGTTAACATTGTCTTCTTCTCTTGATCAGTTTCTGTTATATTCTCACCATGTAAGAAATCCATGTGTTTCTCAAACTCTCTTTGCTTTCTAAAGGGAGGCTCTGTGTAAATAGAAACCTATTTTTTTTGTAGTCCATATACCTGTTCATTAATATATCCCATCTACTTCGCTTATGATAGGGATCTAAACAAGCCCTAGACTAATCAATGAAACAAAAGAAGTGAATGAAATAGCTGCTTACATAGTAGGTGAATGGTAGATTAGGATTTGTGCCCAAATTACCTTCTAGCATTCACTTAGGGCCTTGGCTGATGTCAGTGGACTTTAGATAGAAGAAGCTACCAGTGGCGGAAGCACTTGTGCTGACTGTGAATACATAGTTGTAATATACATGGGCTGTAAAATATCTTTGAAACTTGGGAGGCTAGATGAAGAATTCAGCAATGCATAGATGGAGACCTTTGCTTCTGTCCAAGAGAAAAGTTTTGATTGTCTAATGGATCACACCTGGTCACCAACATAGCTGAACTTGCACTTTGACCATCAGAACTACTTCCCTGCAGCTCCCCAAACTAGTGTCACTAGTTCAAGATGCAATAATAAAACTGTCACCAACTGAAAAATCCAAGCTGTCATTCTGTGGATGTCTTTCTCCCAGTGTCTGCTGTGAGCTCTGTGAACCTTCCCTTCAGGAGCAATAGTGGGCTGTTCTGGGAGTAGTCAGCAGGCTTAATTAAATCATTAACCTTCATCACCATTTCCTTTTAAACCCCCCAAACCCCCACTCTAGTTATAATTGGGTATTAATATAAAATATTACCCTTTAAGACTGTCTTATAGTCCACTTGTAGAACAGAGACATAATTATCATGCCCAGCTGAGCATACTCTGGAAGGTGAACTCAATGATGACACCAGAATGTGTGCATAATTGGGAGTAAGCACTCTGAGACATGTGATGGTGATTATTATAACTCTGCCCAAATGTGACTCTGTCTTTATGGCACAAGAGAGCATAGAATTACATGGGATGAGATTATTCAGCAAAGGCAGCCCGGGGTTCTTAGAATCATTTGGAGGCATTTTGGTCAAGGTTATTGCTGGAGATGGACTTTCATCCTACAGGATGAAATAGAATGTGGTGCAGAAACCGAAGTGAGTGGTCAGCAATCAGAGAGCTTATCTAGTCCAGAGTATCCTACAGGCAAGGTCTCTAACCAAGAGCAGCTGTAATAGAGAGATAGGCCATCTGCAGTAGGATTTCTCCTGATCCTTCCCAAAGAATTATTTCACAGATCTATGGTGAAGGCACTTAAATTTTCTATATTTTCCCCACACTCTTTCCCATAAAAATAATACTAGAAAAATGTGAGAAAGAACTAAATAAAACATCCATATTCCTAGTTGCAGATCTCACTTACAGCAGGATTATATGTACAGTTCGATGGGAAGGAGGGTTTTACAGATGACACATGGTTTCCCATGCTCCTTCCTTATCCCGAGGGCTAGATTAAGAAGGAAAGAATGAACCTTCTGCAATTAACCCATTTAAAAAAATGTTACCTCTCTAGACTTGATAGAACCAGGAAAAGCATGAACTAGGATTTACAAATTTGTCAAGGATCACAGGGTTCAGGGAGGAGATAGGGAACCTTGCCCTGAGCCACACATCTAGAGATAGCTGAACCAGGCTAACCATCTGCATCACATGAGGAATGAAGACGTTTGTCCTTTAGACCTTCCTTGCAGTGATAATGGGTATGAGTCTGTGCTTTGCTCAAAGCAGAGATTTTATAAGCAGCAGTAATATATTGACAAATTTGGACTGTTAGGTAAGAGGGCTGATTTGTCTTATTTTCAAATACTTTCCTTGGGAGTCCTTTCAGAACATCGAGAGACGTCATCGAAGGGGCAAGTAAGCTCCTCTTAGGTGTCTCCCAGCCAGGCTACATGTGAGAAGCACTTGAGAGAAAGTTAATGAAATACAGATGCCCAGGGATTCTGGGAGAATTTGTCTGTAGCAGCCTCTGGACATCTGTGTATTTTAAAATTCCCAAGTGATTTCATGGTGCAGCATTGAGCAAAATCCTGCTCTAGGTTAAAGCCATGGAATCCTGAGCATCAGGCACTGAGTAGAGGACAAAAAAGAAATGTTGTTTTTAAAATTTGCTCCTAGTTTGTGAACATGGAAAGTGAAACACATTCTCTTTGCCAAAGGGAAAAACCAATATTGTCTGTGGAGCTAGGGAAGCAGTGAAGGGCTGGTGCTTTCTGAATGCAAAGGGTGGTACCAGTGCTACAAATTATAACAGAGGATGTGGGGGCAGATGTGCCTTTGATTGGACTGTATTTTCTAATCATCTGGTGGAAATTGTGTTCAGCAGACTGTGGCTGATAATGTCAGAGCATGGAGCAGTGCGTGGAATGAATATGTAAGAGGCTTGCCTGGAGGAAACCAGGGGAAAAGGAGTTAAATTCAACACCTGAGCTAAATGGACAGAATAATGAGACTGCTGAATAGAAAAGTTAAAAATGGTTAACTGAGGGCTTTGAATGGGCCAATTAAATGCTCTGGGGCCTGGGGAATAGAAAAATGATTGAGGCAGAGGTTGTATAGTATAGGTCCCTCCATTACTGACAGACACAACTATGACACAAGATAATAAAAATGAGACCCCCTGGCTATCCAAAGAGAGATGCCGGGATGCCTAATATACAAAGAAAGACAAAAAGATATGGAAAGCGGGTTTCAGATCCAGACAGATCTATGATTTTATTTTGCTAGATTTAAACTTACTACATCTTTGACTTTTTGAATCTATCTTCACATAAATAAACTAAGCTCAATACGTTGCTACAGGAAGTGTTAGCACATGCCCCAGGACAGTAAGAATTCTGCAAATTACAACTTCTGGATGAATATAGGGAAAAAAAAACTGTAAAGTTATCATGACTCTATAATTTGTCTCCAAATTGGGAATTTTGCTTAAGCGTGAAAGGGAGTGCCCTAATAATTATGGACCAGCTCATCCAGGCGCGCCCCAGCCGTGCCATTATGGCGGAGTCAAGCTGAGAAGGTGGCAAAGGATGTCCCCAATGCCTTCTGCAAGAACCCGCACTTAGATGAAATTGGCCTGATCCCATGTCCTGAAACAAGGTATAACCGGAGTCCCATAACAAACTTGGTGTGGAGAGCAGGTGTGTCAAGTTCATTTTACCTGTCCACAACAAGCTCCTTTTGTATAAAACAAGAAAGCAAAGGCAGAACAAAGATGAGTTGATAGATGTCAAGTGTACCCTGCTTCTTCTCAGCCCAGACTTTACCACTGCATGGAACGTGAGGAAAGAATTGATCCTCTCTGACACTTCAAATCCAATTAAGGACTTACATCTGGGAAAGCTAGCCTTTAACTAAGTTTCCAAAGAGTCCTGAGACATGGATTCACAGGCATGGGTGCTACAGAAGCTAATTCAAGAAGCTTCCTTGCCTTCCTTTGTGGCCAAGGGAAACTCAGGAACAATTCCTGCAGAGAGGACCCAGTGAATAATACAAGAGGAGATGGAAGTGTGTTGTGGAGCAGCAGGGAGATATCCCAGCAACTCCAATGCCTGGTCCCATCGCATCTGGGTTTTACAGCACCTGGCCAAGCTAGCTATCAAGATTCTTCTTGATGAACTGTCTTCTACTAAACAGTGGGCATCCATGCACAGTGGATTTCACTACCGCCAGTTTTTGTTAAAGTCTTTGACTAGCCAGACTGCAACAGACATTGGAGGAAAACTCTCTGAGAAGTGAGCCAAAAGATGAAGCAACAGATTCAGTAGAGGAACTGAGAGTAAATCTCACCCATCTTCTGGAAGAAGTGGAATTCTGCACAGATCTTATTGACTTCTATCCAGGGCATGAAACCGTTTGATGCCATAGACGACATGATTTCTACCTTCAACATCACTTAACTGGTAGGTTTCCTCACAGCTTGACTCACCTGTCACCTGCAGACTTTGAATGACTTGCACCTCATTCCAGCAAGCCCCCAACTGTCTCAGGCAATGGAAGTGGATGGACTGAATGAATCCAGTAAAGGAAGTGCCTGAAGGGAACGCCAGCTCCAGACTCCCTAGGCCTGGAGATGGAACACAGGTTCATTGATCAGATATTGTCCACTTGTTGGAATGAGAGCAAGCCAGGAATGCCAATGCATACAGGAGATGGCTGGTCACCTTGAGTCAATGAAGAGGTGGATTCATCCTACAGAGTTCCCGTGTAGTGCAATATTGCTTTCATTTCTTAATGACATAGTTGCATGAACTGTTTGCTATTACTGTAGTCTTCATCTACAGGTTAAAAGCGTATAAGAAATCTTTCATTTTATTTATTTTGCTAAGAGCTGGCATTCCTTTGGGGATAAAATAATTGCATAGTTCCTTCCTGCTAAAAAAAAATCTTTAAAAAAATTCCTTGACCTTCCTATTTCTGTATTTGGCCTCTTGTTTCTTTTGTTGGTTCTCACATGCCTTTACTCACCGCAGTTCAGTGGCTGCATGGGTGGTTTTTTTTTTTTTAATTGAAAATTTATGTTGCAGTTCAGCTTAAGATCTTTATTACTACATATACAGAAAGATTTGATCTTATTGTTATTTTCAGAATAAAATTACTAGATGGACAGATGTGGAAATTTAAGCCACTTCTTTCTCTGACATGTACTCCTGTTATCAGCTAAGATAACCAAAGTCAGAAGTGTTGAAGTTTACATCAAAAAATGATTCCAGTGTGTATTAGTTACTATTCTGTTGCTGTAATAAAACCACCATGACCAAGGGAACTTATAAAAGGAAGAGTTTATTTGAGCTTTCGATTGATGGTTCCAGGGAATTAAGAGTCCATGGTGGCAGGAGGCATGGTGGCCCTGGATTGGAGCAGAAAGCTGAGGTTCATATCTCCAATGAGCACAGGAAGTTGAGAGAGAGAAAGAGAGAGAGAGAGAGAGAGAGAAAGAGAGAGAGAGAGAGAGAGAGAAGAGAGAGGAGAGAGAGAGAGAGAGAAAGAGAGACTAGGGACTGCAAGACTTGTTAAACTCACTAAGCCCACCCCCAGTGACGTACTTCCTCCATCAAGGCCACACCTTCTAAGATCTCCCAGAACAGTGCCACCAACTGGGGACAAAATGTCTGAATACTTGAAGCCTATGGCAGATACTCTCATTCAAACCACCACACAGTGTAATCTAATTTTTAAATTATTATTTAAAAGAAAACTAAACTAATTTAAGAGTTAATGTAATTGTAGTACTGGAAAATTATTTTTATTATTAGTTTGGATAGATTGTTTCTACCTCATATTTGGTATATGCCAAAACAGTCAAGTCAATCCTTATAAAATAAATTCTTTTTAAAAAAGATACAAAATGCCATTTTTAGTTATTGCTACTTTTTTTTCCTTCTACAATCACTCATGAAAATGGGAAATATATTTAGAAATAATATATTTACGTAAGCCTTTCTTTTGAAAAGTTTGTTATTGCAGTTACATTGAATAAACTACAAAATTTTTATGAAGTGACTATTAACTGTTTAGTGGCAAAAGCCCAGGGAGAAAGAATAGTTTTAAGCATTAATTCTTTAATTTTTACTTTGAAATAAAACATTTTGATACTAAATTTATCAGGGATAAGCTACCAAATTCTCCACATTTATAGCTGTATCTTAATAACTAGGGCTGTTCTTCAGGTTTGGTGAAGTTGGGGTGGGAATGGGTCAGGGAATGGCTACTTACAATGTTCACCCCTTTTGGAATGATCTGAACTTCTGCCTCTGTGTAGCATTCTCTTTATTTTCCCAGTCCTGTCCATATTGTTCACCACTAACTGGTCTGTATTTGTCCACATGTGTCTTTTTTCAAGGATGCCTATTGAAGATGCTATCCTCTTATTTTGATGAATTTCATACTCTATAAACACAGGAGCTGCCGCCTCTGAAATTTCCTTTTAATGGGGGAAGCTGTCTCTTTTCATATGTAATGTAGAAAATGTGGGTAATAGTTGCAGAAGTAAGCATGACTATCATGCTTTGCCTGTTCTCCTTTTTTCACGCTTGCTGATCTGTAGTGAGACAGAGGATGGAGGGGAAGCCTAGCCTTTCTTGTCTTACTCTAGTGGAAAACCTGGACTTAAGTTAGACACTCCTTTCAGGGCAACACAGTGTGACTGAGTCATGAACACCAGACCAGATTGATACGTAGATAAATAAATAAATAAATAATTTAATTAATTAAAAATAAACTTCCTCTAGCCTGGCTTTAGTAGATAGATGTTGCTCTTCTCTCTTGGGGTGCAAGTTACATTTTAAGGTTTGTATAGTTATCAGATGATAAAATACTTGCCATTGTGAACATCTTTCTACAGCCTTCTAAATACAAAGCATAATTTGAATCAAATACCTCGAGGTCTGTGTAGACTTCTATAGATAAAACCATTAAAATCATAATTTTTAGCTCCCATAAGGGTTGAGTAGAAAGAACAGAAAAGACATGGGCAGTTCCATGTTGCCAAATTCTCACTTTATTCAGTATTCCTCTTCTTCCAGATTCAGATTTAGTATCCAATATAGTGGAGCTCTTATACTTCAGTGTAGTGTGTATTAGGACATGAACATAGAGGATATGTGAACTTCTACTAAACCGTCCTAGTGCTCATGCCTTTCTGTGTCCTCTACTCAACATCACCCTCATCTTTGCTGTTGGCAGCCTTTCATATCTTTTACAGCTCAGCCACCGTTTCTGAAGCCATGAAGTGTTTTACTATATTTTGGACTCATCTTCCTAATAAAGTTTTAAGTAGGTAGTAAAAATACAGATATCTAAAAGAGGCTGTTAGTATGTGACTTTTGCATGCTACGAATTTCTGAAAGTTGCATATTTCAATTGTTCATTCACAGAGAAATTTAAGATTGCTCTATATGGTTTTATGTTTTCCCTAAGTGTTTCACATTTGAACACATTAGCAAGATACACTGTCTTTGACCAAATGAACTCATGCAGTAGAACAATATATGTGTAATTTCAAAAAAAATTATGGACCAATCATGGTTCAAATTTGGAAGTCAACAAATCCAGTCAGTCTATGTATGGTAAGGATTAGTATAATCTGTTACTGATAAGAGATCAAAATTTAGAAAGTGAGTCATACTGCCTGGGTTTAAATCACTCTCATGCTGTGCAATCTTAAGTCAATTGATTAACCAATTTGAATTTGTTTTCTTTATTACAGAACAAAAATAGTAGTAGTAGTAGTAGTAGATAGTGTATAAGTTAGTATGACAATAAGTGTTTCATATGTAATGCTTTTACACAAGTCTGGAGAACCTAATTGTAGTCAATATTAGTACAGGATGATTTACAACCAGAAGTAGAAAAGGCAAAAGCACAGCCATCAATAGTTGAGAAAAAAATAATAAAGAACTTGCAGAAATAAAGGACTTGATTCACCAGAAACAAGGAGATGAGGGAACTAATGTTAACTTCTAAGAGAATAATTTACTCATGCAATGGGATCCAAAAATCTTGCAGAATGAGTGAACAGAGAAAAAAAAATGTAGCTTTTATCTACAAAACAGTTCTTATAAAAGCTTGTCAGTGGAAAATGGGGCCCAGATGCTTGGGAACTAGAGGCCCTTCTTGGAAACTGGAGTGAAGATACACATGGAAAATAGGGTTGATAGTACAGAAGACAGGAGAGAATTTAATAGCCAGAATTCTTGAACAGGGGTAGATTCAAAGTCATTTAGGGGGATGCAGCATTAGAAGGATGAGAGACATTACCTTCATGTTTATTTAACATGTTCTGTCATTGGAATGAAAAAACAAAACATAGGCGTGGATTTCAAAGAATGCTTACATGAAATCCAACTTCTCCCATGGGCTCTAGTTTCCTGACCTGGGATGGAAGCTTCCTTTTCTTTAAATAAAATATTTTTATTGATGTTTTGTGCAGTTTGTACATCATTTCTCAGTCCAATTTAGACACATTCCTTCTTCCATGTCCCCACCCCACCCCAGTTCATGCATTGTACTTTACATGTCTTGCATCTTTTTCTCAGTGTTTTTAAAGTTTTTCTCTGCAGAAGTTTATTGTTTGGGTAGAAACTAACTGTTTCAGTCAGTTCTTTGACCCAGTCCTTTTGTCATTGCTGTTCCCTCCCATTTGTATTGCTCCAAAATATGCCTATCCGTATATCACATATATACCAAGATTATGACCTCTGAAAATAAACCGTATGTTAATTCCAAAATATGTTTAGGGGTTCACATTTTTCCCTTTAATTTTTTATTACTCTAAAATGTGAATACATACACTCCACCCATATACCACAAAGACAAAGTCTGAAAATAAGTGGTAAGCTAATTCTAGAGCCCATTAAGGCACAGTTGTTTTCAGATAAAAAGAAATATAACATTAATGTTGCTCAGCTTGCCTTTCAACTAGGGATTTGGTTCTAGCATCCACAGATGAGGGATAATATTCATTGTTTTTCTGGGACTGTGTTACTTCACTTAGCATAATGGCTTCTAGTTCCATCCATTTACCTGCAAAGTTCATGATGTCATCTTTCCTTACTGCTGAATAGAATTCCACTGTGTAGATGTACCACATTTTCTCTATTCACTTGTAGGTTGAGGGACACTTGGGTTGGTTCTAGCTCTTTGCTATTGCGAAGAGAGCTGCAGTAAATATAGGTGTGCATGTATCTCTGAGATAAGATGAGTCTTGTGGGTACATACCCTGGAGTGGTATGACTGGGTCAGGCGGTAGACTCATTTTGAGTTTCTTAAAAGTTCTCCATAATGTTTTCTATAGGAGTTGCACGAGTTTGCATTCCCACCAATAGTGGATGATTGTTCCCCTTTCCCTACAACTTCTCCAGCCTTTGGTATCATTTGTCTTCTGGATTATAGCTAGTTTTACCAGAATAAGATGAAATCTTAAGGTGGTTTTAATTTACATTTCCCTAATTATTAGTGATGTTGAACACTTTTTAAGATATTTCTCAGCCATCTTTACTTCTTCGTTTGTGATGTCTCTCTTCAGCTCTTTTCTCTGTCTTTTGAGTATCATTTATTTTCTTTCTCCTTTGTTTTTTGAGTAGCTTATACCCTGTGGACATTAATGCTCTATCAGATGTATCATTGGTAAAGGTTTCCTTCCACTCTGTGGGTTTTGTCTTCACTTCTTTGATTGCTTCTTTCTCTGTAGAGAAGCTCCCGAGTTTAATAAGGTCCCACTTGTCAATTGTTGACCTTATTTTTGCATAGCGGCTGTCTGATTTAGAACGTCTTTTCCTAGTCTATGTCTTGTAGATTACTACCAATGTCTTCTATCATTTTCAGAGTTTTGAGTTTCACATTGAGGTCTTTGACCATTTGGAGTTGATTTTTGTATATGGCAAGAGGTAGGGGTTTAGTTTTATTCTTCTACAAGTGGTGATCCAGTTATGCCAAAACCATTTGCTAAAGAGGCTGTCTTTCCTCCACTGAGTCTTCTTGGCCCTTTCGTTGACTGTGGGGTAGCTAAAATTTGATGTGCTCAAGTTTGGAACCTCAGTTTTGTTCCATTGATCTAAAGGTCTGTTTTGTGCCAATACCAGGCAGGTTTTATGACTATAATCCTGTAATATAATTTGAAATCTGATATGGCAATCCCCCTGTATAGCTCTTTTTGCTCAGGATTTCTTTGGCTAGCTGGGTTCTTTTCTTTCTCCATAAGAAATTTAGTATATTTTTTCTAGGTCAGTGAAGAAGCTCGTGGGGATTCTAATTGGGATTGCATTGAATCTGTATATTACTTTTTGAAGGATGATCATTTTTACTATATTGATTCTTCTAATCCATGAGCATGGGAGGTTCTTCCATCTTCTAGTATCTTTCTCATTCTCCTTCTTGAGGGATTTAAATTTTTCTTTATTGAGATTTTTAGTGTGTTTGGTCAGGTTTTTCTTCCTAATTTATTTTTTGGAGGCTATTGTGAGTTGAGAAGTCTCCTTGTATTCCTCCTCCAATTGCTTGTTATTGGCATAAAGAAATGCTACTGATTTTTCTAGGTTAGTTTTATATCCTGCCACTTTACTGAACCTGTTGATTGTTTCTAGGAATTTTCTGGTGGAGTTTTTAGTGTCCCTTAGGTAAACTATCATGTCATCTGCAAAAAGGGATAGTTTGACTTCCTCCTTTCCAATTACTACTCCTCTAATTTCTTTTCTTGACTTATTGCTCTCATGAGCATTTTAAGCACTATATTGAAAAGGAGTGGGGATAGGGGGCAGCCTTGCAGGGTTCCTGACTTTAAAGGGAACACTTCTAGTTTTTTCCATATTTAGGATAATGCTGGCTATTGGTCTGTTGTATGACTTTAATTGTGTTGAGGAATGTTCCCTCCAGTCCAGTTCCCTCCAGGACTTCAAACATGAAGGCATGCTGAATTTTGTTGAAGGCCTTTTCCACATCAATTGAGATGACTGTGTTTTTTTTTCTTCCAGTCCATTAATGTGCTTTATGATGTTTATTGATTTATGTATGTTAAACCATCCCTGAATCTCTGGTATGAGTCCAGCTTGGTCATGTTGGATGATCTTTCTGACATGTGCCTGTATGCGGTTTGCAAGTATTTTGTTGAGAAATTTTGCATCTATATTCATTAGTGAAATAGGTCTTCAGTTTCCTTTTTTGGTTATATATTTGCCTGGTTTTGGTATTAGAGTGATGTTGGCTTCATAGAAGGAATTTGGGAGATTTCTTTCTGTTTATATCCTCTTGAATAATATGAGTAGTAGTGGCTGTATGTCTTCTTTAAATGTCTTATAGAATTCTGTGAATCCATCTGGACCTGGGCCTTTTTTAGTTGGGAGGTATTTTTTATTACAGTTTCAATTTCCTCCTTTATTATGGCTCTATTTAAGCTGTCCATCTCTTCCCAGTTAAGTCTTGATGGATTCCATGATGTCAGGTATTCATCCATTTCTCTTTGGCTTTCAAATTTAGTAGAGTATAGGTTTTTGAAGTATTCCCATAAGAGTGCCTGAATCTTTTCAGTATCTGTTGTGATGTTTCCCTTTTCATCTCAAATTTGGTAGATTTGGAGTTGTTCTTTCTTTTAGTCAATTGGGCTAGAACCAGCTCTTGGATTTGTTAATTTTTTGTATTGTTTACTTTGTTTCTGTTTCATTGATTTCTGCTCAGATTTTTGTCATTTCTTCCTGTCTGCAGGGTTTAAGATTCATTTGTTGTGGCCTCTAAAATGTTTTTAGTTGCAATGTTAAGTCATTTATTTGTGTGCTTTCTGTTTTGTTAATGTAGTCACTTAGGGTTGTGAATTTCCCTCTCAGGACTGCTTTTAATGTGTCCCATAGATTTTTCTGTGTTGTATCATCCCTTTCATTTAGTGACAGGAATGTTTTTATCTCTTTATTTCTCCTTTGACCCATTCATTATTCAGTAGTGTGTTGTTTAGTCTCCATGTGTTCTTGTAGCTAGTACAGCTCTTTTTGGTATTGATGTCTGATAAGATGCATGAAATTATTTCATTCTTTTTGTATTTGCTGAGGGTTGCTCTGTCCCAGTATATGGTTGGTTTTGGTGTATCCTATTATTCAGTTCAGATGTCTCTGTTTATTCTTTGTCCAGTTGACCTGTCCAATGGGCTCAGTGGCATACTAAAGTCTCTCGCTATTAGTGTGCTGGGATTGATCTGTGCCCTGAAGTCCTTCACAGGATTGTGTTTATGAAGTTTGGTGCACTAGTGTTTGGTGCATATGTATTTATCAATGCGAGATCTTCATGGTTGATTTATCCTTTGATAAGTATATAGTGACACTCTTCATCTCTTCTGATTAGTTTTACTTTGAAATATATTTTGTCTGATATTAAAATAGCAACTCCTGCTTGCTTTTTCGTACCATTTGCTTGAAATGTTTTTTCCATCCTTTCTCCTTAAGATGGTGCCTGTCCTTAAAGGTGAGGTATGTTTCTTGTAGATAGCAGAAAGATGGATTTGGTTTCTTTTTTTTTTTAATTTTATTTATTTCTGTATGTGTATGAATGTACTGTCTGCATGCAAGTCTGTGTACCCGTGTCGTGCAATGCCGCGGAGGTCAGAAGAGGGTGTCGGACTCCCCTGGAACTGGAGTTCTCCTGGAATTGGAGTTTCAGATGGCTCTTGGCCGCCATGTGGGTGCTGGGGATCAAGCCCGGGTCCTCTGTAAGAGCGGTTGGCGCTCTTAACCGCTAGGCCATCTCTCCAGCCCCGGATTTGGTTTCTTAATCCATTCTCCCAGTCTGTGTCTCTTTATTGCGGAGTTCAGACCATTAATATTTAGGGTTAATATTGAGAGATCTATATTGTTTCCTTTCAGTTTATTTTCTGTTTGCATTTTTGTCTATGTTTGTATTTCTGGGTTTATACATTCATTAATTATTCTCTTTCATCACTTGGGGATAGCTGCTCCTTTCCTCTGTACTCTGAATTGTTTCAGGTATTTTCTGGATGTTTGGTTTTCTAGACATGTATTCTTTTTTTTTTTTTTTAATTTTATTTATTTCTGTATGTGTATGAATGTACTGTCTGCATGCAAGTCTGTGCACCCGTGTCGTGCAACGCTGCGGAGTTCAGAAGAGGGTCTCGGATTCCCCTGGAACTGGAGTTCTCCTGGAATTGGAGCTTCAGACGGTTCTCAGCCGCCATGTGGGTGCTGGGGATCGAACCCGGGTCCTCTGTAAGAGCGGTCGGCGCTCTTAACCGCTAGGCCATCTCTCCCGCCCCTAGACATGTATTCTTACATCTTGTTTATGTCATAGAATGTTTTCCTTTCTCCTTTGATTATGATTGATATTTTTGCTGGGTAGAGTAACCTGGGTTGACATCTGTAGTCATTTAGTACTGGAAATATGTTGGTCCAAGCTCTTCTGGCTTTCATCATTTGCATTGAAAAGTCAGTTGTAATTCTGATGGGTTTTCCTTTATATGTAACTTGTTGTTTTTCTCTTGTGGCTTTCAATATTCTCTCTTTGTTTTCAGCATCTAGAGTTCTGATTATTATATGATGTGGGGAGTTTCTTTTCTGATCTTGTCTTTTTTGGTGTTCTATGTGCTTCTTGTATTTGTATGAGTATGTCCTTTTTCAGTTTGGGGAAGTTTTCTTCTATAATTCTGTTGAAGATCTGGTCCATATCATTATCTTGTGATTCTTCTCTTTCCTCTATATCTATGGTGAGGAGTTTTGGTCTCTTCATGGTGTCCCACATTTCCTGGTTATTCCACTATTGTGTTTTTTAAAAAGTTTTCATAGTCTTTGTTGAGCCCTTCAGTTCTTCCACATTATCTTTTAGGGTTGATATTCTATTTTCTGCTTTGTCTAGTCTGTTACAGGCTTTCTCTTGCCCTTTCCTGTTAACTGGATGAGTTTTCAATTTCCTTTTTCATTTCAGCCTGAGATTCCTTTACTATTTCCATTTCCTTCCCGAGTTGGTCATTCTCTCCCTTTAGGTCATTGATTTCTTTGAGTATATCTTTGATTTTTTTTTTTTTAAGATCTGTGTCCTTTCTCCTCTCCAGAGAGATCTCATTGTTGGAGTCCTCTATAAGACTGAAAGAGTTTTGTGGGGATTTCTTATTTGCTTTTCCCATGCTGTTGATTTTTCTTTGTGCTTTTGGCATGTGGATTTGATTCATTTTGTTTGCAATCTGATGTGAAATTTGTGTTTCTTCTAGTTTGACTGGGGTCAGGGGTTGATTTGGTCTGCACTGGCAACCTGGCTGCTGCCTCAGTGTCCCTAAAGATCCAGGTTCCCAGATGGGTTGGCCGGCTTTTATCTGGCTTGTGGGGAAGCCAAGGGGCTGCTGACTGCTGCCTCAGTGTCCCTAAAGATCCCCCAAAGCTTCTTCTACAATGATCTATGTAGGCAAATTTTCAACACCACACTTAATGTTCTGTTCTCCAAACAGCCACTTTGAATAATAGAAAGAAGTGATCTTGATTCTAAATCTTCTAAAAATAACCTAGGGGCTGGAGAGATGGCCTAGCGGTTAAGAGCGCCGACTGCTCTTGCAGAAGACCCGGGT
The DNA here is from genome assembly GCA_009823505.1 of Rhizomys pruinosus. Classification (NCBI taxonomy): domain Eukaryota; kingdom Metazoa; phylum Chordata; class Mammalia; order Rodentia; family Spalacidae; genus Rhizomys; species Rhizomys pruinosus. The sequence goes on from VZQC01006754.1 coordinate 119,384, forward strand.
TCAATCCCCAGCACCCACATGGTGGCTGAGAACCGTCCAGGAGAACTCCAGTTCCAGGGGAATCCGACATCCTCTTCCAACCTCTGTGGCTTTGCATGACACGGGTGCACAAACCTACATCCAGACAGTACATTAATACACATAAAAAATAAATAAAAATTAAAAAATATACTAAAAATAACCTAATCTCTACTCATTTGAACCTTGACATTTGGCCACCACCCGTTTTCAAACCGGTTGGCTCTGCTTTCTGATGCTATTTCTTCATATTTTCTCATTGAAAATCAAATGGAAATCTTTTTTATCAGTCCTGTTTACCTCATGGGTTCTCAAATGTCTTCCCCACCACATCCTCTGGGCTGTTTCTGAGCTCTGATTGATGCCTCTTTCCTATTTACAGGCTCATATTTTAACCATCTCTTCAATGTTGTTGCCCCTTAGAATTCTTTCCTCAGTCCACTTGAATTCGCACTTTCCAGAGTGCCCTGGATATCAGCTGCACTAACAGTTTAATGTGTCTGCGTTTTCTGTTTTTATTTAATTTTTACTAATTGCACATGTTAGTACTGTATTTGTACCATTTCCACTCCTCTGGCTTCCCCCTCCTTCTACCTTCCCTCCACTCCTTCTTAATCCTTCACTTCTCAGTTTCCTACCTCTAATTATTATTGGTGTGTGTGTGTGTGTGTGTGTGTGTGTGTGTTTGTGTTTGTCTGTCTATGAACAAGCTATGGAGTCCATTTAGATATGTTAGTGCATACATGTATTTAAGGATGGGATTGGGTAACCCATCTGAGAGCATGTTCCTAGAGAAAACTTCTTCCCCTCTCAGCAGCCATTACTTGCCTGTAGCTCTTCATCTAGCAGTAGTGGCTTGTGAAATTTACTCCAGGACAGTGTAGGCAACTTTATTGTGGAGATCTCAAGGTGTAGCTTCCTTGTCTAACAGCAGGCATCCTGGTCCTCTCATATTTACAATCTTTCTGCCCCTTCTTCCACAATGTTCCCTGGGCCTGAGGTGTAGGGGGAGCATCTTATACATATTAATCAGAACTGGGAAGCCCCTGGTCACACATTCTCCACCTTTGAACTAGTTGGAGATCTTTGTAATTGTCTCCATCTATGCCACAAAGACAAAGGTAAGAGCTATACTTCTCAGTAGGCGTAAGGTTATTTTTTAGAATTGTTAGAACTTGTGCTTGTTTAGGGAAATGGCAACAGTAGGTTTTCCTCTAAAATCACTCCAGCCATGGGTACTTCTTTAGGTTTTCAGTGTCAGCCATGAATTCCCTCCTATTGAGTGTACCTTCAGTCCAATTAGATAGTTGACAGTTATCCCAATGATGAAAGTGGCATTATTGTACAATAATTCATTCTTTTTATTTAAGAATAAATGGAAAAAAGCACACAGAAATCACAAGAAAAATGCCCTGTATATAAATGCTCAGCTAGCCTTAGCTAGGATTGCTCTTTAAGTAGTACTACTCTTTAAGTAGTATGCTTCTTCCTTTCAGCTGCGGCATCACTACACCAAGTAGAAAGTCTGGGGTATATTTCTTTCTTTTATTTTTTAAGAAGATACACAACAAGTTTTATTAAGAGGAGGTTAGACTTACTTCATGGTAATTAACCAGTTGCAGGTGCATTTAAATTTATGTGTGTGGACACCATAGAAGTAGGAATAAACTTAAAGACCAGAATACTATTACTAAAGGTCTTCTCCCTCTATGTCTTTCCTTCTACTGCATGCTGAAAGGGCCACATAGCAAGTCCTTTCTGTGGAGACAGGGACCGCTTGCTGCTTCACACTCAAACCCACCATGGTGGGGCAAATTTCTTTTTTTTTTGGTCTTTCCGAGACAGGGTCTCCCTGTAGTCCCAGCTGTCCTGGAACTCACTCTGTAGACCAGGCTGGCCTTGAACTCACAAAGATCTGCCTGGGGCAAATTTCTTAATTCATATTGTCATCTTCTTCAGCCAGTCTGTGACTAACCCCAGTAACTTAAAAAAAATAAAATATTGAGCTTTTGTACATCTGATAAAAATTTTATTTTGTCTTTTTGAGACAGGATCTCCTTATAGCCCCAGCTGGCCTAGAACTCATTCTGTAGACCAGGCTGGCCTTGAACACACAGAGATCTGCCTGACTCTGCCTCCTAAGTGCTAGGATTAAAGGTGTGCACCACCACGCCCGGCTTACACAACAGTTCTTAATCAAGTTGAGACCCTTCTCTCACCATGTCCCTGCTCCTCCACCCTACCAGACCTCATGCATTCCACCACACACGTAAAGTCCTATCAAGTCAAGCATTTGCACCCAGATGTCCTTCTCTGAAAGTTTATCTTTAAAAATTTTTTTTCTATGCAGAAGTTTATTGTTTTGGAGAGAAGTTTACTATTTCAGTCAGTGAATTCTGAAATATAATTTGGAATTAACATACAGTTCATTTTCAGGCATCATAATTTTGGTATCTGTGTGACACACACACACACACACACACACACACATATATATATATATATATATATATATATACATATTTTGGAGCAATGCAAATTGGAGGGAACAACAACAAAAGAATTGGGACAAAGAACTGACTGAAATAGTAAACTTCTCTCCAAAACAATAAACCTCTTCATAGAAAAAAAATTTTAAAAAGACTAAGACACAAGACATGTATGGCAGAATGCATGAACTCAGGTAGGGTGGTGAGCATGGAAAGGGGAATGAGTCTAAATTGGACTGAGAAATATTATATGAAATGCACAAAACTTCAATAAAATATTTTAAAAAACAAAACAAAAAAACACAAACACATACACACAAAAACACTAAACATGAATCTACCATATGATCCAATTATACCACTCCTTGGCATGTACCCAATGGACTCATAATACTGTGGAGATTCACAGTAGCAAAGAAATGGAAACAGGGCTGGAGAGATGGCCTAGCGGTTAAGAGCGCTGACTGCTCTTGCAGAGGACCCGGGTTCGATCCCCAGCATCCACATGGTGGCCGAGAGCCATCTGAAACTCCAATTCCAGGAGAACTCCAGTTCCAGGGGAATCTGACACCCTCTTCTGACCTCTGCGGCATTGCACGACACGAGTGCACAGACTTGCATGCAGACAGTACATTCATACACATACAGAAATAAATAAAATTAATAAATTAAAAAAAAAGAAATGGATCAACCTAAATGTACCCCAAGTGACAAATGGATAATGAAAATGTAGTACGCTTACACAATGGAGTTCTACTCAGCAGCAAGAAAAGGTGAAATTATGAAATCCTGTCATAAATGGATGGAACTAGAGACTGTTTTACTAAGTGAAGTAACACAAGTGACATATATTCCCCAGCATTTGTTTATTGTAATACCAGTCTCTGATATGTGAGTATATATCCTGAAAGCAGAAACCATTAAGATGGAAAGGAAACACAGATGTGAAGGGAAATAAAGAACTCAAAATTGGGGGGGTAGGAGGGAACAAATGTGGGGAACAGTGGGAGTATTCAGCTGGGAGTGGAGGAGGGATATGCAAGTGTCCACTCAGGAGAGGGGAAATGGTGGAAGGCAGGTGTTATTGGGGGGAGGGTTGGTGATAATGAGGGCATTTTGACAAGGGAAGAAGAAGGGAAATTGGATAGGGGAAAGAAAGGAGAACTTTATGGAGCTTGGGAGCCTAGGGAAGCCAGAGAGAAATGTGTTGGCTCTGGATCACCATAAGAAATGTACATATGGTGTCTGAAGATGAATGCATGTGTAGATCTGGGGGCTGTGTGACAATGAGCACAGTTCCAGACAGGAGAGAACGCCCCTCCCCTTCGAGGATTGGTCAGAGTAGTCCAAGAGACTCACAAGGTAACTCACGCTATTTCTGGAGCCCATGGTCAGCTCCCAGAACTCTAATATAGACCCTACTGCTGAAGATAGGACACACTTTGGACACAGGATGTGGAGCAGTGGAGCAGAAACTGATCTGAAAGCCTTCTACCTGAAGTCTAGCTCTCATAGTTCTAGAGGATATAGGAAGTCACTAGGGAGAAAATCAACCAATGGTTCAACGCAGCCCTAAAGCCTAATAACCATAACAATTGGCACAGAAACAACCTCTATTGGTGCAGTAGTGGCTTTTGTTTCTATTATCCAAATTTAATATGGTCTTTCCACCTTCATCTGTTTTTTGCTCCTAGCAGCTGCAGCTTCTGTTCCACTTCAGCTCTCACTTTTTCACTCTTTTCCAGTTTTTGTAAGAGACTCCCAACATCGACCATTGTGCCATTGTACATAATAAGTCCTACATTTTCTTCTACATCCTTTGATTCCCATTTTACTGTTGGTGTTGGAAGTAATAACCTGTTTCCTGCAGAGACATGGGTTTCTCACAGACAGCATATAGATGCATTCTGTTTCCTAATTCATTCTCCTAGTCTATGTCTTTGGATTGAGGAGTTTAGGCCATTAATATTTAAGGTTATTATTAAGAGATGTGTGTTGCTTCATTTCATCTTCTTTTCTGCATTCTTGGTCTATGTTTGTATTTCTGCAGTTATAGTTTTATTAATTTCTATCTCTAGCTGCTTGGGAATAGGTTGGTCCCCTGCTGAGTGAGTGCCTGGTTGCTCACTCTGGTAGCTCACTAGGTTGCTCACTCTGGTTGCTCACTAGGTTGCTCACTCCAATCCCTTCCTGTCAGGAAGGTTGGCTGTGAGGTCTATTGGCCCATGACTGTTTTTTTGGCAAGCTTGCTGTCTCTTCCCCTGCCTTGTGCCCAGGGGGTCACTACTGCTGTTCCTGATGGAATACCCTCATCATAGCACAAGCCTGTGTTGGAGGGCTGGATAGCTGCTCCCTTGGACCGGGGGCCAGTGCCCTCTGTTCCTGCTATTTGGCTATCTAACTCTGCCCAGCCATTGTGCATGAAGGCCCAGGATTGGCAGTCTGGATGGCTGGCAGCATACCATGCCCAGAGGCATTCACAGCCTGCATAGTCCTGGCTCACCTGTTTGAAACCCCTGGAAGTGGAGATGGGAGCCAGAGTGGAGCAGGAGGTGGGTGAGGCAGGGCCTCGAGTACTCCTGGGGGCTGCTGATCTGTGTAGGCCTCAAGTACTCCTGGGGGCTGCCGGTCTGTGTGGGCCTCCAGGCCTCATGTTTAGTTTTTTAAGAGTTCTCTACACTGCTTTCAATAGTGTTTGCCTGACTTTGCAGTCACACCAGCAGTGGATGAGTGCTCCCCTTTCTCCACATCCTCACCAGCATTTGGTGTCTTTTGGTCTCTTGATCTTAGCCAATATGACTGGAGTAAGATGGAAGATCAAAGTGGTTTTTATCTGCATTTATATAATTACTAAGGATGTTGAGTACTTTTTAAGTTGGGTCCAATTTGGCCAGCAGCATGTATTAAAGATGCTGTCTTTCCTCTATTATGAGTTTTGGGCACCTTGGTCAACTATCAGGAGGCTGAAATTGCCTGTGGTCATGTTTAGTTCTTCTATTGTGATCCATTGATCTATGTGTCTATTTTTGTGCAAGTACCATGATGTTCTTATGATTATATCTCTATAATAGAGACTGAGATCTGCTATGGTGATCCCTCTTGCATTGTCCTTTTTGCCTAAGATTTCTTTGGATATCAGTATATTTTGTGATATCCATCCTGAACTTTAGGATGATTTTTTCAAGCTCTGAGAAGAATCTCATAAGTATTTTGATTGGCATTGCATTGAATCTATAGATGGCTTTTGGAAAGATGGCCATTCTCACAATATTAATTCCAATAATCCACAAACATGGTAGGTCCTTCCATTTCTTGATGTTGTCTGCTATCTCTTTCTTTAAAGATTTAACATTTTCATTGGAAAGATCTTTAGTATATTTGGTTATGTCAATATGGCATTAGCCTGGGATTCTTTTTCTTCCTGTCTTCCTGTAGTGTGTAGATTTGTTATTTTCATGTTGTCCCACATTTCCTGCATATTTCTTTGTTGTATTTTGAAAAATTTACATATTCTGAGCTGGAGAGATGGCTCAGAAGTTAAGAGCACTGGCTGCTCTTGCAGAGGTCCCAGGTTTGATTCCCAGCACCCACAAGGCAGCTAAGAACCATCTTTAATTCCAGTTCCAGGAGAATCCTACAACTCCTTCTGACCTATGTGGCATTGCATGACATGGGTGCACCAACCTACATGCAGACAGTACATTTATACACATAAAAAATACAAAATTAAAAAAAGAAAAATTTACATATTCTTTGCTTAAGGAGTCCAGATCTTTAATTTTGTCATCCTGTCTTGATATTCTGGTTTTTGTTTCATTCTTTCTACTCATGAGGCTTTCTCCTGCTGTTTCCAATTGACTTACTGAGTTTTTCAATTCCATGTTCATTTTACTTTGGGTTCTGTTTTGTGAATTCACTTTTTAGTTCCTCAGTTGTTGTTGTTATTTCATTCAGCCACATATTTGTGTTTTCCTGAACTTCCATCACAAGTTTATGCTCATCTTCCTTGAGTCCACTGAGCTTTTTATCTGCATTTTCTTTAACTTCTTTGATCTTGTTTATGGTTGTTTTAAATTCTGAATCATGGGGAACTTCAGATTCTTCTGAAGAGTGCTTCTCATCGTAGTGTACTTCTGTAGGACTGGTGGGTTATATTGGGGACATCTACTTTTGGGTTTTTTAATATGATCTGTGTTTTTGTGCTGCCATTTGGGCACATGGACATTCTTATTTGGTTATGTGTTTAGTAGGAACTTCTAGTCTGTTTTTGTTTAATTGAATTTTGGTTTTGTTTATATTGTTTATGTAACTTGGTTGCTTTTTGCTCAGGTACATAAAATTAATTACTGTGTGCATCATGTTCTTGTGTGGTAGAGGTTGGTCTGGGAAGTCAGTGGTCAGGGTAGTGGGTAGGCTGTCTGTCAGGCTGATCAGGAGCCAGTGGAAGATGGAGTGAGGACATAGCAAACTATGCTACAGGGTTTAGGTAGTCTGGGTTAGGAAGCTAGTCCAGAAATCTGAAGTGGAGGGATGGGAGCAGGCTCTTGCCAAAGGCAAGCAAAGGGAGAAAATAAGAGTGGGGAGATTAGAAGTGTTGAGGCTGCAGGGGACTTGAATAGAGATACTGTGGGTGGGATATTACTTCCAGGGTCATAGGGGGCTGATCTGCGTCAGGTAGATTAGAAGGCATGGGGAGGTGGGGGTTGTGAATGCCCTGTGGACGGACTTGGCAGACTATGCTAGAGGGTTTAACTAATCTTGGTTAGGAAGCTAGTTCAGAGATCTGAGGCAGAGGGATTGGAGTGGTCCCGGGCTCAAGGCCTCCAGAGGGACTGACGGGGTACAGTTGGGTAGATTGAAAGTGACGAGGCTCCAAGGGAATGAAATAGAGCCCAGTGAAGTTTTTGTCTATTTTTATTGGGATTTGGTGCATTTCATACCAAACATCCTTAATCATATTTATAACCCCTTCCCCATCCACACCCTCATAGCCCCATCCACTGATATCATGCACTCTGTCATATATGTTAAGGGAGATGTCCCAGATGATCCTCAGTGCAAGTACATCTGCTGGAGTCTTGTCAGCCTATCTAGACTCACTCCTAAAGAAGATCAACTGTCCCTCAATTAGCAGTAGTCAGCTGCCAAAAGCTCTTTGATCAGCTGTCCATTTCCCCAATTCTATGCTGGGTTTCTGTATGATTTAATTTTCATGGATCTTGTGCATGCTGACACCATTGTTGTAAGATCACCTGAGCAAGTTGCTACAAGCCTGGATGTCTCTGTTCGCTTGATTATGCATCCACCCTGGGTTTACAATCTTTCAGCTCCTTCTTCTGCCATGGTCCCTGGTCCATGGATGGGTGAGTTTTAATATAGAAAACTCTACATCCAAGGCTCATGGAACATAGCATAAAAGGCAGTAGAGAGAATACTAATCCATTTTCAACTCTCACCTGTGAAGCTTCCTCATAAGACAAAGTTGGTGTCGGTCAGAGTGTTTTGTCACAGCAATGGAAGACAAACTAGAACAACCTACTAGACACCAGAGTCTTCCTCAACTCCATCTTTTCCCTCAAGAGTTACTCACTTAAATGGCAGATGATACAATGCCATATCAATTTTAAAACCTGTAGATGGGGCATTAGAGATAAGGCTTAGCCATTAGGAGCACTCACTGCTCTAGTAGAGGGTCTGGTTTGGTTCTCACTTACATGGAAGCTCACACTCAACTCTATAGTTGTAGTGGATGCCCTGTTCTGCCTCTGCTAGCACACTAGGCATGCACATGGTGCACATGCATACATACTTACATACTACATACATTCAAATTCTCGTACACATAAAATAAATATTTTAAAAATAGTAGATGCCTTTCATGCCTGCCTAAGTAAGTTCTGGCTTCAGATAGTATGTGAACTAGAAGATGGAAGCCAAATACTTGACATACAAACAGGAGTTTCATGGAGATTTGGGCATAAATAAAGAAAAATGATAAATAGAAGACTAACTGAGCTACATTGAATAGATTTCCAAAGAAGAGAGGTTGATGGTTGAGAGAGAAGAAGCAGCCTTTCTCTTCTTATTCTGTCCCTCAAGATGTCGTGCCCTAAGTCATGCAGTATATATTCATGTAAGTAGGCACAGTGGAAGATGAACACTTTTGACTGATGTCAGAGCATTTATGTCATTAACGGGGAAAGGCAGTAGGTAAGAAATAAAGATAAAAAGACCAGACAATAAAATGCATTTGAAAAGGCAGTTTATCCTAGAAATAGGAAGAGATGGTAGAGTAAGTTCATTCAGAAATGCAATGGTCATAGGCTGGTGGGGTGGCTCAATAGGTGAAGTATTGCTGTGTAAGCCTCATGACCTGAGTTCACTCTCCAGAATACATGTAAATGTGGAAGGAGAGAACTAACTCCACAAGGTTGTCCTCTGACCTCTGTACGCACACCTCTGCACATGGGCGCATGAAATTAAAAACATATTGATGGCAATTTTGGACTTGGTAGAACCTTTAAATCAAAATATGTGTAGGGAGATAGATGGAATAATATGTTAATATCTGTAATATAAAAATAAATCTATGGAAATGTGAAGAAAAATAGTAGATAAAATTTAAATAAAAAATTTAAAACAGCATGGGATTATTTTAGGCTTTGAGGCTTTTGAAAATATTTTATTGAATATTATGTATTTGATAGAAAATATCTCAATTAGTCCTAATCATCTTTATACCCCATTCCCCACTGGGACTCTCCCATAGCCCCCCACTAGCATTAATACATTCTGTCATTTGTGCTCATTTCTACTGCATCAAGTTAGCATCTCCAGATGTTCCTCTGTGCCAGTTCATCTACTGAGGTCTAGTCAGCCTATCTAGAATCTCTTGCTTTAAGAAGATATGCTCCTCCTTACCCAGCTGTAATCAATATTTCTACAGCTGAGGTGGGGACCTGCTGCAATTTCCCCAGATCTATGCTAAGATTCATCTGCTTGAGATTGCATGGGTCTTGTGCACGCTGACAACATTTCTGTATGTTCACAGGAGCAGGGTCCTAGGAGATGGTAGGATTCTATTTCCATATATGGTCATTCACCTCCTCCCTGATTACAATCTTTTTGGCCCCTTCTCCACAATGATCCTAGAGCCCTAGGTAGGTGAAGCTTAATATAGGAGTCCTGTCCAAGGACCCACACTCTGCAGACTCCTAATCTTCATGCCTTGGCTATTTGTGAACCTTTGTGTTCCTGGCTCTCTGTTGCATGAAGAAGCTTCGTTAATGAGAGTTGAGAGATTCATTAGTGTCCTCTTTATACATTGTTCTATGTTGTGAGGGCCTTTGGTGTAGAGCTTGCATTGTAGATATACCACTTAGGATTTAGAAATTCACAGACAATGTCTGTGTGTGATCACTTGCGGTACTCTATAATAGTCTACAACTGATGGGAAAGAAACTTCTTTGGTGAGTGATGACTCAGATACTTATCTGTAAATATAACGATATATATTTTCCACATAGTAAGAAATTACATTAGTCTAGGGATGCGATAGTCTCGAGGTTTTCTCTGAGTTCTATGACATCTCCAGTCATGTGTATTTGGCTGTTTACAGTACCACACATGAGTTTCCTCCTATTGAGTGGGCTTTTAGTACAACTAGGTAGCTGTTGATTGCCCTCAAGATATAAGTGCCACTACTGCACCAATATTGTTTGCTGTGCTGGTCATTGATGCGGTTATTCGGTCTTGAAGCTGGTGTAGGATCATTGACTGATGTTCTCCCTTAGTAGCTTTCTTAGTGCTCTCCAAAGCTATGAGAACTAGTCTTTAGGGGAAGAGGCTTCCAGCTCAGTTCCAGCTCCATTTCTCCAAATCCTGTGCCCAAAGTATCCTTTCTGCAGCAATGGTTCTTACCTTCAACTTCTAGCAGGTGATTAAGGGCTGTGGCAATAGCCTGTGGAATTTGGGGAGTCTTTTGGACTGCCTTGTCTAACAAATCAAAGGAAGGTTTCTCCGGTCTCAGCCATATGTTCATGTGTTTGAATGTATTGGTTGCATATATGTAAAATCACTTGGCCTGGCCTGCACTGCTACCCTGATGGAAAGGGAGGGGTAGGGAGAAGCAGACTGCTGGTAGATGCCTCATTGCTAAAGCATGGCCACTGCCTTCTCTAAACTGCAAAAGCAGAAATTCAAAATGAATATACTTCAGGACACATCTCAGCAGACAGGCTGCAAATGTGCTCAGCTACAACTATCAGATGGGACCATGTAGGAAGAAAGATTCTCTATGTAGGGAAGATAAATGGGAAGTGTAAAGGTAAAAACCTTCTCATGGACTTGGAAAAAAATTAGCAAGATTAATTTGAATGTAGTCAAATGTTTAATGATATCTCAGAGTAAGATTTTAATTTCTTGAATTACTTCAATAATAGCATCACATATTTTGGATATTTTAGAATTAATGGGGGGAGAAAACCATAACTTAGCTATAATCTTCTAAGTGCTCACTGTCTTGAGAAATACATTATAGTGGAAGTTATTGAACTCAACATGATTTAAGGAATACTGCTCATAAGTTTCAGCTATTGCTGATACATATATTAAGCTACCTCAACGTTTTAATCCATGATATAACTTATATTCGTTGCTGTTGTTGTGATGATGATGGTAGTTTGTATTTCTTTGTGTGTCTTTTTTCTAAACATAAAATGTCCCTGAATTTCTATAAACTAACAAATCCAAATAAATATACTCCATTGTGGCTTTATTGCTTGATTAATGTTGTTAATGTGTTGAATTCCATTTGATTGAAAAACAACCCCTGGCTGTTCTGTTTTCTTCTGTCTTCATAATTATTATCTCTGACATCAAAAGGATCATGGCATATAGAGTTGGCCCTGACATTTCCTTTGGTTTCATTCCTTTTACTTGATTAAGGGTGTTGTTCTAGTTTTATTCTGTTGCTATGATAAACACCCTGGCCAATAGCAACCCAAGGAAGAAAGGGTTTAATCACTTGTACTTCCAGGTCACAGTCCATCATTGAGAGAAGTCAGGTGAGGTACTCGAGGCTGGGACTTGAAGGATAAACCGTGGAGAACTGCTTATTGGCTTACTCTCTGCCTCCTTTCCAGGCTCAAACTTAGCTAGCCTTCTATGCAATCCAGGACTATCTGCCTGGGTAGGGATGGTATCACCAATAGTGGGCTGGGCCCTCCTATACCAATTAATAATCAAATTAATCTTCTGCATACATGATCACTAGAGAAACTGGTCTAGATAACTCTTCAGTTGAGGTTTTGCTCAAAGACAATTCTAGGCTGTATCATGTTGACAATTAAAACTAACTAGGACAGGTGGCTTTGTGGGCAGTGTGTGGTTTCATTCTCATAGAATCTGTGTTCTTTCAGTAGATGTCTTTAGGATCCCTGTCTTATAGAGAAGAGAATTAGGTTCAAGAAAACTTTCTAATGTGACATAATTCATAGATAAGGAAAAAAGAGATTAAAACCCATGTATTTATCACTAACTTCAGAATTATTTCCACTCCTAGTACAGAAAATCAAATTCATATTGTTCAGTCCAGTTTTTTCATATTAAATTGGAATTCTTACAATTCCCCTCAAAACCATGGAATTCTAAGCATTACTCCCTCTCCCATCCCTAGATTTCACATATAAGAAAAATCTAACAGCAATATAAGAACAATAGCTGTGTCTATGAGCCTGGTATTTTAAGGGATTGAAAATAGGGCAAGCCTATTATGTTATGGAAAACTAAGGGAAGGAAGAAGGAAAGAGAGGCAAGGCCAGTGTCAGTGTGCACATTATCAAAGAATCTAATATGTATATATGATAATATCGCAATAGAATCCATTATTCTGTTTAATAAATGTGTGCTAATACTAAACACAATAAAGTCTAGAAATTGGAAATACTGTGTGTTTAAACCTATGTGACAATGGAAAGATTAAAAAAAAAACCTTACTCAGAGCCCAGAACTCAGGCTCTGGAACACTGGGGCACCTCAACTATAGTCACACCCAACTCTGATTCCTTCTACCCCTACCACCTATTGTAGACCCTGTAGATGAAACATAAACACTTCTACCTTTGTTCCATCCTCACCAGATCCAGTCAAAGCAACATACTGTACCTTGACATATAGTATTCAACAAATACGGTTTGAATATTCAGACACAGTGAATCTAAGCAAATAACCCAGTCTCTGTCCTCAGGTGTCAGGTCAGTGTCTTTGAGTCATGCGTGACTGCCTTCCACATGCTGTCCTTCCCTTCTTGGCTCAGCTTCAGGACTTGCCTCCTGCCTGTAGAGTGGCAGTCTCTAGGCTTTGCTCCTGCAAGAAGGGGGAGGGAAAACTGCTGGAGATCACCCATAGAACAGAACAAACTCACACACACACACACACACACACACATACACACTCACACACAAACACACACACACACATGTGGAGAGCCAGGGAGGATAGGAACTGTGTTTATTTTTTGTCAGTGAGGTCTACTGTGCTCTGGGCAAGGAAGTGGGGAGCAGGCGGAAGAGAGGGGTGAGCCAACTTGGTTCTAATCTGGGGGGTGCAGAGCTCCAGTTTGTGTAACAGGTAACTAGAGGTGTGACATTTTGCTCAATGCCTCAAGGGAAGGGGCCTAAAACTTTGCAGAGACAAGGCGAAGCAAGAATCATTGTAATATCCTGAATCTTCCAGCTACAGATAACTCTGGAAGCCCACAGAGATATCAGATAACTGGAGATCTCCCAGGACAGGCCTTACAATTTCTTGCTTCAAGCCACACACAAAGTTTCATTCCCACATCCCATACTTTGTTTTTTAATTGAAATGGACCAGTAATGTCAAAATCCTCTAGGGAGTTCCCTGGGATGGCCTGGTAGTAGAAGAACAGTTTTGGCCACATCAGTGAGTGTATTGATTCCGTTTTTGATAAACTGGAGGACACAGGGTGTGATAGTCAGGAGAATTCCTAGGGTGAAAATGGGTCCCAGTAGGGGGAGCAGCCAGGAGGGCAGGGGGTTGGAAAACCATGGAACAGAAACTTGTGGGGAGTGTCTATCACGGAGTTCTTTCCTGAGGTCCCTCAGAGTTTTAACATTTTTCTCAACAATACCAGACTCATTTAAGTAAAACAACATTCTTCTCCCAGGAACACACAGGTTCCCCCATTGTCTGCAGTTGACAAGTCCAGGGCTTGCTGGTTCTGCATCACCACCTCGGCCAGAGAAGTTATCTGCCTCTGGAGCAATACAAGGCTGTTCATTATGGACGCCATTTCTTCATCAAGCTTAGTTTGGAAGTCAGCTTGCGTGCTGTAAACCTTCTCTAGGGCTCTGCCCGCAGTTCCCATCACCACCGTGGAGAGAGCGAGGCTTAGGCTGACCAGAACTGGGAGGAAAATCTTTCTCTTTTGATGGTCTGGGTCCAGTTGCAGCATCCAAGTGACTTCCTCCTTCTCATAAAGGAAGAGCTGAGGGGTGATAATTATGGGCAAACAAATCCCAGAACCAGTAGCATTTGCACAGAGGGATGTGATGCCATCACACCAGAGAAAGAATGGTGATTTGATACACAGGGTCCTGTCAAGAGGGACACTTCAGAGACACCTGGGGTCTGGGGCTACTGAAGCTCTCACTAAACAAATAAGTGTAGTGAGTCAGTGGAAGAGAAGAATGCCGTGAAACACCAGCTCTGTCTCCATGGGGGCAGATTCCTGTAGAAAGGCATTAGAGGGAATAGCAGTGAAAAGAGGGCATGTGAGGGATGCACAGAAAAAAACATCGGGAAACAGGGTGGGTTGTATCGTTGAGGAGATCTCTGGCATAGTCAATGTACTGAGGCCATGTTACAGTGGACTGCAGCTTTCCTTTCATCTTGGACTCCTGTAACAGAATGTGGGATTGAGTGAGGATTGGTTGAGGAGCTAGAACAAGCTGGTGAGAGATACGGATATCTGCCACAGGGTACCAGGTGTTGCTGTAAGGGTAGAGTTTTCCCTGTACTCCAGCTCTCCAGTACTCACTCCAGGGGTCCTGTATATTAATTTTAAATTGGTTATTTTGGGTTTGGAACAGGCTTCTTGGCCTGTGAACGCTCTCCAACCTGCAAGACCAGAATCTGCAACCACCATAAGTATCAGCTTCCTGTGAACACTATACTTTGTTAAGATGGGGGAAACAGATAAAGGGTGCCTGAGGGATAGTGGTGGAATTGGGAAACACAGTAATTGTGATTGCTTTGCTGCAGCCTTGCAAAGGACAGTTGCTGGTTTCAATTACCTGATTTCTTCCTTCCCAAGTTTCTCTAACAAAAATCACCAGACATGGGTCCAAGTCAGAGGTCTGTTCTCAGGCTGGGAAGAGATAGAGTTAGTTTGAACTATTATGAGAGCAGCTAAAAGGATGGCAGACAGAGGTGCAGAGGAGACACACATGGATTTGCAGAAGTGAGAAGTTGTTCAAGTTTCTTCCACAGTGACAGGTGTGCCATCTCTTTGGTCAGCAGGGATGAATCTGACATTTCTGGCTGGAATCCAAATGGGTCTCGGACAATCCTGTGGGATGATGCAAGCAAAGCCCCTCCCAGTTGTTAACAGTGGATTGGGTCCTTTCCACTGATTGTCTAGGGGGGTCTTTCGATCTGACAAGTATTTGAGGAACAGTGTTGGGTATCTGCCAATGTTTGACTATGGCTGGACACTTTGAATCTCCATAAATGTTAAAGAGGTTTACAGTTGCTGATGCCATGGCCAGCTGGATGTTAGGAGGGTATTTCCCCTCCTTTTGTTTTAATAACGGATTTTTTAGGGCCTGATGTGTCCGTTCTATGATGCCTTTTCCCTGTGGGTTATGAGGGATACCTGTATGATGTGCAAAATTCCATAATTGACAAAATGATTTAAAGTGAGAGCTAGTGAATGCTGGCCCATTGTCCATTTTAATCTGTTTGGGGATGCCCATGGTAGCAAAGGTAGAAAGTAGGTGGGCAGTGAGGTCCTTGGCTTTCTCTCCTGTATGGGCAGTGGCCTGAGTGAATTTGGAAAAAGTGTCTATAGTGACAAATACATATTTTTTCTCCCAAAAGAAGCTAAGTGTGTAATGTCAGTTTGCCAGAGTGCATTGGCTTTAAATCCCCTGGGGCTAATTCCCAAAACCTGTACTGCAGGTGTTAGAGCAGAGCAGGAGGAACAAGTTACTGAGAAAGTGAACTGCTTGCAATCCTCAGTGTGGAGGGGAATTGGAAAAAAAAAACATTCTTTTATATCTAAGGCTAGCAGAGGGGTGTTAGCTGGGATAGCAGAGGCAAGGGGGAGCCCCATCTGCAGTAATCTCCATATATGCATAGTTCTGTTAATGGCTTGCAGGTCTTGTAAGAAATGCCAGCCTCCTGTTGCCTTTTTTATGACAAACACGGGGGTGTTCCAGGGACTGCAAGATGGACAGATGTGTCACAATGAAAATAGCTCCTTGACAAAGTCTTGGAGAGCTTGTAATTTCTCCCTGGTAAGGGCCATTGATCAATCCAGATCAGATCATCTGATTTCCAGTCCAGATGAGGGGGAAAATACTCTGCAGTGACCCTAAGGATTGGGGGTGCTTTTTGCTAAGTTGATGGAGGCATTTACCCCCAGTTAAATGGTCTATTTGGGCATGGTTGTTCTCATTTGGAGTGGCAATAACCACATCCAAAGCCTCCAAAATATCTCACCCTAGCAGATTGATATTAGTGGGTGCTATTAATGGGTGACTCTGACCCATGTTTCCATCAGGATCTTCCTAGGTGTAAACATTTTTAGTTATGTAGGACTGTGAGGGCCCTCCTACTCCTAGAAGTTTAGGTCCTGGGAGCAAGGGCCAGTCAGGGGGTATTTCTTGCTGTTTTATAATGGTTCTATCTGCCCCTGTATCTATCAAACATTTAAAAGACCTCCCCCCAATTTTAATCATCAGTGCAGCATGTGAGCCTTCTGAAATAGGCACTTCCCTGAGGATGTGCACTGACTCTTTTTCCCCCCTTTTTCCCCTGGGCTAGGGGCTGCCCATCTAGGAGTTTAAAGGTGGCAGTTTTTCCCATCTTTATCATAGTTTGAGCGGCAATCTTTCCTCCAATGATATCCTTTTTTACACCGGGGGCAGAGAACGTGTGGGGGACATTCAGGAGGCCCTCTGGGAGAGACTGGTGCTTTTAGGCACTGTCTTTTCCAATGACCTCTGTCTCCACAGTTAAAACATTTTTCATTTGTGGTAACAGCAGCCGCAAAGGCTTGAGCTAGGTAATTAGCTTTGTGGGAGGCTGTTCCCGTATCCTGAGTTGCCACAATCCATCTGTCATAATGGTCATTTTTAAGCCCTGGCATGCTTGTTTGTACTCCGAATTCATTCCCTCCCAAACAATATTTTTGAGGAGTATCTCTCTGGCTGCAAAGTTGGGAATCTTCCTCTCTAGGCTGCTTTTAGTTCTTAAGATAAAGTCAGAAAGGGGTTCCTCAGATTTTTGCCTAGGAAATAATAATGAGGAACTGGCCTGTGATTCAGTGGGTGGTGTAATTCTATCCCAGGCCTGTAGGGCACAAAGGCGGACCTGGTCAAAGTACCCTGGGGCCAGTCCGGCCTGTTGCATCCCTGTGCTAAAATCTCCTTCTCCGAAGAGCTGTTTGTAACCCCAGTCTATGTTAGGTTGCCCTTGATTTCTCTGAACCTGTTGGAGACACTCATCTCTGTATGGTGCTTCCCATTGTAAAAATAGCAGACCTGGGAGTGAAGATCTACAGATATCTCTCCAGTCCTGTGGAGTGTTAAGAGAAGCACAAAAGCTCTGGAGAATGGACTTTGTCCATGGTGCCTGGACATCATCCTCTCTGACTGCTTGCCTGAGTTCTTTCAACTCACTTGCCTGATACAGGTACCAGTTTAGAGGGCAACCCTGAGTCAGAGCTAAATTAACAGGGAATGCCTGTAATTGAAGATCTGGGTTATCCCAAATTTGGCACAGTTTTTCTGTAGCAGAGAGAGAAGAGGTTGAGGGTTGAAGGTGTTTTGGGCCCCTTGACAGGGAGTGGCTGATAATTAGGGGAAAGGTTAAGGTTAGTGGCTTGGATGTTTTTATTATCCTGTTCTATTTTTACTGGGTTTGAAGCTTGGGGGCTTTTAGAGGGAATTTTATTGAGATTCTCAAGGGGAGGTTTAGCAGGTTCTTGGGAGGAGGGGGTCTGTGATTTAATTTTGTTGTTTTCCTTTCCTGGCATGGTTTGGTGAGAAGGCCCTAAGCATTGTCTCACCACAGCTAGTAGTGGCAAGAACGTGAGAGATGCCGGAGCATTTTCTCGCTGTCTAGCATTCTGTGCCACACGTGTCCAGGATTCTGAACTCCATAAGTCTGCAGGGGACACCCATGGGGCAATATTAAGAGTCTCTCTCCAGGGCTGGAGAGATAGCCTAGCAGTTAAGAGCAATGACTGCTCTTGCAGAGGACCTGGGTTCGATCCCCAACACCCACATGGTGGCTGAGAACCATCTGTAACTCCAATTCCAGCAGAACTCCAGTTCCAGGGGAATCTGAGACCCTCTTTTGCACAACACGGGTGCACAAACCTACATGCAGACAGTACATTCATACACATACAAAAATAAATAAAAATTTTAAAAAAATTTAAAAAAAGAGTCTCACTCCAAAAGGAGGCAGCTTCTCACGTGGAAATTTTAACTCCTCGACTCTTGAGGAGTGTTTTTATCTTCTTTGCCTGTGGGTCTTTTTGGTATGTCTGTTTGTTACCCATGATAAAGAGAGATAGGAAATGCTAGCGATTAGGGAAAGAGACAATTCAAAAGACTAACCTCATGGTAAGAGATAATTCCACAGAGATGTGCCACAGCTGGCCATATAGAGGACAGAGACTTAAAGCAGATTCAAAGATTAATCTCTCATGGGAGAAGAGTTAAATTCCATGGAGATATACCATAGCTGGTCATGACTACCCTGGGTGGGGGGTTATCTCCTTGTCTCTACTGTAAAACCCTCCAAGACTTCCCTCACATGGGGGAGATCAGGGGCTAAGAGAGAGCCCCAGAAATACCTTGTTTCCTTCCTTTGGTGGAAAGTCAAGCCGCACGTTCTGGGCACCAGTTGTCAGGTCAGGGTCTTTGAGTCACGCGTGACCGCCTTCCACATGCTGTCCTTCCCTTCTTGGCTCAGGTCCAAGACTTGCCTCCTGTCTGTAGGCTGGCAGTCTCTAGGCTTTGCTCCTGCAAGAAGTGGGGAGGGAAAACTGCTGGAGATCACCCATAGAATGGAAGGAACTCACACACACGTGGAGAGCTGGGGAGGATAGGAACTCCATTTATTTTCTGTCAGTGAGGTCTATATATTTAAGTCTACTGTGCTCTGGTCAAGGAAGTGGGGAGCAGGTGGAAGGGAGGGGTGAGCCAACTTGGTTCTAATGGGGGGCGTTGCAGAGCTCCAGTTTGTGGAATAGGTAACTAGAGGTGTGACATTTTGCTCAGTGCCTCAAGGGAAGGAGCCTGGAACTTTGGAGAGATAGGGTGAAGCAAGAATCATTGTAATATCCCGAATCTTCCTGCTACAGATAACTCTGGAAGCCCACAGAGATATCAGATAACTGGAGTTCTCCTGGGACAGGCCTTACAAGTTCCCGCTTCAAGCCACACACAAAGTTTCATTCCTACACTCAAGGAGGAAAAGGAAGTCACCTGATAGAGATTCTCAACAAATTAGACATGTACACTTTGGGTCCAGCCCTCTTCCTTCTCGTGGACACAATGAAAATGGTCATGTTTTATTGCCTAGTGTCCAACAGTATGCTTTCAACTATCTGATACACTTCTTTCATATCAGCATGTTCTCTTCATATTTGCTTTCTTTCCCAAGAATTTGTGAACATGGTCCTTAATGACACCCTGCTTAAAATTCTATCCCCAAGCATAACAGTGATAATTTTCATGAGATCTGGGACTATATGGGAGAGGAGCCTAGTTTCAAGTCTAGGGGCAGAACTGCCAACCTTCCCTCATAGAATGAAAGGGTGAGGGGGATCACAGGACTCCCACCTGAATTCTAACTCCACTCTCTTGCATCTCCAGACACTAATATGTAATTCTGCTCTAGTATCATGTGGCTTCCTGGTCTTGGGAGATCCAAAACTCTAAAGTCTGTGGATGGTTCACTGAAGTATGAGCCAAATCTGTGTAGTTATGGAGAATTCATCATCCATACTGGGATGGAACTTGCCAGTGTTATTTGTGATTTGGGGTCACTTATGCTCTTGTAAATAACCTTCATCCATGTTCTGTTATCAAGCCCAGTAAACTCATTGGTACTCCAATTTGGACTTTGATAGAATCTGTCCTAGTTTGTCTTCCATTGCTGTGACAAAACACTCTGACCAACACCAACTTGGGGAAGAAAGGGTTTATTCAGCTTACATCTCCTGGGTCACAGTTCATCACTTAGGGAGCCCAAGGCAGGAACTCAGGGCCTGAACCCGGAGGCAGGAGCTGGAGCACAAACCATGGAGGAACACTGTCCACTGGCTTGCTCTCTGGCTCATGCCCAGCCTGCCTTCTTATACTGTCACTGCTCAACAATCAAGACAATATTCCACAGATGTGGCCACAGGCCAATCCAATGGAGCCAATTCCCAATTGAGGCTCCCTCAACCCAGGTGTGTCAAGTTGACACTAAAGCTATCCAGCACAGAATCATACTTTGGTTTGTGACTAAGGTAGTCAACATTTGTTTGCTTATCCCCAAGGAAATGTCCCTCCCCCATACAATCTCTTGTTCTCCATGGCTTTGTTGATGATAATAACCCTTCTTTCTTTGCCACCACAATCCAAAGGGTGCCTTTGCTAACTAACTGGGTTTCTACCTTAATTTCTGGAACTGAATTATCACCTCACCTGGCTGCTCCTTTGGATTCCTTAACATTTATAGAACCATACTTACCAGTGATAAATTGACCATTTATCATGTAAAGTGGGACACTTTCAGAGTGAAAGATAGGCTACTGATGCTGACATCATTACAGCATGAACTAGCACCTTCCTAGAAAAAAATAGTCCACTGAGAAATCCTAAAACAAGACAAGTCCCAATATTTACCTGCCATGACTGGTTGGAAACAATCCACAGTTACACTGCTTCCCTGAAGTGTGACTTTTCTCACGGCCTCTGTGACAGGAAAGAACACCTTTTGGCTTACCCATAGCTTTCTGAATTTTCTAAACTATGAAAATTTCAAAAACATTTCTCAGAGTTTATTCATGGCCTACTTTTCAGTCTGCCTCTGTGAAGGCCAGTCATTCCTTTCTTTCAATTGTGCAGTTGAAACTGAAGCTGAGTCACGAATTCCCAGCTCAAACTCATAGGTCTCTTCTGCTATTCAAAGTGCAGCACTGACCATGTGTGGGATCTTTTTTTTCAATCTCTCACTAATACTCGAAAATCAGCATGCCAAAATCTTACACCACATTTCACTTTGAAATAATTTATGTTGATTTCATCACCAGACCCTGCGTTCCATAACTGAGAATCTCAAATCTCAATTCCTCTCTCTCCTCTCTGGTTTACATCAGTATCATTTTGTGTTTGCACCATAGGTAACTATGATTAAAGGATGGAGTAGTTACCTATGGTGGCATATCTGACACTTTGTAGCTTAAAATATTTAAAGAGTACCTATTTGATTCAAGGAGAGTCTTTCACTGATCTAGTTTTGGCCAAGCTTCAAATCTTTACAACTTTTCTCATAAATTGGGACTTTTAGTCCCTTGATGGTACTCTGCTCTCTCTGCTGCAACTTTCTCATGGAGCTTGTCTCTCTGTTCCAATCACTCTTCTTGGTTTCTATTCATAGTTCATTGACCTGAAATTTTAGTCTATAAAAGTTACTTATTCTTAAAGTTTCCTTGATCCCAATGAACTAGTTTTAAATGTTCTTCTTACATAAAAATAAAACAAAACAAAGAAGGGTTGTAGAGATGGATCAGTGGTTAGGAGCACTGGCTGTTCTTGTAGAGTACCTGGGATCTGTTCTCAGAACCTACATGGTGGCTAAAAAACATCCATGATTCTGGTTCTGATCTGACTCCCTCTTCTACTCTCCATGGCCATCGTACTTAAGTATATATAGGCAAGCAATGTACTCATAAACACAAAGTAAGAGTAATAAATAAAATATTAAATTAAAAAGAACTACATACAATTCCTTTACCATGACACTCATTACACCATAATACAATCACCTGTTGTACCCCAGCTTCCACAGAAGATTGCAAGCAGCATACTTGAGAATGTTGGGGCATATGAATGTAGATACATACAGATGTGTGTGTGTGTGTGTGTGTGTGTACTCATCCTTAATCTCCAACTGAATACTGCACATATATTACGTGATGATATGAAAAAGCGTGTTCCACATGAAAAAGCATGTTCCATATGGGCTCCAAGTATTTGGAGACTTGGTCCCTAGTTCATGGCACTGTTGGGGAAGCATGGAACTTCTAGGAGGTGCATTATGGAACTTCTAGGAGGTGCATTATGGAACTTCTAGGAGGTGCATTATGGAACTTCTAGGAGGTGCATTATGGAACTTCTAGGAGGTGCATTATGGAACTTCTAGGAGGTGCATTATGGAACTTCTAGGAAGTGCATTATGGAACTTCAAAGAAGTGCAGCCTAGCTGCTGGAATCTCATAACTGGGAGTAGGCTTTAAGAGTACATAGCCTCCCCTCTCCCTCTCCCTCTCCCTTTCCCTCTCCCTCTCCCTCTCTCTTTTCCTCTCCCTCTCTCTCTCCCTCTCCCTCTCCCTCTTTCTTTTTTAAAATTTTTATTTATTTATTTATTTATTTTTATGTGTATGAATGTATTGTCTGCATGCAGGTCTGCACACCCGTGTCGTGCGATGCCGCGGAGGTCAGAAGACGGTCTCGGATTCCCCTGGAACTGGAGTTCTCCTGGAACCGGAGTCACAGACGGTTCTCAGCCGCCATGTGGGTGCTGGGGATCGAACCCGGGTCCTCTGCAAGAGCGGTCGGCGCTCTTAACCGCTAGGCCATCCCTCCAGCCCCCCCTCTCCCTCTTTCTATCCCTCCTCCTCCTCCTTCTTCTTCTTCTTCTTCATCTTCATCTTCTTCTTCCTCCTCTTTCCTCTTCTTCCTCTATGTGTTCTTGCAAATGCGACCTTCCAGCTTTCTGTTCCTGCTGACTCCTGCCATGTCTCCCACCCTGATGGACTCTTCTGCCTCTGGAACCATAAGCCCAGATAAATACTTCCTTCTATAAAGTGCCTTGGTGTTTTATCACAGCAGCAGAGAAATTACTAATATATGTTATAAGGATGATAAATGAACATGACTGAATAAAAATTATTGAGTAAATAATAACATTTTGGGTGAATACTGAAGATTAAGCTTCATCATGCCAAGCTATGGAAGATATACCAAAAATCACAACCAGTGAAATTAAAAAACATGGAACATGAACTAGAAGCTGTGGAGAATGAATTTTGATAAGGATGATTGGAAGGCTGTATCCAAGCACAGTCATCTGGGGAGGAAGAAACAGTTAGGACATTATTGCAACAATAGGATATCATTTATTATAGGAGAGAAACACATGATTTTTATGAGTAAACACTATATGGATTATTCATGTAATACTAAAAACATGCAGCCATACTGACAGGTCGGACAAGCCATTCAGACTAATTTTCTGACTCTGCTAATGCAGAACAAACAGCAGACACAGCTGACAAATCAGTGTCTTGGGTCTATTATATCTGGCAGCTTGGAACACTATTAGGGAAGAAACAAACCTCCTGTTATCCTGTTACTTCACAAGCATCTGAGAATGGCTGGTATCCTCTGTGCTCTTTAAGCAAAAGACCAGGAAAGCACATTTATCAGAATAGGAGTAAGATGTTAGAAATTTATGGTCAGTCTAATTTATGGCTTATGTGTTTTCTAAGGTGGCTTATAAAACTATGGGCATGAATGTTACTACAGGTTTCTTCCTACATGCAGCACCTTCCTCATAAATGTATATAAATCTCTTTCTATCAGTTAAAGTTTTCTGAATACAATGAAACAAATACACATTCCCTGTAAGTCACTGAGAATAATTCTGTAATGTTAAATTTTTATTGAGTTTTGGAGAAAAACTCATATAATGAATTTTGGTCATACTCAAATCCCTCCCCATCTCCTCTTAGATTCACCCCAACTTTGCAAAACCCTCACTTCATGTCCTCTATCAATTTTTTCAAGGTCTATCAAGTCTAATCACATCCATTCCACTAATGAACCAGTGAGCACATCTTAGGAGGCCAGTCATTGTAGCTCACAGGACTCTTTTATTATTATTATTATTATTATTATTATTATTTAATTTTATTTTTGTATGTGTATGAATGTACTCTCTGCATGTAGGTTTGTGCACCCGTGTTGTGCAATGCCACAGAGGTCGGAAGAGGGTCTCGGATTCGGTTAAGAGCACCTACCGCTCTTGCAGAGGACCCAGGTTCGATCCCCAGCACCTACATGGCGGCTGAGAACTTTCTGTAACTCCAATTCCAGGAGAACCACACAACTCTTTTAAAAGGATCCATATCCAGCCAGTGTCCAGTCTATAAAGAGGAAAGTCTGCTCCTGCTTCAGAAAAGGAAACCTGGTCTAGCAAGACCTGATTTTGTCCTCTAGTGGATGGAACTGGTGGATGAGGAGCTGAAAGAAGCAAGGACCCCCCCCCAACAACAACAACAACAAAAACCCGAGAGACCCCTGAGGACCAGATCCTCAACTGACCTCAACAAAACAAAACCTTGGTTAATCTGGGCTAACTGTGGGGCCTTAAGCATCCAAAAGGAAAGTACAACCAGACATAAATAATCAGTAAGACCAGAGAAACTGTAATGCAGACATAAAACTTGAGATCTTAGTAAAAAGACAAAAAGAAAAAAAGAGCACTGTTGTTTGGCCTGTCTTCAATTCTTACAGGCAGGGACATCTGCTCTGTGGCTGCCACTGCTTTTGGACTCCTCAAGGACATGAGATACAGCTTTTTAACCTTCCAATGTGGACTGAGGACTGCTGAGATACCCAGCTTGTGAACTAAGCAGCTAATGGGAATTCAGCCTCATCAGAATATGGACTGCCGTTGTTGGACTACCTGGGCTGTATCATGGAGGCCAATGCAGGGGGATTGAGACAGGATGCATGCTTACTAGACTTGGGGCTTTGGGGGACTATGGGAGGGAAAGACCCCAATGTGGAGCACAAGTGCAGAATTGATGGTTGTTTGGGCTTGCCAAGGAGGAGCCTTCAAGCACTTCCTTAAGGAAAATATGACATCTTTTAGGAAAAAAAAATTCCTCCAATTCAAATGATATATATATATATATATATATATATATGTATGTATATATGTATGTATACTGTAGCAATACAAGTAAGAGAGAACATTAACAACAAAAGAATTGGAAAAAAATCTCTGGAAAGACTTATAAAAAGATGCAGGACATGTACAGCAGAATGCAGGGTCTGGGTGGGGTTGGAGGCATGGAAAGGAAAGTGACTCTAGATTTGATTGAGAAGTGATGTAATACTTATGGAAAAAGTTCAATGACAATAAAAAATAATAATAAATAATAAAATAAAAGGATGCATATCACCTTCCAGTACTATGAAAAGTGGCCAGTAGAGATGAAGCTTCAAGGTCAATATCAACTTGATTTTGCCATGCTTGTTCTATGAGTCACTTATGTAGTATCTTCAGTGATACCGTCTTGTTAAGTTCTGGCAGATAACCCAAAGGACTAACAATAGCAAATATTATATATTATTTCAGGAGTTATGGGAACCCCTGTTCAACCACTCCAAATGAAAGAGCCCATTCCCATCACTGGACTTTTTATTTGCTAGCCTGTGGTGGCTAGTAAGGGCATTGGTATCTGTTACAGAATAACTCCATTTAAGGTAGCTTCTCTCTCTTTCTCTCTCTCATATTTATTAATAATATATTATAAATATTTTATATTATATGATATGAAATATTGTATATATTAGTAATATATATAATTTTTTTCAGGAAGTGGAAATAATTATCCTGATGCAGTTAACCAAGATCCAAAAGAACAAATGTCACATGTTCTCTCTCATATGTACATGCTGGCTTTGAATCTTTAGATATATGCGTTCTGATTGGAAAATTCACAGAGGTCAAGAAACTATTAAGAGACCATGGGAGGAGGCCTTTACAGGATGGGGGTAGAACACAGTCATATAAAGGTGGAAAGGGAAATAATGGAAGAGGGAGTGTTAAATGGAGGGAGAAATAGGAGGCAGGGGGAAGAAAGAGTACAAGGAAGAATGACAAACACCAAAGATTTTGCTTCTAAAAAGTGTTTTGAGGTTGGAGAGATGGCTCAGCTGATAATGCTTGGTGCTCTCCCAGAGAATCTGAGTTCAGTTCCCAGCACTCACATAAGGCAACTAATAACCACCTGAAACTCCAGTTCAAGAGTATCAGATGTCCCTTTCTAGACTCTGTTGGCACCTGCTTGCATATACACACCCCCACATATACACAGACATGTAAGTATAGTCATATTCTTATTAGCAATAAAATTTAAATATTTTTAATAAAAAGAAAAAATGTATTAGAAAGAAAGGAATAGTTCAAAAAATAGAAAAGAGAAAAATGCCATAAACTGTCACAGGTGCACCTTCAGCAGAATTTTCAGTGTCATAACCAGCGAGGTAATCACAATGAAAAAAGACACACACTAGGTCAGAAAATTCAAGCCTAGAGAATACAGCATATAACAGCATTCTCTAAATGTGAGTGTATGTGCCTGTATGTGTGTGTGTGTGTGTGTGTGTGTGTGTGTGTGTGTGCCATAATACAAAGTACAATGTCAATACAGTTCTTCCATTGAATCGTGGCCAGAATGTGGGAGGGATCCTGCCATACTTTACCCAGCTCCCTGGTTCTGTTCTACTTCGAGCAGTGTGTGGAATTGTCACCTCCATGGAAACATCCCCACTCCATGCCCTCTTCATTTAAAATGAGAGATGAACACGGGCTGGCTTTGTAGCTTCTCTGTGTATGTTAACACACTAATAGAAGCAGATGTTCCATTTATAACTCTTAGTCCTTAGTCTAATCATTTATGGCCACTGACACCTTTCTGAACCAAAAATGTGCACTAGGCCCAGCCTTTGGTGTCAATAAACAAAATAAACTTTCTTCAGATATTTGATTATTACATAGGTTTACTGCTGGTGAAATTTAAACTTAAATACATTCTGACATTACATCTCAACTTGTTTGCTTATTCCCAACCTTGTTTCCTTCATTCATCTTTTGACCTGCTTTGACTTGCTTTCCAAAGAGAATTTTATTTTGAAGGTTTTAGTGTGTAGCTATCCAGTCTTACAAATCCATAAGAAAAATAAATATGTAAGTAATGAGGTGCAGTAGAAACTATATAACTAATGAGAAAATATTTTAAAATGCTTAAGCAGGTCATATTAAAGTAGAAATTGCTATATCAATGGCACGGTTACCCAGAGTAGCCATTTTACTGATTCTAGAGGATTTGGCAAGATTCATAATTAGCAGAGTCTGATTGTTGTTGGCTACCTTAAGTCTGAACTGAGTGAAATGGTGACTCTTTGCTCCACTGACCTTACCCTTGAGGAAGAGAGGATTTGATTGAACATTTCAGTTACTCTGTGGAAATGATATAAGACTGACCATGCCAGGTATGTCTCCTTATTTACTCTCTTTCCCTCCTTTACAAGGCCCAGGTTCTCCTTGCTGAAATAATTTCCATGTCTGTCTGCAACAGAAGACTCAATCATCTGGGTGTCTCTGCCCCACATAGGTACTCTGCAGAGGGGCTAGCCACCAAAGCAAAGTAAGGCCATTCACTTGTTCTTGCTGGCCGGCACTGCAAAATTTAAGGCCACTTCTTGAGTCAAATCTTAATTTGGAAGTGGTGGTAAACATCAAAAACTATGGAAACAGTAAAAGCAAGTGATGGGAAATGGGAGTGATGGAAGCCTGTGCAGGTCACTCACCTGATACTTTGGAATTATTGTGATGGCACTTGAACCTCAGTCTCAAGCGCACCAACAGAAATCCATCTCTTTGAATTATAATAGCACATTCCCATAGTGATACAAGGCTTGCATGCTGCAAATGACACCCACGGACATTATTTATTTTATCCTTTTAACAACATAATAAAGTAAGTGAAGGACATTTTACAGGTTTTTACAGAAAAGAGAATTATCAACCTACAAAGTTAATAAAGAACCCCCCTTTTAATATGAGAGACTTTCTTACCTTCCCCCCATAGAACAAGGAGAAATATGATGATGATGATGAGGTCGTTCTCCAACTGTAATTTGGAGCCAACTGTTATAGAGGTAATCTCTTATAAAACCAGTAAAACTGCCTTCTTTAATTGACTAATAGACATAGGAACTGTGAAAAGGATTATTATCTATTCAGAACCAAATATAATACTAAAGTCTCCTTAAGCTGTGCACTTAAGCAAAATATATTAATACAGGAGCTCTGACATCAGCAATGGATTATTCTACCAAGGAGATGCTGGCCAGGGGATCCAAGGCCCCACAAACGGTAAAGGCTCCTTGCCTCTAAACTGGGACATCTGCAAGAAGAGAGGCGACAAAGCCCTGCTGTCGAGGACCTGATGTAAACATGGAAAGATGTATTGAGACCACACTTGCAAGTGTACAGATGGTCTCTGGAATACCAGAGAGTGTTACCAAAGGCCACTAAACCAATAAAGCAAATATAAGTCTCCTTGAGTCAAGCAAGACTCCTCCATCAGCACCAGCTACACCTCATCTGCCTGGAAATACTGTGCAGCAGTGGTAGCCATATACCTTTATATCCCAAATCTAATTAGCTCTCTCCTTGGAGGAATAACCCACGGCTGATGCCACAAGCTTACATCCTCTAATGATTAGGAGACAGTAAGACCGTGTCATATTTAACAGAAAAAAATGTAATTCATGGATTAACATACCATCCAAACATCTGTGTCTATACCAAAGTAACCAATCATAACAATTAGTACTGTTTAAATACCTATATATCTAATTGCTTGTGCTTCATTAGTAGGACTGAAAGGTTATTCCTGGACAAACTGTCAGCCCATGAAAGGAAACAGCCAGAATTGACCAGAGACCAAGACAACAGCTCCAGAGAAAGAAGACCATTTTGCTTCTCATCCACCTGTACCCCTTTTCTAAGCCTAGAGAACAATCTGCAGAAGAGGGGGTGTGATAGAATGTAAGGGCTGTGATTGGGGTGAATGGTGAAACTACAGCAATATAGTCTGGACACTCATTTGATCAACTTGATTGAACATACAAGCCCCCCCCTGCTGGATGGTGGGACCCATGGGCTGTGTGGGTTTGGGCACAACTGCTTGCAAATTGGTTTTACATGAAGGATGGTTGTACTCATAAATTATTACTTAATGTTAAAAAATGAAAAAAAAACTGAGAGCAAGATGAAGGAAAGTTATAGCATAATGCATGATCTGGGATGGGGTGGGGTGGGGTGGTGGGAAGGGAAAGGGAAATATGCCTGAACTGAATTGGAAAATGATGTATGAAATACACAAAGCATCAATAAAAAATGAAAATTAAAAAAAGAACCTCCCCTTAGCATCTGAAGTCAAAACCAAGTCAGAAAGTATGCAAGCTATGCTATGTGTTCACTGGGATTTAAATAGATGACAGATTAGCCAAGCAGTCACAAATAGCAGAAATTTCCTCGACAATAAGTAGCCTGATTTATTGAACTAACCATGAGACTGTATAAAGGAGAATGGAAAATGACAAATGAACCACACACTAGAGTAGGGATGCCTGGTCAGCCATCACTCACAAAAGTAAAGCACTTCAATTAGTCAGTGTCAGTTTGGATTCCCCTTTAATTTCCCTGGAAACCTTAGAAGAGCAGCCTTTCAAATCAATCCAGTTCTTGGGAAGAACCTTCACTGTTTTCCAACAGGTGGTTATGGGCCAGGTTCTAGTACTTCGGTGAATTCGACACTGTGAGGTAAAGCATCAGGCCTTTCCTACTTTCAGCTTACAAAGCAATAGGCTGTCATGTCAAGAGCATGCCCAGGTCCCAAGGCGAGGAATCTGCCCACTGTTGATTTGAAGCAGCTTGTTTTCATTCAAGGCCTGGACATCCATCTGAACTATTTACCTCCTGAGGAGAGGCTGAGTCCTTAACTATCTCATCAGGGGTTCTGCAAATTTGTCACAAAGAAATAACAACTAGGGGATTACAAGATGGTTCCACAGGTAAAGGAACATGCAGCCAAAGCTGATGATCAGAGTTCAATCCCCAGGACCCACATGGTAGAAGGAGAGGACCAACTATCATCACAACTTGTTCTCTGTCTACTCGTGTCATGTGACACATGTGCACATGGATGTATACCTGTGTGCATACATGTGCATATGCAAAATACAAAAGTAGACATTTAATTTTAAAATTAAAGAAAAAATAACACTGAAATTATTTTATTCCTTAACTATTAGAAACAAAGCTTCAAGTAGAGATGGATGGTATGGGAGCAACAGGAAGGGGCTTGTTATTTACATTGGTATGCATATAAGTGGCTTTAGTTCTATTAGATTTTAGACATATGAATGTGTTATTGCTTAGAGAAATTCTCTTCAGAAATGGACATGAACCGATGAGAGGAAAGCAAATGAAAGGTTAGTGAAATGACTTTATAGAGCAGTTCTAGAAGCCAAGGTCATGTAACCAACGCAGACATTAGCAGAACCACAGGCGCAGAAGGGGACATTTGAACCACAGGGCATTTTGCATTTTTCTGGGGGTAGAGCCCAGTAAAAGGGAAATCTATTAGGATGTAGAAAACATATTTTAGGTCCTTCTTTACTAGCACTCATTCATTTATTCTTTCACTCATGTAACCAATATTTATGGAATTTGCAGCATGTGCAGTCTCCCTGGGGAACAAGAACTTCAGAATCTCAGCTCCAGTGGAGCAGAACTATGGAGGAAACAGAGTTAACCATCAGGAAAATACACAAACAATATGATGCTTATGCAGTCAAACTGATACATGTTGTGGGATAAAAGGAAGCAGACTAAGAGGATGACCTGCCTTGTTTGGAGAAGATGCTTCAGTTTGATCAGAATGAAATACAAAGCAGGAGTTAGGGGCCACAAGATTCCCGAGCCTGAGTGTCAGTGGGAACTGTGGGTGTCCTGGGAGATCCTATATGAGGTTGTTTTTGTTGTATGCCAGAATGCATTTTGCAGATGTTATTAACTTATATGATCAGCGAACTTTCAGTAAAATGAAGGGAGATTTATTTACTTGGGTAAATGTGAATTAAATTTGTGAGGCCGTTAAAAGAGAGACCAGGAAGAGTAAAGATTCCCTCAAGAGTGAGAAGGGGAGAGATATTTGCCTTTTCTGATGGTTTGGAGAAAACCAATCAGCTGTGCTGTAAACCATTCCTGTGGACAGTGTTGGTTTGAATCTGAATGGCCCCTGGAGGCTCACGTGTTGAAAGCTCAGTACCCAGCTTGTAACATTATTTTTTTTAATTATGTTGTTCTTCATTCTTGAGAACCATACATGGATGCAATGAAATATTATCATAGCCACCTCCCATTTTCCTCCTCTTCCTCCTCCCACATTTCCCCAACCACTGATAGTTTTCCCATCTCCAGTGGATGGTCCCGCTGCAGGGCATGCACGAGCAGGACCAATGGGACATAGTGGGCTGTCAATAAAAGTATGGGGGGATGGGAGACACAAAGCTGTGGCATTAGTCTGAAGGCTCTCAAGTAAGCCATTAGGAGGTGCGGCCTGGCTGGTGAAGCAGGCCATTGGGATGGTCCTTTGAAGGATGTTAGCCTGGCCTCTAGTTCCAGCCAATTTGTTTCCAGTCTGCCACCATGTAAAGCAATTTTTGTGCCAGGCTTTCTCCACTAGAATTGACTGAAATCCTGCTGAGCCCAAATGAAATTTTCCTCTTTATGTTCTTTCTGTCAGGTATTTTGGCCACAAAAATGCCAAATAATAATGAGCTGTGCACAGCCTCTAATAAGAAAGAGTACCCTCTCTGACAACCAGTGGGAAAAATGGGAATTCAAAACCAGCAGCTACTGGTAATGGGTTTCTTTACATAGTCTTGAAGAGAGCACTAAGCTCTAAGTGAGGCTGAGGTCATCTCGTCTATAACCTTATAAGACTTTGAGTTGAAAATTCAGCTTCGATGTTCCTGGAATTTGGATATACAGAAACGGTGATGTCATAAATAGGTATTGTTGCAGACCATTAAGTTTGCAATATTTTGTCAGGAAATAGTAGAAGACGCTTACAGAATTATTTTAGTAGCTTCTTATTTTGCTTTCTCCAAAGGCAAGATGCCTAGCCAAACAACTTGTTAGAACTCTTCACTGAATCATAGAATGTCAAAGTTTCCAAGATTTTTCTTTAAATAAAAAGCCCAGAGGCACAGTAATCAGAGTTATGCACAGCTCCTTCTTACTATAACTGCACTAAAGTCACCAGGCAGCTGGCACATTGCAGGGGCATCGCCCTCTCCCTGCTGAATGAGCCTCAGACCATCAGTCCTGCAGACTGGGTTAGTCATCAACACACAGAGCACAAGAAAAGCAGAGATACTCCTGCTTGAGGAAGGAGTGATCTGGCTCTTCTCCTCTCATAGCTCCTTAGTGCAATGATGTTTTATGTCTCCTTACGACAGCCCATTACCCCCAAGCAAAGGGAGGACAGCAGAAAATGAGTATTTTATTGGCTCTCATACAGTGGGCATGGCCTGAAGTTAAAATAAATGTTCTATGACATTCATCTTTGTAAAATGCATTCTCCCTAACTATAAAAGGGATTAAATGAGTCATCATTCCACATGTCTCTCAGCAATAATTTTACTAAATAATTATAGCCATATTCTCAAATATTCCCTGTGTCTGGAAAGATGATGCCCAGGTACAAACAACTTTGTCTAATATAATGGAATGATAAACATACTGGTTGGGGAATCTTCTTCATTACAGTACTGCTGTGAGTTTATACTCAGTCACACAGATGGCTCTGTTTATGAGATTGTCAAGAATTTTCTGTAGATTAGTACTTCCAGGATATGGATGCTTTAGGGAAAAGTTGTAAAATTCTTGGTTAATTACCCTAAATACTAAAAATTACTTTACTGCGAATGAGATTATGAACTACCGCTGATTGTCAGGGCTCTAGGAAGATTCATGAGGATGGAGAAAAAAATAGTCATGGCAGAACAGAGTCAAGCTATTGGAGAAGGTGTTATGTAAAAATGCATTCATGTTGAAGATGGTTTAAGGGTACTGAGACAGATTATGATGGTCTTGTACTTGGTTTACAAATTGAAATCTCTAAATCTTGCTATTAAATTCTGCTAGTTTATCTTGGACTTTCTAGATGGAAAATATTTTTGTTACTTTTTCTAGATAATTTTATATCATTTATTCCTTCCTTGTTAACTTTTTCACTTTTCTCATGCTTTTCCTTGTATGCTGCCAATTTTATCCCAGTGTTTTAGCTATTTATTCTCATTTTCTCTTCTAGCAATTTTTCTTTTGGTCATATCCCCTATTTTGAAGTTGCTCATGGTCTGTTCCCATACATAATCAGGTCTTATGCTATTGACACTCATTTCAGTTACCCTTACATTAAGAATGCTGCTGAGATAGACCCATCAAGGCTTCAAAGTATGAGTCAGTTTCAGCACCTGTAACTATTAGGTTATAAAAAGCACGAAACCCCAATAAAAGGCACATGAGGCTTAGGTCACTCTAGGAACATGCTTTACTTCCATGTGGGACTGCCAGTGTGAGCCTCCTGCAGACATGTGATGGGACCAAACAGCATGGCAGGGGGCAGAGAGAGAGTGTGGGAGAGAGAGAGAGAGAGAGAGAGAGAGAGAGAGAGAGAGAGAGAGATCTATGGCAGCTGGGGTACACCTTTTATACCCATGGGGCTGGGCCTCAGGTAAGTGGGAAGAGGTCAGAGGATTGGCAGCTTCTGGAGGAAGTGGGCACCTGTGTGCCCCTTGGGATTCTGGGAAGCCTGTACCTAACATTCCAGCCTTTTGCTTATGATAAGGAAATGGGGTGCTGTTCTCTCCTGTATCTGCTTCAGAGTTGATTGGGGGTGAAGTCTTTGGGGAACAGCTGTCAGGCTGGAGGGTTAGAATCTGGTTTCCAATTTGGGCTACTCTGGGTGCTCTGCCTGGAGGGTTTGGTCCAGATCGATAGTGGCCAGTACTTAGTAGACATTTTCTCTGCAACTGAAAAGACAAGCTGGTTGAGTCTTATATGAGTATACTGGTGCAGGGACTTCACAGTATCAACAGGGGGTTACTTGGTGCATTAGCAATTGGAGGGTCCCTGTCTAGGGTCTGCAGAGGGAAAGAGGACTTGTACCCTGGTTTGAGAAATTGGAAAAAAGTTTTAGTACACAGAGCTCTAGAATGAGGCCCAGCTTTAATACACAGGGCTCCAGAATGAGAACCATAACCATGAGAATATAAAAGGTGGTATTTTCTGGCATGGTGCATTAAATCTGTCATCTATCTCTGAGATATTTTCTAATATGACATAGTAGATACCTAACTTGGCACAGTAGGTCTCTCACCTATCTCTCTGATAATAACCTATTTCATTTTCTCTTCTTTAGATTACAGTTTCCTGTTGGGGTGTTTAAAACCAAACAGTTAGCTCAGATAAATGAAGTTTGTTTTGGTGTTAAGGTCAGTTGAGGTTCTGGTCCTTAAGGGGTCACTCAGGCATTGCACCTGGCTCTCTTCACCAGTTCCATCTATGTGAGGACAGTCAGGCCTTGCTTGGCCACACCTTCCCTTTGAAGCATGAGGAGTTTCTCCTCTATATGGACTTTCCTCCTTTGACTGGACACTGGCAGGGCAAAGTCCTTTTAAGTGAATCTCCAAGACTTCCCTGGCATGGACTGGTGACTCGCTGCCACAGGACATGCACCAAGTTGCAGATGCAGGACCCTAGGACCCAAGTATACCTCAGAGGCTGGGGACAAAAATATTGTCCCTTCAAATCCCTCTTGCCAAATCAGATTGGAGCTTTAAGTGTGGTTGCTAAACCTCCAAGAGGATTGTTTGAATTAATTTGGTAATTTAATTACCATATAACTCCTACGTAAAGCCTGAACATTGACTTAAGCACTGTTAATAAATTCTTAATTGCTGTGGCAAAAATATTCTGACCAATAATAAAAGTTCATGGTGGGAGCCTGGTAGTGGCTGCAGCACAGGCTAGGAAAGGATGCTACTTATTGGCTTGTGTTGCTGGCTCATGTTCAGCCTATTGTATACAATATAGAAATATCTGGCCAAGAATGGCATCACCCACAATGGGCACAGGCCAGTACAATGAAGGCAATTATTAAGGTTTCTCAGCTCAGGTGTATCAGGTTGACATCAAACCTATGCAGAAAGTCTTCTACAATTTTTTCTCTAAGGTCTATGAAGGTCATTTAACTACTCAAAGTACAATGATTTAAACCATGCAAGGCAAAAGTTTCTAACAACATAGCCCATGAAAAAAATCCAAGATAATAAAGAGGTTAAAACCAGTACCTTCTCAAATGAAGGCTGTGTCACTTGTCCCCAGATTTTGAATTATAGATTTGAAAAGGAAAAGGAAGGGGGAGCATTGTCACATACCAGCAGCAGGCAGATAATACTTAGGGCTCACCCAAATTGGTTACATTCAGACTGTCCATGTGGTCACCAGAAGTAAAACCTAATTTCTCTTAAAGATATTAAAAGTAACATGTGCAAAGTATAACAGATATATAAAACAATTTTAGTATGTATGGGTAACTCTATATATGCCTGTTTCACTTGAGGCTGTAACTAGGTATATAGTACCTGGTAGGTAGACACAATTTCTTGCATATGCCATAACTACATTATAGAATTCTTAAAAGTGAACAGTGCTTCATGCATACACTCATAAATAAGGTTCTAATAAATAAATTTGGCGATGACACTTTGCAAAGGTTGTGCTAAGCTGAGGCACATGCATTGTAATCATACGGACAGAACTTAATATGCTGTTTAACAATGTCATACACATACACACATTTATCCACACATTCCTTTAAGAGATTTTTATCCTAGCAGTTGTATTGAACCATCATATGGATTGGAAAAAACACCTTTAGAAATATTATTTAAAACATGCATCTCTGATTAACTGCGCTGCCAAGGCTGAGATGACGTCTTGAACCTTTGGTTCTAAAACTATAAACTTTTTGAAATACTATTTAACAAGTGATGGAAAACAGAATTATATATAATAAAGAACTGACAATATCAAAGGTACTTAGGCTGTTTCATTGGAGGGAAGGGATTTCAGGGGAAGCACTGGGCCACTGTCCAAGAACCAGAGTGTGAAGGAATCCAGAGATTTTTAAAACGGTCTCTGGTCAGAGGACGGTAGCATAGCATAGGAGAAAGAGAAAAGAAAAAAATCTGTTAGTGAACCCATAAGGGTAAAAAAATCAGGTCTTCAGATGTTTGGAAACAAGAAAATAAAACTGGAAAAGAAAATTTCTAGTTGTAATACCTGTGGAAAAATAATTCGGACAGATAAGAAATAAAACCTTCAGATAAACAGTGTAGAAATCTAGGAATGTGGGTTCAAATCAGGCCTTTGAAAAAAAATTTAAGAGGCATGCCAAAAGTAAACTTAATTTAATTTTTTGTTTGTGTGCAACATAGAATATAACAAGTTTGAAGTGGTCACTTTGTTTTGACAAAAAACACAGAACATGGACACATGACAGTTAAAAAGACACATTGAAGAACGGTTATAACACACAGACAGGTTTGGACAGACACATGACCTAACTGTATCCATTAACTCTGGACAGTGGGAAAAATCCCCTTTTATCTAAAGTTGTCCTTCGTTGTCCAGGGCTGTAGACAATTATCACATTTACAAAAAATCACTTAGAGTTTAAGACATTTGTTTAGGTGGAAATAAGAATGTATGCCCATACTGTGCTTTGCAGCACAGGCTGTTCTTGTATACTTGTGAAGGATGGTGGACTGGGTAGGCAGGAAAATCTGGTGGCTTGTGTATATTACCTGCTAATTTCATGAGAATAAATTTAGTTAGTAGAAAAAATCAAAAGATCCCAGGCAAGTGAAAGGTTACTGCCTGAGGGAAAAGCTGGATGCTAGTGAGACAGGGTGTGGTCGGCAGACCTTCTTAATGTCAGATATAGAGGCTTTTATCCTGAAGCAGACAAAAATGGATTTCTGAAATAAAATGGGGTTTATAAAGAAAAGACAATGAAATGGAAAATGCCAAAATCCGAAATGATCCCTTAAAATTAGGCCAAAGTTTTGTAAACAAAATATAAAAAAACCAAAACACTGTTTGTTAAAAAGCAAAATGATGTAAAAATCTCAAAAAGCCTGTAAAAATTAACTATCTATACAAAGGTAAAGAATGAAAATTGTATTTTGAAATGGATGAAAAACCAATAAAATCAAAATTTGGTTACTCTGTATAAAAATGTATTAGTGCAAATCCAATTGACTTTCTATAATCCAATATAAAATCCAAAAACTAAAATTGTGCTCAGACACAGAGGCTTGTATCCTGAAGCAGACAAAAAATGGATTTCTGAAATAAGATGGAGTTTACAAAGAAAAAAACAATGAATTGGAAAAATGCCAAAATCTGAAATGATCCCTTAAAGTTAGGCAAAAGTTTTGTAAGCAAAATATAAAAAAAAAAAACACAAAAGAACTGTTTGTTAAAAAGCCAAATGATGTAAAAATCTCAAACAAA
This sequence comes from Rhizomys pruinosus, assembly GCA_009823505.1. Taxonomy (NCBI): domain Eukaryota; kingdom Metazoa; phylum Chordata; class Mammalia; order Rodentia; family Spalacidae; genus Rhizomys; species Rhizomys pruinosus. The sequence goes on from VZQC01006754.1 coordinate 156,880, forward strand.
AGCCTGTAAAAATTAACTATCCATACAAAAGTAAAAAATGAAAATTATATTTTGAAATGGATGAAAAACCAATAAAATCAAAACTTGGTTACTCTGTATAAAAATGTATTAATGCAATTCCAACTGACTTTGTATAATCCAATATAAAACCCAAAACCCAAAAAATCTGAAAGGATCAGAATATGCCATTAAATAAATTGCAAGAGAATTAGAATATAGAAATATAACATTAGTTATTACAAGGTCTGATGTGAATTTAGGCTTTTTGCATGTGGGCATAATACAGGGTGTGGTTTAGCACCGCCATGAAAATGGGGGCATGCGCAGATAAAGCCTCAAGATGGCTGCTGAGGAGTGGGTGTGGATTAGCACGGCTGCCATAGAAACAGTCTGCAGCATTTGAATGTGGGGCATGGAAAAAATCCGCATGGCGGTGCTGAAAGTGGGGAAGAAAATGGTCAGAAAGTGGGGAAGAACCCTAATGGAGGGGCAGCTGTGCAGCAGACTGGGGAGAGGAGAGAGCTGTAGGAAGGAAGTAAAGTTTTTTAGCCTCAGAAGAAAGGGAAAAGGCATGGAGGAAATGAGTCCTCTAATGGGAGACGGAGTGGAGGACGTACATCCTCTAATGGGGCTGGTAAGAGACTCCAGGTTTGGAGTGTCTCTGAGACGGGGCCTACAGGCCTGTGAAGTCAGCATCCTGAAAAAATCACATCACAGGGGAGGCCAAAATTTGGGTCCGGATTCTGTCCCCAGCATTCCAGCGGACAGCAATCTGGATGGAGAAAATTGGGGGGAACCCTGAACTCAGAGGTCCAAAACAGGGAAGCGGAATGGGAAGCTATAATGAAGAATCAGAGGGAAGACCAAGTCAGAGAGAAGGAGGGAGAGGGAGAAGGAGGGAAGCAGGTGAGTGTAGGAGAGCAGAGAGGTGTATCGCCTATGAGAACCCAGTTTGAGGCGGTCTGTGAGCCTCAGTGGATCCAAAACAATGAAGGCTGAGAGGAGGGAGGAAGTACAAGGGGCAAAAGTGGAGAGAGAGAGAGAAAGGGAGGGAGGAGAGGGAGAGAGGGAAGGAGCGGAGCAGGAGAGCAGAGTGGTACCTCATCGTGAAAGTGGCAGCTGGTTGTCCGGAGAAACACGCAGCTGGCAGGTTCCGGGGTTGCAAAAATGTCCGTATGTCCGTTTCCAGGTGAGAGCTGCGCCAGATTAAAACACTGGCGATCACTCCACCTGATCAAAACGTCTCCAACCTGACAGAGTCCTCACGGCACCAATATTAGGTTATAAAAAGCACAAAACCCCAATAAAAGGCACATGAGGCTTAGGTCACTCCAGGAACATGCTTTACTTCCATGTGGAACTGCCAGCGTGGGCAGCCTGCAGACACGTGGTGGGACTGGACAGCATGGCAGGGGGCAGAGAGAGTGTGGGGGGTGGAGGGGGACAGAGAGGGAGGACACACAGAGAGCAGGGAGACAGAAAGAGAAAGGGACGGGGGGGGGGGACAGAGAGAGAGAGACAGAGAGAGAGAGAGAGGGACACAGAGAGAGCTATGGCGGCTGGGGTACACCCTTTATACCCATGGGGCAGGGCCTCAGGTAAGTGGGAAGGGGTCAGAGGATTGGCAGCTTCTGGAGGAAGTGGGCACCTGTGTGCCCCTTAGGATTCTGGGAAGCCTGAACCTAACAGTAACAAATGACATGGACTGACTTGTAGTTGATAAGCATATTTGCTACAGTTCTGGGGCTCTGAAAAGAAGATGTCAGCATGGTCAAGTCGAGTCTAGGGTGCAGACTTAAATGTCCTCCCTGTTTCCTCATAGGGTAGAAACTGCCTGCACCACTTAAGACACCAGTCCCTTTCAAGACTACTCTACTCTGGTGATCTAGTCACTTTCCCAGGGCTCACTCCCTATTACCATCATCCTGGGGCTAAGGATTACAGTGCATGAATTTGGGGAGACTGAGACATGGGCATTTATTCAGATCATCTTACCTTACCAGGAATAAATAAGGGGAAGGGCATTTGCCACAGGCAAAAATGATCAACATAACAATATAACCTGTAGAAAAAGAGGCCACCTTTAGCTACATTGTGCTAAATTACTGGCTTCACTGTTTACACCCAAACCTGGCCCTAGTCAGGGTTTGCCAGTGAGACTGCCCTGGGATTAAAACATTAACAAGTACTCCTGATATTTACAGAACATGAGGCAGGGGGTCTGAAACCAGGCCCTGAGATTTGATGTCACTCTGGGTGTAAAAACAGAATGTCGTGGACAAATAAATGAATTTTCCCTTTTACCATCATCTGGGGAGTCCCTGAATTCACTAATTTTGTGATTTCGTGCGTGCGAAGTCAGCCCTTTTGGCACAGGTCTTATGGTTGGTACTAGTGGGTTTGGACTGGAAAGGGGTTGCCTTGCAGATCACCAGCCTGGGAAGTGTGTGTGGTTTGGCTAGCTGGTTTTGAATGGACAGAGGCCTGCAGCTGGCCACCAGTCTGTGTGACCTGGGGGTGTGGATCCACTGAGGACAGGTGAGTTTTATTCAGCCATAGGAGGGCAGCTGTGGAGGAGCTTGAGTCAGGACAAGTAAGCCAGGCCAGGCTGGGCTGTGCTGCTGTGCTGTGGGAACCCCACAGCTGCTGAAGCTTTGCTCAGGCTTCAGCTCCCTGGAGCAGCTGCTGGCGACTTCTTCTCCCCATGCCCCCACTGGTTCTGCAAGTGTGGTGAGACCCTCAACCAACAACTGAATATGCTGCTATTTAAAAAATTGTTATAGGGGCTAGAGAGATGGCTCAGTGGTTAAGAGCACAGACGGCTCTTACAGTGGACCCAGGTTCAATTCCCAGCACTCACAGGTGGCTAAGAACCGTCTTTAATTCCAGTTCCAGGGGAATCCGACCCCCTCTTCTGACCTCTGCAGCACTGCACTTGCACGACACGGGTGCACCAACCTGTATGCAGACAGTATATTCATACACATAAAAAAATTAAAAAAATATTACATTTAATTATTTATTATTTATTTACTTAATGTGTTTGTGTAGGGGGTTAGGTTGATTATGGGAGTTGGTTCTGTTTCTTTCTACCATGTAGATTCCAGAGATTGAACTCAAGTCATCGGGCTTGGTGGCTATGCCTTTAACCTGCTGAACCACTTGTTTGTCCAAATTTTGCTACTGATAATGTTATTATGACAACCATCTAGAGTAATTTGTGACTTCCTTCTCAAGAAATCCATTAGGAGAAATTTGTCATTCTAACCTTCCTCTTCCCAACCATGTAATGTCTATGGACCTATGTATTCTTATTTTTCAAACCAGTGAGCCATGTAGATTTTGATGAGTTTGTGGGGTGAGCTAGAAGAGATGTCTACACCACCACACAGAACTGGCTTTAGACCTACTACTCATCTCTGGACCTTACAGCACCGTACCACCTACAACTGTTTGTTCCCTGCTCATGAGGCCACTAAGCTGGATTTCCTTCTCTTGGACCCCGGGTTTATTCCACATAAAGTTTATCAGAATTTCAACACATTCCCTCTCCATTGTTTTTGCACCAGGTGCTTTGGGCTTATAGATGATTCTCTAGGCTCCACCTTAGTTATGCAATTCCCGTGGCTTAAACTCCAGTTGCTCAGTTGATACTCTGTGATGTTACCTGAGGGGCCATTTTCCTTCCACCACAGTGATGAGAATCCTTGCCACAAATGCTGTTGACATCCTGTGTCTAGAGGGCAACTGTGCTAAGGAAGTGGAGTAGATTGCCTCTCCACAACATTCAGTCAAAATAGCCAGTGAGTGCCGTAGTCTCCGCAGTTTTCTGCTAGAGAGTATGATGGTGATGGGCTGCATGAGTTGCAGTTCTGCTGTCCACAGTGCTGCATGGAGACCCGCCACTGGCTGAGGGATTTTATTGGCTAGAAAGATTGAACATGGAGGCAGGCGGATGCCTTGTTCCTTGTATGCACAGTCCCCTAAGGAACAGCTGCTTCTGTCATCGATATAGGAAAGCAGATTCTCTTCCAGATAATATTGAATTCTCAGTGTCCTTCAGAAAATACTTCCCCAGATAGCTAAGTCATGGCCCACTTTACATCGTTCCTTTGACTTGGCCAGAACCCTGGAAGGTCAAAAGATGTCTCAAGCACATGCTGTTTGATATCCTTTTCAAGGACCATTTGGACCTTTACAGTTTTGAGGTACTTGCTTTATCTGGAAGTGATAGAGTGATCAATATTTTATTCAGTGTTTCCAGATCCAGATTCCTTACAAATAAAATATGAATTAGTGGTGGAAGGTTAAAAATGATTAACAACATTCATATAATATAATTAATATCATATGGGGGAGCCACATCCTAGTCAGTGAAATGCATTCCTGTGCCACTGAAATGGCTCTTAACTTTTGTTCCTTTTATAGGAGGAACGGATCCTAAAATAAAAGTAATTGTTAATTTAGTTTTCTATCTTAGATCAAGTCAATAAATTGTATATTTGAGATAGGAAGTTTCAGGCATTTGTTGGTAACAAGCTTAGGTGAAGGATGGAATCATGGCACTACTATAAATCTCCATGCCAAACTAAGAGATGGAGAGCAGTTGATAAGGAACCACTCAGAGAGGGGGAAGCAAAGTATTCAATTATAGATTATAGTGTGCTGTTAAAGGGATTTTCAAGCAACTCTTAGAGAAAAAATACTACTAAAAGTATCATAGAACACCAATGTTGAAATTAAGGGAACTTTTAAAAATTAGGATCAGCAAAAATGAAAAACATGTTTGGCAGAATGCATGAGCTCTGGTGGGGTGAGGGGCCAGGGAGGGGGCATGGGTCTTGATTTGATTTGTACTTTTGTATGAAACGCACAGAGCTTCAATAAAAAATTGGCTTTGGGGGAAAAAAAAAGAAAAATTAGGATCTGCTATGACCCCATTCATGTGAAGGAGATTACAAATGAGTTCAAATTTCTGGAGCTTCAGCAGAAACAGTGTTTTATTTTGTATTTATTTATCTGTGTGCATGTGGAATTTGTGTGAGACACAATATGGAGATCAGAGGACAACTTGCAGGAGTTGGTGCTCTCCTTACACCATATGGATTGTAGTAACTGAATTCACATCTTGTGCCATTACCCACTAACCCACCTCACCATTTTTAATCTAGGTATATCTAATTATCTTGCTTTGTGATCCAGATGCTAAGACTCAGACCACAAATTTTTATCCAATTCCTAATACACTGATCTTCAACTGCTGGTAAATTTCAATTAGGAATTGATGATAAAGAACATGCTGCTATTTTAGCTAGTGTTCCTTGGGTATTTGAATGAATTGGGTTTTTTTTTTTTTTTTACAACTTGGGTATTTTCTCATCAAAAATACTTCAGATCCAGCTATGCTGGGTAGCTTTAGTGTCAGCATGACACACCTCAGTTGAGGGGTTGCTTCCATTGGACTGGCCTGTGGCCAAGTCTGTGAGGCATTTTCTTGATTGTTGAAAGATGTGGGAGGGGCCAGCCCACTGTGGGTGGTGCCACCCCTGGGCAGGTGGTTCTGGATTGTATAAGAAAGCGAGATGAACATGGGTCAGGGGAGCAGAGATGAACATGGGTCGGGGGAGCAGGGCAGTAAGCATCTACCCACCATGGCCTGTGCTTCAACTCCTGCCTCCAGGTTCCTGCCCTGAGTTCCTACCTTGGGCTCCCTCAGTGATGAACTGTGAACTGGGAGATGTAAGCTAAATAAACCCTTTTCACCTCAAGTTAGTATTCATCAGAATGTTTTGTTACAGCAATTAAAGTCAAACTAGAACATCAGCTAAGTAATATTTTCTACCTGTATATATTATGACTAAAACTGAATTCTTCATATTTCTCTCCCAAACACATATCTTTATAGGCTTATGGCCTTTTTTATTTTCTTCATTGAATTTTTTCTTTCATAACATTTCTTTTTTCCACTCCTAAAATATTTGCAATTCTGCTTTCAAAAGGCGAACAGATTTTGATCATTTCCCATATCAACAGGTGCCACCCTTTTATAAAACCTGTCCTCTTGACTATTGCAATGGCTTCCTTGTGTAGCTACTTACTTTGTCCCCGTAGATCAGCCAGAGGGATCACACTACAGAAAGAAGACAGATGGTGTCACCTCTCTGCTGGGAACTATGGAAACTATGCATTTCCTGTCCTTTCACTAAAAAGTTTCTGCCTTTACTGCTCCTGTTTGGATCCACTCCTTACTTTCCCACATCTTCTTGGCCAGTGGCACCCTGGGGTTTTGTGTTATGTCTGGCTCTTTAAGAAACAGACACCAAGATGGGATGAGGCAGAAATGTACTGGGAGAAGTTGCTAAGGATAAGAATGGATAGACATGATATGGTGGTGGAAACAAATTTTATTCAGTAACTGCTGACAGTTGGGCTAAAGCTAAACTCCACTATGACTTGTAAAGCGAGAGAGAGAGAGAGAGAGAGAGAGAGAGAGAGAGAGAGAGAGAGAGAAGAGTCAGTGAAACATTTCCCAGAGCTGGCTAGCGTTTATGCAAGGAGGCCAGCTGTGTACTGGCTGGTAGTTATTAATGTTAAAGCCTTTCTCCACTCCCACAGAGGCTGGGAGACAGAAGCTCTATCCTTCCTGCTGAGCACATTTGAAGGAATGGTTCTCAGTCCATGGAAAAGTCATTTGTGGGATGAGAGAGACACATATTTATGATTAGAAAGAAGCCTCCTTAAGTAATTGCTCTAAGGGAAGAAACTCAAGAGTATACCACAGGTGCTAGAAGAGTGACTTTTCTAGGTGGGTGGGCAGTATTGAATTTTCCTCCCATAAGAGCATGTTATGGGTGTCCCAGATCTTCTGGGAAGCATGGCCTGTGCTGTTAGAAGCTAAGGTAGTTTGATTAAATCCTTCTGTACAACCATTTGGATGGGTATTTTCTGTGATGAGAGTTTTCATAATGCCTGGTGAGTGGAGGAGAGGAAGTAGAATAGGGTGAGCCTACAGAAAAGATGCTGGTTTGATACCTGTGCAAGAAGGTAAAGGAAGGAAGGAAGGAAGAAGAAAGAAAAGAGAATGGAGTGAATCACAATCATCTCAGACTGCTCAGTGTTCCAATGTTTTAGCAAGCATTGGGGATGGTGTATCTCAAATTCTGGTACTGAAGTAATCCTGGTGCCATGAGAAAGGCCTACGCTAGACTGTACCCTCAGTATGCATGTGAAGAGATTGGCTGGAAGCAGCCAATGGGAAGTGTGGTTTGGTCATGAACATGGTGGTGGGTCCCCCGGGGTGGCAGTTGGGACTGTGGCCTGTTGTCGCTTGTAGAGCAGGACATCCAAACAGTGAGAGCTCATGGCTACCAGTCCCACTACTGCTGTTCTGTGGTCCCAGGCTTGATCTTTTGGGTCTTCTGCTCTTGGTATGTTCTCTGCCTGAAAGACCGTGGCACCAGTATCCACAGTGATTCTTCAAGTCACAGCTTGAGCATACACGTCCAGTTTCTAGGGAGCTTCCCCATTCACTTTGTGTTTGGGTTTGGATTCTGTGGTGAATAATTTTCCCTTAGTACTAATTACCATGCAGCTTATCTCATATTTTGTCATTTATTGATTTTCCCTATTGCAATATAAAGGAGTTTTGTTCTGATTCTACTATGCTCTCAGTACCTAGAATGGTACCTAAGACATAGTAGTTGATGATGAACATCTGAAAAGTAAATTATTTTGGATGAAAGCAGTGTAACCATAGACTATGCATCTTAAAACCTTCCAGTCTACCTTCTAGAGCTTGGAAATGCAAAGTGCCATCTCATAGAGCTCATTTAGAATCAGTGTCATTTACAAGATGGAAATTTTAGCTAAATCCAGGGTACATATTTTTCTTCCTTCTATCTTTTAACCATTGAAAATGATTTGCCTAGGGCAGGGGCAATGACTTAGTCAGTAAAGTGTCTGCTGTGTAATCCCAGGGACCAGAGTTGAGATCCCCTAAGGCCAAGTGAAAATTAAGGCATGGCATCATGTAAGTGTAACTCCAGCCTTGAAGGAATAGGGGTAGGGGCAGGAGGATTCGTGAAGCCCAGTAGTCCATCTACCTAGATAAATCATTGAGCTTCAGGTTTGGAGAGACACCCTGTCTCAAAAAAATGTGGAATGAAATCAAGGAAATCTTTTTGGATTTGGACCTCAAGCCTCTACACACATGTCCCTACCCATATACATGCACATCTACCTGTATGCATACATGCACACACACACATACACACACATGAACATAGACACATGTGTATACATACACACACACTCACATGACTCACTAATAAAGCAAACATTAAGTTTCCATTTAATGGACTAATTAGTGGGTGATTCATAAAGCTAAGGTATTCATCAAAAAGAAATCAATGGAAAATGTAAAACCTACTTCCAATAAAGACCTTAATATATAGTGATTTTAGGTTTTATCTTCTTGCTCTGGCCTGAGGGCTCAGGGACAAAGTAGAAAAAGTAGTTTCAGGAAGTTTGTTTTACACGTCTCGGTTTGGACAATTTAGTTTTTTCTGGATTGTCAAAACAAAGTCAAACTTATGGAGATTTGAAAAATTGTTTCATGATGTAATATCTTACGCCCATGGCTGGGCACTTATTACTTTAGGATATAGTGATCTTAACCATTAGAATACACATCATCTACAATAAGGGATTCAAAGAGTACTCACTTAGCTTACTTACCAAGATGACTGATAAAAGTGAAAAACAATATTCAAGAGCATTTGGAAAAAATATTTTATCCTAAGATCTAGAAAGAAAGATGCAGGGAGAAAACCATTTCTGCAGACTAACCTCTGGAAGAAAATATTTCACTTTCAGGTCTTATTTTCAACTTCCGAAGTAGAGCTGAACCAAAACTATAAAGCAAGCTTGACATGTATATTGCTAGTCTGTTTATGAATTCCAGTTTTATCACAGCATAAATAGATAAATAATAGAAGCATCTAACGTTTGTCTCTGAAATAATAGTTAAACTGAAAGTCAGTATGCAGGAAGCAAAGGATGAATGGTCTTTATAACATGTTTTTATAACATAATCTTTTCATATAAACAACTCACAGTGGATTCTTGGGGATTCTTATTAGCCAGGATTTTCAAAGCTACAATGAATGAATTGAGTTGCGGAATTATTCCCCAATTTCGTGCTGGTTGAAGGAAACATCTGTTAACTGTGTGTAAATGAACAAGACATTCTGTTCTTTTAAAGACCCAGCAAAGAGCTCTGTAAAAGCAGGTCAATTTGGTAAATAAGAAAATATAGCTTCCTCAGAGGACTGCAAAAATGCAATAGATATTATAAAGATAGATGGTTTTTTATTCATGAGAATTGCTATATTTAGATCAAATGAGGACTGCATATTTCTCTTTGATTTCCAAACCTGTCTGGATCTTTTTACTCTATATTTGCCTGGTCTGCAGACAGACTGAGGTTGGAAAACAGATTTGCCTCATGGAAAGTGTGCAGCAGACAGCAAGAAGGGTGACCAGGCGGTAAATCTTAGTCCAGTTAATATTTCCACATGTCTGGCAAATGCCCTTGGACAGCCAGGAGTCCAGACAGTCTGAAGCAGATGCCACAGCATAAGCCTCTTTTTTAGACTCTGTTTGGACTCTTGTACCAGATTGATGGTGCTCATCTTCTACATACTGTTTTTCATGAGTTGAGTTTGGCTTGAGGGCAGGGGAATAGTCCTCATGGGCTATGAGCAGGACAGCACGGATGGCCATGGCACTCAGACAAATGCAACTTATGGCCAAAGAGATCAAAAACAAACAGAAAACTTTCACCTTATTAAGAGTTACAAGTGCAGTTCTGTAATTCAAATTGGGTTTATTAAATTCTAACTCTTTTTTTTTTTTTTTTTTTTTGGCTTATTCGAGGCAAGTGGCTCCTTGGTAGCCGCCAGCTGTTCTGGAACTCACTTTGTAGACCAGGCTGGCCTTGAACTCACAAAGATCCACTTGCCTCTGCCTCCCAAGTGCTAGGATTAAAGGCGTGTGCCACCACGCCTGGCAAATTCTAACTCTTAAGACAGAAATCTAAATGTTAATACCATGTTGAGACCTATGAATTTTAGTCTATCATTTTATTTATATATTTCTATTATTTTAATATATGAAGCCTTCTGTAGTTTAAGAATAAAGCAATAGATTTGAAATAAATACATGAACTATAAAAAAATGAAAAATTTGTAGCACTTTCTTCAACAAGTTATTATTAGAACTTTTGCTTCTCCAGTATGTATGACCTTAAGAAGTAATAGCTAGGTATGGTGACTCAAGCTTGTAATCTCAGCACTTAAAAGCTAATTATGAGCATGCTTCTAACTTTGAGGCCTGCCTAGACTACATAGTGCTTCCAGGATCAGAAGGAAGGAGAGAAGGAAAGAAAGAAAGAAAGAAACAAAGAAAGAAAGAAAGAAAGAAAGAAAGAAAGAAAGAAAGAAAGAAAGAAAGAAAGAAAGAAAGAAAAGAAAGATCACAATAACAGTCTTGTCTTAGAGTTACATTTTACTCATGTTTCCATTAAATTTGGGAGTGATAATGGCTGGGAGATAACATTTTAAATTTGTATGATGCAAACATGAAGACCTGAGCTCAATCTCTAGCAACTACATAAAAACTCAGGTGTGGGGACATGCACTTGCAATCTAAGTGTTGGGAGGGTAGAAACACGTAAGTCTCTAAGGCTCCCCTGCTAGCCAACTTAGCAAGCTCCATGTCTCAAGGAGCCATCCTAACTCAAAATCAAATGTGGATAGCTCTTGAGTATGACCCTGAACGTTGATCTCTGGTATATCTGCAAGTGCACACACACATACAAACACATACACAAGGCTATCCACACACATACACATAAACCCTCCCATACACATCCACACAAGCATGCATATACAGACAGAAAAAGTAACTTAAAGTGATTCCATTGATGTCTGGTGATGTTTACAACTATTTATTATAAATATGCCTCATTCTTTGAGCCTTTCCAGGTTGTCTAACCCTCAGCAATTTTGTCTGGTCTCCTTTGTGAAAAGCTCTGCTTTTGACTTTGTGTATTCATTTCATTACCCCTAGATTCAGATGAATGTTCACTTGAAGTAATGGAAATTCTATGTAAATTATATTTTCTTTTTATTTATTTATCTTTATTTTATATGTATGAGTGTTAGACCTACATGTGTGCAGGTACATCATGTAAGTGCAGTGCCTGAGGAGGACAGTGTCAGATCTCCTGGAACTTGAGTTAGGATGGTTGTTAGCCACCATGTGGGTGCTGGGATTTGAACCCGGATCTTCTGCAGGAACTGAGCTATCTCTCCAGGACCCAAACTATATTTTCTTAATAATGATAAACTCAGATGACCTCTACCTCTTATTGTTACATGTCAGTACAGTTAATTCTGGTTGTGATGTTGCTACTTCTTAATTCTGGTCCTAATCTCTCTTCTGAGAGAGCTATGCATTTGAATGGTTTAAAACAATTTAAATATGAGTAATGAAACAGGTTTTGCGGGAGCCTGTATAGAGTGTAAAGCGTGTACATGTCTACACAGGCTCCCGCAAAACCTGTATAGAGTGTAAAGAGTGTACATGTCGGGGCTGGAGAGATAGCCTAGTGGTTAAGAGCACCAACTGCTCTTGCAGAGGACCTGGGTTCGATCCCCAGCACCCACATGGCGGCTAAGAACCGTCTATAACTCCAATTCCAGGAGAATTCCAGTTCCAGGGGAATCCTAGACCCTCTTCTGACCTCCGCAGCATTGCGTGACACGGGTGCACAAACCTACATGCAGACAGTACATTCATACACATACAAAAAATAAATAAAATAAAAAAATTTTAAAAAAAAGAGTGTACATGTCTCCCACCCCTTGAAACTATGGGCAGAATTTGGATAGAGAAGGAGAATAAAGATGCATACCTGTTCATTTGTATTCTTCTGTGTGTATGTTGTGTATGTAGGCATATGCTGACTTGAAGATTTACTTCATGACAACTAACTACATGAGAGTATTATGAAAAAGAATTACCCCCTCAGGTAAGCAATGTTAATTAAATTCATTGGATCACCAAAAAGAAAGACATAAAATAGAGGGATAGTATGTGAGAAGCAGAGGTCAGCAGGAATGCGAGAGAGGCAAGAGATGGTGTTGGGAAGGAGAATATGGTCAACATACAAGAGATGGTGTTGGGAAGGAGGATACGGTCAACATACAAGAGATGGTATTGGGAAGGAGAATATAGTCAACATACAAAAAATGGTATTGGGAAGCAGAATGGTCAGCATACATTTTAAATATATATGGAATGCCATAATGGAGCCCACTGTCGTGTATAAGTAAGATAAGCTAATAAAAAGATATTTTTTCTTTTTTTCCATTCCAGGGAATACCTCTAGTTTTGATTGCATAGCACTGAGATCTAAATTGAAGGGGGTGCCATCTTTGTCTCTTATCTAGTCCCTATGATGTTTGCTTGCCTGAACCTGACCTCATGCCATCGTCTTGTCTGCTCAGATAGAACTGGCTTCCTTTAGCAGCCCCATATGATTAAGTCTGATAATCTGAATGCAGAATCAGATATCTCTGAGAAATTAATTTCTTATATTTCCTCTTTTTTATTCAGAACACTTGATAGCTAATCTTGACATACTCGTTTAGAATCTTCACCTTCCCTAGTGCCACCTAATTTGTGTAAGTTGTAAGATGTGGATGCTAGTCTGTTTGTGCAATGCTTTCTTTTTATCTTACAGAAATCTCCCATGGAATTCATCAGAACTGTCTTCCTCAGAGCCCATCAGGTTTGTCGTTTTGTGGACATGACTTTCCTTAACTAGATGCATCTATCAGCTAAGATCGTTTGTATGAGAACCCTCATTACACAATGTTTCTGTTAGTTGTTGTGTTTGAGTGGGAAATGCCCCCCACAGTCTCATATATTGGAACACTTGGTCACATGTGGTGGTGCTTTGTGGGGAGGTTATGGAGCCTTAAGCAGTTTGAGCCATTTGGGAGGAAGTATGTCACTGAGGCTGGGCTTTGGGGTTTATAGCTTCACCCCACTTCTTGTTTTTTCTCTAGCTGTCTTGGCTTTTTATATGTGGATAAAATGTGATTGGCCACTTTCCTGTGCCTGTTGTGATGTGTGTCTGTTACCCTGCATTCTTCTTCATGATGATTCTAGCCTTCTGGAACTGTGAGCTAAAATAAGCCTTTTCTTTCCCAAGATGTTTTAGCCATGGTATTTTATCACAGCAACAGAAAATTAACTTATACATTAGCTAATTCTTTTCCTAGACAACAGAACATAGTCTGTGAATAGGAAATGATCACATAGGATGTCAAAGCACAGTTACATGGAAGAATAACAAAGAGTGTGGTATAACCTCAACCAAGCTGGAAGGAGCCTCAGGTGTCAAGCTTTGGAATGTCATTTTATCCTGGAGGAGAGATAGTAACATGCAACCAAAATTCCAGGATGATTTCCTGTTACTGTTTTGTTTTGTTCTTTGAGACAAAGTCTCCCTGTAGCCCCAGCTGGTAATGTAGACTAGAATAGTCTTGACCTCACAAACATCTGCTTGCCTGTGCCTCCTGAGTGGTGGGATTAAAGGCATGTGTCACCACATGCAGTCAGGACAGTATAACATTGTAGGAAGTAATCAGAATAAATACCAGCTTATTTAAATAGTAGTCTATATTTCACAACGTAATTTTATGAAGTCATGTCTATTCTAGTGTCCTAATATAAGTTAAGATTTGCTTTGGGTTATTACTTTTTGGAGTTCAATGGCTCTATTTTATTTTTTATAAGATCATAATATAATTACTTATCCTCATAATTACAAAAAGATAGAAGCTAGTCTATGTGTCTGATACCTACAGAAGCCCAAGCCAGACAAAACTCAGCATAGAGGGGGAAGGTGTGCAAGAGGCAGCAGCCTTAGCTGAAAAGTTGAAAGCTGATAGAAGAGGGAGAGTCAGTGTCTATAAAGCTTTGATGCTTTGTAAGTTCGGGGGATGGACCCACACCCCAAAATATTTGGAGCACACAATTTACACTCAATAGGTCTCAAAGAGAACTACTACAGGACGTGAAGTGAGGTGGGTAGGAAAGTAGTGTGGATCTGACAGGAGATGGAGGAAGGGGGTCTGAGTATGGTCAAAGAATAATAAAAATATTTTTAACAAAGAACAAATCATTCTGTATAAGTAAATAATGTGGTTGGAAGAAATAGCTGGAGGAATCCTTACAAAGTAGAGAAAAACACAGTCTATCGTGTTGCAATGCTTTGCTGATGGTTTTACCTGATACAATAATTTTTGTATCCAGAATCGTCACCTCAAAGTTGGTTGGACTTCAGGGAAATTTTATAAGCAAAACCCAGTGACTTGTTGTAGGAACAGTGACTACTTACAAAACCTTTACAAGGATGAGTCATCGTAATTACATGTCTCATGAGAAATTTTGCATGAATCCCAGGAGCTGAAAGTGGCTTTTCCCACTGAAGTTGCCAGACTGGGGCTTGCCTAGAACAACATAATTTCTATAACTAGTACTACTGCTTTATATGTAACTTTTAGCACATGTTTCAAAAACAAACACCCCACTCTAATATCTCAGATAAGGAACCTAAGTCACTTATTTCCTCATTTACCAGAAAATAATGTAGATTTTATTATTTCTTATAATATTATAACATTATTAGTCCTAAGTAATAGTATTTATCTCATTTAAAACAAAAATTTTAAACTTTTAGATTGAACAATTTAGTGTTCGGTGTTCAATGTCTAAGTTTTATTCATATAACTAAAAAATGTTTGATAGATTTTTAGGTCTCTGGATCTGAGGAAGCTTTATCACTTGTAAACCAAAGAAGTATAATATTGACTCCTAATATTGATAAGCAAAGACTTTCCTTTACTAAACTTTATTTTAACATATACTGAACTAATTTTGTTAATTTGAAATGATATTCTATTGGTTATTTGTGGAAAGATCTGATTTTAGAAAGGCCCTCTCTGGAGTTTGAGGGATTTTTTTTGAAAAAGATTTTTTATTATTTTTAGTTTATATGTATGAACATATTGCCTGTATGTATGTCAAGTGCATGTATGTGGTGCAATGCCCATGGAGGTCAGAAGAGAGAATCAGATCCCCTGGAACTGGAGTTACAGACAGTTGTTACCCACCATGTGGGTTCTGGGAACTGAACCCAAGTCCTTAACTGCTAATACATCTCTTCGGCCTCAAGGAATCTCTTCTATAACTTCCCCAGGACAGCTTCTAACTTTGCTTTAAAGCTTATATTTCATGGGCACAAGTCTGGACATAGGTTTGTGTATATCTTGTGTTTTGAAAACCTTCCAACAAATTGAAAGGCAAGCAAGTCTCTAAGCCTAGGCAATGGAATACATCATTGTGTCCTTAATACAGTGACATGTTCTCAATTGCAGGCAAGAGAGAGCAAGCAATTTACCACAAATAAAATAAGACAGAAGAGTCCCCTTCTTATTTACACAGGGGTCTTTCAAATTCCCTGGAAAGAGCCTTTGTCATATGCTCGAATAGTGCTGTATGGAGTCCGAAGGGCAATGTATATCTAATTCTGGTGGAGTGAAACTGTTGCCTCTCTCCGCTCTAATTTACCTGTTATACTTCCTCTATCACATGGTAGTATTAGAATGTACAATGCCAGAGTCCAGCTTCAGATGGGTTCAGGACCTGAAGAGAGTCGTACAACAACATTTAGAGATCATTTTTAAAGATAAATTAATTTGAACATACATATCATTACCAGCTACCCGTTTATTGTTATTCTCAGTTATTTCTAGGGTATAGTCAAATTCTAGATAGATGTCCTAAGGGCAGAAATGGCTTTCAACCATATATTTTGCCAGCTCACAGTGTCAAGTGGTGGAGATGGCAGGATAGAGGTTGTATAGAGTATGGACATGAATTGTGCCCAAGGTACTGTTGAAATGTAGAAGGAGTCTTACTGTGGCTTATGACATCTCCTAACCTGTAGAGGATGTAAGCTTGTGGCATCAGCCATGGGTTATTCCTCCAAGGAGAGAGCCAATAGCCAATTAGATTTGGGATATACAGGCATATGGCTGCCTCTGCTGCACAGTATTTCCAGGCAGGTGAGGTGTAGCTGGTGTTGATGGTGGAGTCTTGCTTGACTCAAGGAGACCCGTATTTGCTTTATTGGTTTAGTGGCCTTTGGTAACACTTTCTGGTGTTCCAGAAAGTACTGTACACTTGCATGTGTGGTCTCAATGCATCTTTCCCATGTTAACGTCAGGTCTTCAGCAGCAGGGCCTTATCGCCTCTCTTCTTGCAGGTATCCCAGTTTAGAAGCAAGGAGCCTTTTCCTTCTGTGGGGCCTTAGATCCCCTGGCCAACATCTCCCTGGTGGAATAATCCATTAGTGATGTCAGAGCTCCTGTATTGATATATTTTGCTTAAGTGCATAGTTTAAGGACTTTAGTATTATATTTGGTTCTGAACAGAGAATAATCCTTTTCACAGTTCTTGTGTTTATTAGTCAATTAAAGAAGGCAGTTTTACCAGTTTTATAAGAGATTACCTCTAAAACAGTTGTCTCCAATTTACAGTTGGAGAGCAACCTCATCATCGTCATATTTCTCCTTGTTCTGGAGGGGAGGCAAGAAAATCTCTCATATCAAAACCTTTGTGGCACCTAGAAGGTAAGTTTCATTAGGACTCATTATAAATAGTTGTTACATGTAGGGGCCACAGAGGGGTTCGATGTTTATGGCAATCTGAGGCTTTTCTTCCTTTCAATGTTCAGATGGGTCAACCTTTCAGTTGGCACTTTCTGGTACATCTTACTCAATGCAAAGCTGTATCTTTTCTTTCACAGCCGTTAAGTTGGTGACATTTTGTCCTGTTGGAACACACAAATCTTTTCCCATAGTTAGTTTTAAGATTTGAATTGCAAGGTTTTTGATGAGAAGGTTTCATGTCTATCTGTACCCCCCCTTTTTTTTTAACCCATGAGTCTCCAGAAGACAGTTGTATTATACATAACTATAGGGTGGAATCTAGGCTCAGATTTCATCAAATTTACCCATGTTGTTTTGGGTGACTATATATGATTAATTTGAGGAGCAAACTTAATTTTAACAGGAAAAAATGTAATTCATGGATCAACATATCATCTAAACATATGTGTATATACCAAAGTAACCTACCATAACTATTAATGCTGTTTAAATACCTATATATCTAATTGCTTGTGCTTCATTAGTAGGATTGAAAGGTTATTCCTGGACAAACTGTCAGCCCATGAAAGGAAACAGCCAGAATTGACCAGAATCCAAGACAACAGCTCCAGAGAGAGTAGACTGTTCTGCTTCTCATCCACCTGTTCCCCTTTTCTAAACCCAGGGAATAATCTGCAGAAGAGGGGGCGTGGTAGAATGTAAGGGCTGCGATTGGGGTGAATGGTGAAACTACAGCAATGTAGTCTGGACCCTCATTTGATTAACCTGATTGAACATACAACCCCTCACTCCTCGCTGGAAGGTGGGGCTGTGGGGGTTTAGGCACAACAGCCTGCAAATTGGTTTTACATGAAGGATGCTTGTACTCATGGATTATCACTTATAGCCAAAAAATGGGGAAAAAAAAAACAGAGAAATATGCAGGACAGTCATGGCAGAATGCATGATCTCGGTTGGGGTGGGGGTGGGGGCGAAGGGAAAGGGAAATATGTCTGAACTGAATTGGAAAATGATGTATGAAATGCACAAAGCATCAATAAAAATGTTAAAAATAAATAAATAAATTAATTAATTAAAAAAATGTAGAAGGAGGAGTTAGAAACAGTGACATTCAAAGAGATCAGGGCAGATCCATATGAACTTTACACAATGCAACCTCAACACCCAAGCAAGGCTCAGGGAATGCAGCAGAACAGGGGGCAGAGCAGAGAGACTATTGATACATCTCTCAACTCTCACCAGTGGCCAAAATAAGAGACTGTGTATTGTGTGTCCCTGGATAGGACTTCTATATTAAACCAGGCTCAGGGACCATTGTCTTTGTCAGAACAATGACAAAATATTGATGGAAAAATAAACACATGTGGCAGGCAAGTTAGAAACCAACGTCTTTGAGATGCTTGTGATGTTCCTGTTATTTAGAGTCTATTTTTTTTTTTTTATCTTTTCAAGACAGGGTCTTCCTGTAGCCCCAACTGTCCTGAAACTCACTCTGTAGACCAGGCTGGCCTTGAACTCACAAAGATCTGCCTGCTTCTGCCTCCCAAGTGCTAGGATTAAAGAGTCTGCTTTAATGGCTGGAACGTATTGTGACCACTTTCCTGTTCAAAAAGAGTATCATACTTACATATAATTTAAATGTATTCATTAATGAACATTCTGGGTTTCATACAACTCCCATATACTACCACATCAAACAGAACATGGTGTGTCCCTGAGAGTCAAATGGTTTGTTTCTGTCTTTGCTGAGTTTTCTTTATTGTTGTACGTTTCTATCATCTTCGAACACAGGAGTGGATCCTGCTTCCCCCTTGTCTCCAGCTCTGTTTAGTCCCAACACAAGTCTTTTTACCACACCCATGCTGTGCATTGATTATATAGCTGTAATTTAAGTTCCAGAAGCAGCTCTTGGTTTTTATCAGTATTATTTTCCACAATAGTGGGAGGAACATATTAGGGCCTACTAGGGCCTCAATGCACATTTCTTAATGACTGTTTCATACATTTTGCTGTCCTGTTGTCAAGGTAAGACCAGAAGTAGGAGTCATATCTACCATATCTAAATAAAGTTGAGTTAAATTGACATGCTACTGTTAGAGCAAAACTGTGTTTTGCCTTCTATACTAGAAAAAACTTCTGATTTCACTTATGACACTGGATGTATATGGAAAGAAATTGTGTTTTTCAAATATGCACAAAGGGAATAAGAAGGCGTCTCCCACAACAAGAAATTCTCTAGAGACTCAAATGAGATGTGTTATAACTCATTTCAGTTCTGAGGGTGGGGATTAGCAAG
This sequence comes from Rhizomys pruinosus, assembly GCA_009823505.1. Taxonomy (NCBI): domain Eukaryota; kingdom Metazoa; phylum Chordata; class Mammalia; order Rodentia; family Spalacidae; genus Rhizomys; species Rhizomys pruinosus. The sequence continues at coordinate 175,984 of VZQC01006754.1, forward strand.
ACCCACTTTGAGTTTAGTATCCCAAGAGTATTTCCACTTGTCTGCATTAAAGCAGTGGTCCCCAGCTTCTTCCCAAATCCTGTCCAACTTGACTACAAATCAGTTTCCCACGGCCTTGTTCTTACATACAACAATTTGGTAGCAAGTTTCCCAGAAGCTAGCACAATAGTTTACTTACTATTGCCACTTTGTTAGAAAGTGTAGTTTAAAGGTGAAAAGTGAAAGTCAGATAAGGACTGGAAAGGCACTGCAAGAAGGAAGGTAGGCACCTTCCCAGCAGGGAGGGATGTACACTGTAGTCTTCTTGTTCACCAGCCCGTGAGCTATTTGACTCCTCCAGGGATAGTGATGGAGGCCTCACCATGAACACACAACCAATTAAGACTCCTTCAGGGAGTTTTATGGAGGTGTCATCATGCATTCATAATCAGTAATTAACTCAGTCTCCAGCCCTTTCCCATTCCCAGAGCTAAGGCAAGAAGTTGTAGGCTTCCAGACATGGCCTGGTCTTTATTGGTGACTACCCTGAGACTAATGAGTCCCATTCAGGAAAAACCCACTCCTGTCACGCAGTAAATTCCAAGGATGGTAAGATCTCTGTGTAAGAACTGGGAACAACATTGCACGACATGGGTGCACAAACCTACATGCAGACAGTACGTTCATACACATACAAAAATAAATAAAAATTTTTTAAAAAGGGCTGGAGAGATAGCCTAGTGGTTAAGAGCACCGACTGCTCTTGCAAAGAACCCAGGTTCGATCCCCAGCACCCATATGGCGGCCGAGAACCGTCTGTAACTCCAATTCCAGGAGAACTCCAGTTCCAGGGGAATCTGAGACCCTCTTCTGACCTCCACGGCATTGCACAACACGGGTGCACAAACCTACAGGCAGACAGTACATTCATACACATACAAAAATAAATAAAAATTAAAAAAGAAGAACTGGGAACAAAACTGAAACTGATTGTTCTTTAGAAATAATAACAGACTCACATGATGGAACTTCATTTGGTCATTTTACACCTGATATTGGTGTGGTTATTTCTCTTAACATTTACTCTTTTCTTTTAAGTAGTTTTAAGTAATAATGGTAATGTGTGTGTGTGTGTGTGTGTGTGTGTGTGTGAGTGTTGTGTTTAAGGAGAAGGTCTGAGCAGAAGATGACCCTACATTTTTTCTGGGGATAGAAGTTTATTACAGAGTGAAAACCTCACTTCTGAGCCCAGCCTCACAGGAGGATGGGATTATAGCTCCCCTGACCTATGGCTCTCCCTTGGAGATCTGTTGTGCATAATTTGTGGCTAAGCTGTCATAGCAGAAACAGCAGGCTTCCCTAGGTATTGTCCTCCTACTTGCTTGAATTAACATTAACTGCTCTCAGCAAACAAGGGTTCAATTTACAGAGAGAGCTGCAGTGTTTCTCAAGCTCATTTTGGGAGCAGATCAAGCTGTGTGTGATCACTGGGAATAGTTAGCCTCCCATCCATAGCCTGTCTCACCACCACTCATTCTGCCAGAAAAGAATCATGGTGTTTCTTTCTGTAAACATTTTACATACTAGTGGAAAGTCATCTGTCTTCAACATGCTACAACATAAAACCAAAATGAAGTGTTCTATATGATGAATGTACAGTCTTTTTCTGACAATCTCAGCTTTGTTTGGCTGTTAAGATGCCTTTGTTTTCAAAGCACTGATATTTTTATTTTTTATTCATTTTCATACTTCTTACTGAATTTTTATGTATTTCATACAAAATCTGTACTCCCTCCCCATTCCATAACCTCCCACAGCCCTCTTATTGGATTTCATGCATTCTGTTATGTTATGTTAAAGCCTATTGAGTAAAGTTAGTATATTCAGATGTCCCTCAGTGTAAGTTCATCCACTGGGCACCACCCACTCTAGAATCATGTGCTCAATGCTCAGCTCTCCCTCAGTAGTAGTCAGCTGCCAGTACTTCAACTAACATTGGGGCCTGCCGCCATTTCCTCAGTTCCATGCTGGGTTTTGCCTGCTTGTGTCTGCATGGGTCTTGCTCAAGCTGACTCCATTGCTGTAAATTCATGTGGCCAAGGTCCCAGGAGTCTGTAAGACTCCTTCCATATCATCATGCACTTCCTCCCCTGGCTCCTACAATCTTTCTCCCTCCTCTCACACAATGGTCCCTGAGTCCTGGGTGAGTGGAGCTTAATATAGGAGTCCTGTCCAAGGCAAACACTCTGCAGATTCCTATTGTTTATATGAAGCCCTGTTTTTTAATGGCCATGCAATGTCATAATTTTGACATTTATTTATTTACTTAATTACTTAATTATTTTTTTTTCCTTTTTTTTCAAGTATCGCAATGTTTATTGATAGATACTAGTATATAAAATCAGGGTATTAACATGACTTGATAAATTAAATAGACTTAATTTCAATACTATAATAAGGGACCAATTCAAATTCTCACCATTTGTTTGACACCCACAAAAAACATTTCAAGGGCATTAACAATGTTTTAAATCTGATCAGTTTTGTGCAAGTAAACCATGTTTCTTTTTAAAAAGACTTGTACACTTGCCCAGGCTCAAGGATATTGAAATCTAGCACATAAAGTCCATTACTAGAGGTAGAAATACAGGCAATACACTATTACAACAACAACCATCAATTACAGTTAAGAATTTTCTGTAACAACCAAATGGATAATCAAATATTGCAACAACTCAAGTATTACTGAGCTAAGTGCATTTCTACAGTATTCAGTGTTGCTGTTCAGTTTTCTAACTTAAAACAGTCTATGATAACTGGCAGCAAAGAAGGTCCTTTCAATAGACTGCCTCTGCTTGAGAACTTATGATGTAATTATTGCATGCTGCCTATATGCTATCTAAACATTAAAGATACTCCTAAAATATTTGATGGTAGACTATGATTAAGACATTACACTACAAAAAAAAAACTTATCCAGAAGGAAACCTTTACTGATGTGCTTCTGCTTTAAATATTGTCCCCCCAAATGAAGTTCAGTAAGTACGCGTCCTGTCTTGATCCCCCTGCATTGACCTCCATGATACTGCCGAGGTAATCCAACATCGGCAGTCCATATTCTGAGGAGGCTGAATTCCCATTAGCTGCTTAGTTCACAAGCTGGGTATTTCCTCAGAAGTTCTCAGTCCACTTTGGAAGGTTAAAAAGTAAAAAAAAAAAAAAAAAAAAAAAAAAAAAGCGTGTGTCTCATGTCCTTGAGGAGTGCCAAAAGCAGTGGCAGCCACAGAGCAGATGCACCTGCCTGTAAGAATTGAAGACAGGCCAAACAACAGTGTTCTCTTTTTTTCTTTTTGTCTTTTTACTAAGATCTCAAGTTTTGTGTCTGCATTACAGTTTCTCAGGTCTTATTGATTATTTATTTCTGGTTGTACTTTCCTTCTGGATGCTTAAGGCCATACAGATATCCCAGATTAACCAAGGTTTTGTTTTGTTGAGGTCAGTTGAGGATCTGGTCCTCAGGGGTCTCTCGGGGGGGGTTGGGGAGGAGGGGGAGCCCCTTGCTTCTTTCAGCTCCTCATCCACAAGTTCCATCCACATGAGGACAAAATCAGGTCTTGCTAGACCAGGCTTCCCTTTCTGAAGGATGAGCAGACTTTTCTCTTTATAGACTGGACACTGGCTGAAGCCCCCTTATTGGCTCTCCAAGGCCTCCCTGAACAGGAAGAATGGTGACCCACCTCTGCAGGACTTTTCAAGAGATGCCCCCACGGATAATCCCCTAAAACTGGGTTGACCTCTGATGGCAAGGAACAAAGTTGTCCCCCAGGTCCCTCCACCAAATTGGTATGGACTTCTGGTATGGTGGTTAGGCACCCCAAAAGGCCTAGTCGCACCAGCCTGTTACATCGCACCTATATTAACATTGTATCCTTTTATTTGGACTGGGATTGATTTACTGAATTTTTATTTCCAGTGCTCATTCAGATCGTGTCCTTGTCAGGTTGTTGGTATCCTGTGCATTTATTTATGTTCTCTCTTCAATCTTTAATCACCATTCTCTAGCATAGTATTTTTGAGTCATCCAGATCATGACAAGACCATGAAAGGGGGTCTGCTCCTGCAGAGGATGAGGATGGACCAGATGTCAGCAGCCTGCACCCAACCAGAAGGATGTAAGGAAAGCTCTCCATAAATCTTAGAATACAGATAACATGGATTGGTTACGGCCTAAAATAGTCAAAAGAAAAATATATGTATTTTTAAAAATAATGATCAATTCTATAGCAGATTTCAAAAAGAAGAGAGGGGGTAACTTCTAGAAATTTCCAAGAGATCAAAAGATTAATTTGAGTGTTGAAGTTCCAGTATTTCAGGCCAACTTGAGAATTGAGGAAGTGAGTGAGTGAGCTGGACCATAGGACAACTCCTCTGACTTGGGGAAGGAAATGATCTTCAGGTCTTTTATGACACAAATCTCTTTGGCTTATTTATTTTCTTTCCATTTCTATTTACTTTGAGTAAAGAGAAAACTAAAACTGAGCATTAATTTTTATAAGGGACATTGTCCTAGTTTGTCTTCCATTGCTGTGACAAAACACTCTGACAGACACCAACTTGGGGAGGAAAGGGTTTATTCAGCTTACATCTCCTGGGTCACAGTTCATCACTCAGGGAGCCCAAGGCAGGAACTCAGGGCAGGAACCTGGAAGCAGGAGCTGAAGCACAGGCCATGGAGGAATGCTGCTTACTGGCTTGCTCTCCTGGCCCATGCTCAGCCTGTCCTCTTATATGGTACACAACCACCTGCCCAGGGTGGCACTACTCATTGTGGGCTGGGCCCTCCCACACTGCTCGACAATCAAGACAATACTCCACAGATGTGGCCACAGGCCAATCCAATGGAGCCAATTCCCCAACTGAGGCTCCCTCAACCCAAGTGTGTCAAGTTGACACTAAAGCTATCCAGCACAGACATATACTTCAAAGACTTTCTAGATACTTGCCTAGTGAAGTTAGAATGAACGAAACACTATCTGGTACAATCATAATATCACCAGGGTAAACAACTAAAGAAAACATAGATCCAAGAGCCATGATAATGAGAATTGGGTCCATGATAGGGAATGTGAGATAAGAACGCTTACAATTTAAAATGAGCAGCGTAGAAGAACCTTCAACAAGTCTCAAGAGCCCACGCCTAGGCTCCAGGTACAGCTCAGTGGTAGAACATTCTAACACGTGAGGGTTTGATATATGTCTGGGAAAGAGAGAGAGAGGGCAAAAGCATGAAAGAGAACAGGGCTGTAGAACCAATGTCATCCTTGCCCAGTTTTGTGGAAACTCAGGATGGACACTTTGCAGTATAAGAGTTCCCGCATTGCAAGCATGCATCACCTCTGAAAGCCCAGCCTTGCATTAACTGGATTTGAGCTTTGGTTTGTCTCTCTACCACTTCCTGAATTTGCATTTTTGGATAACATAATTTATCTCTCTGTATTACTGAAAAAGAGAGTGTTACCTTCCCTCATTTAGCATGATGCTGAGCACTATTAAGTGTTCAATAAATGGTCACCAAGCAAACAACAAAGAAAACTACATACAAAACATCCTTGTATGCACTAAACACACACACACACACACACACACACAAAGTATTGAAATTCTTACTGTTTAGGGGCTGGAGAGATGGCTCAGCAGTTAAGAACACTGGCTGGTCTTGGAAAGGATCCAGATTCAGTTCCTAGCACCTACACATAGACTAGTAAACTGTCAATAACTCTAGCCCAGGGGATCTGATGCCCTCTCCTGGCCTCCATGGGCATTGCATGACATGGATGCATTTACATACATTCAGGGAAAACAATCATAAATATAAAAGAAGAAATAAAATTTTTAAAATTTAGAATGCAAAAAAAATAAAATTTAGAATGCCCCTAAATTTTGCAAAAGCACATATACTGCATGAGCCAGTCCTGATACACATATAATTTTGTATCTGCTCAAGTTTCAAGCCAGTATTTCAGGAAAAATTGACTGTAGTTTGAAAAGTTTAAAATGATACTATTTGGATCTCTGCCTATATTTCACAGACGATCTTAGCAGTGTCTGGTAATTCGTTTCATGTTTTTATAGAAATAGAATAGTTCCACATATATAGCACTTAGATGAAAGGGCAAAATTGCATCCCATGTTTCATAAACACAGCAGCATGTTTGTTGAAAATTATTGAAACATGTAATGCTAGCAGCATCTTCCTGGAAATAGTCCTCATTCCAAACATCTCTGACCACCAGCTATAAGACGTGATACTTTAGGGAAAATTCGTTTGTGTGTCCATTCTAGTTGTATAAACACTATTGTGTCACTCAGATTCCTAACTGTAAAGGTGATGAAAGTTCTCTACAATGGTGAATGAGAGTAAAGCTAGATAACTACATATTATGAGAAAAAGTCATTTTCTTTGTGACTACTATTTCCCACCCACTGCCCCCAAATCTCCAGAATAACATAATCTTTATCTTCATCAAGCACACGTCTTTCTTAAAGACCTATTTTCCCAAGGACAACCAGACACAGCATTAGATCAAGTCATTGCTCCTAGAATGGAGATCAGCTATGAATAAGAGCAATATTTTTGGCTCCATCCCAAAGCCTGAAGGTTTTAATCCCTAAGGAGACATGTCCTGTGTGAGATAATAAAATATGAAAAAGAAAGACGAAATTAAGGAAATCTAGAAAAGATGGGTTTCCATAATGATTCTTCTTGGTTTATTAGCTGTGATGAAGGTACCATGGTAATATAAGATGTTAATAAATGGGGATTATGTGTGAGGTACTTGGAACTTTTGTACTAGCTACAGATCTATAAATATTCTATGTGTAAATATGATTGTATAAACCTTAAAAATACGATGGTATAAACCATTATTTAATTCTGTATTCTGAAGGAGTGCAAATCAGGGTTTAACTTAGTCTCTTTAGTGCTATACGTATTTAAATACCAAAGGTGAAAACTGCCTGCTTTGAAGTCTGTAATCTCTACTCCTGCTGAAATTCTGGTTCAAGTGCAAATTGGATCATCTATAAACTGAGTGCATACAGCAGAGACTCCTCATATCCCTGGCATCTATGGGAAATTTTCTCATTCAAGAATTTCTCCCTACTATAGTCTTAGCTCGTTCTTCTGTAGGAGGTTCTCACGGATGTGAGAAGTCTTCCATGGAAGCCATTTGGCCAAGCTCCCCCTCAAGTGCAGGGTTGCCCATAGGCCTCAGGCACTGACCCAGTCTCCATGTCACTTGTTTTTCTACAACAGTAGATACTTATAGATCTTATAGATCAGAGATCTCTATCCCTACAGCAGGGTTAGAAGGGCCAAGTGAGTAAGCAGTGTGCCCAGGACACAGTCAGCCAAAGAGCCGGAAGCAGAACTAAAGGGTCTGGACATCTCCAGTACTGGAGAAGTAACATTCAGAGGCTCATTTTTGTAAAGGAGAAACAGAAGCTTTGCAGGGAGGGAAGAGCATATAGGGTTGTTGTCTACACTTGCTTCTTTTATTTTCCAGGACATCAGTCCACTTCCCCGGCACTCTAACAAAATATCTGAGACTTGGTAGTGAATATGGGAAAGAGAACTATTTTGTTCAAAGCTTTGAAGACCAGTTCAAATAGGACGGCAGCAGTGGTTCTGGCAATGATGCTCCTGGATGTGTACCAACGTGGCTGACAGGGATGGCACATGGTGAGGAGCATGTGTTACAACAAGTACAGGGTTTGATAAAAAGCCAGATAGCAGGGGAGAGCCGTTCTGCTGACAAACTGACAACTTGCTCTTAAGCTAACAATCAACTCATTCCATCGTTCCACAAGCTTTAGGGACTCAGTCAAAGCATTACATCAGTGACTTACTTTGGGGAATATGTGTAAATTATTGAGAGTTTGAATTAAAATTTCTTCAAGTTTACAAACATGTCTATAAACCTAATTATTTAATCTTTTTTGTTAATGTTATGATCTTTAACACAGTCAACTGCCTAGAAATTTAGCTGTGCATATTTCTATAATATCTGAGTCAAATAGGAAATTGTTTTGGAAATTATAAAATGCCCCAAGGCCAGGTGTGGTGGTGCCTACCTTTAGTCCCAACACTAGGGAGGCAGAGGCAGGTGGACCTTTGTGAGATCGAGGTCAGCCTGGTCTATACAGCAAGTTTCAAAAGACAAAACAAAAATCTCTTGGGCTAAGTTATTAAAAAAAAAACGCTTGGCATATCTTAGTTTTTGAGATGCAAAAAATCTGTGATTATAACTCTAAATGCTATTTCAATAGTGGCTTGTTTCTGAAATATTTCACATAGTTATTGGTTAGGTTTAATTTGTCAATGTATCTATATGTAAAATGACCTTTTCTATTCTACAACATTCTTTCTGAGTTTAAATGCCCAAGTACAACAGTATCCCTGACCATAAAGATGAGCTAAAACTTTAAGGATTAGATGAACCATTAATGCATGCTAAAATAAACAAGAATTTTGGTTTTCTGATAATTTCCCACATAAACACAAATAATTAAGAAAGAAGATTACCATTGACTGAAATTACAAAGAAAATGAGGCAATTTAAAATTTCATGGTCTTATGAGATTGTGAAACATTTTCTTCTAATTTGGATTTCCTGTAACATGTCAATCAACTTCCCTACATCTTTTGTCTATTAATGTGGTACCATCCTTACTTAATAGCTCATTTTGATGATATCTGCATTCATAAGTCTTCTATTTAAAAAAGTAAAATTGTGAAAGTCATATTTTATGAAAATCAGAATCGCAAAAGTTTTAAATGATCTGTGTAGTAAATATTTATTTTGACAACCAAGGTCAGCCATCACACACAGGTATTCACTTTAAGTCATCTATTATGTTATGCTCCCCCATTTTAAGCATATTTGTATTCCTTATTTAGCAATAAAACAAATTAAATATAAGTGATTTTAAATAGTTCTCAAATTAGCTAAAGATTAAGGAAACATCCAAGGATAACTGTTATAGGACACTCCACACTAAATCCAACTGTCCCTAATTACACTTGTATCGTGATTTTCTATTTTAAGTAATGTGGTAAGACAGCAAAAGATTGTCCATAGCCTCGCCATATTATGTTCCCCATAACTTAACTCCAAGTATCAGAATAAAAATAGTTTAATTCAACTGAACTAGTAAGACAGGAGTTTGAGAACAGGTCAGGATGTACCTGGTTGCTTAGAAATGAACTCATACTGCATGGCTGTTGTACTTTATGCTTGGCTTGCTTTTAGAGAGCAGGAATTGTTAGACGGGAATACCACCCCTAAGCTTGGAAACTTAACTTTTCACCCCTGAATATGGTTTTCCTTATAGTAAACAATTCCCAACTGTGACTCCGGTCTACACACCCTCAACTGAATGTCTGGTGTCTAGTCCTTAGCTGACTAAAGACATTCTTTTGGCTTCATTTTGTGTCTGAGTGGTCTCCTCTGGTGAATTTACCCCCTTTACATAAGGTTCCCTAACTGGGAAATCCCTCAGAATTATACCCTGTGTATCAGGATTGTCTCAGTTCCTGATAGGGGCGAAGGGGAGTGGCTTTGTTCAGGCTTCCAGGGGAGGCACCCTCTGAAATGTTCCAGAGCCCCAGGAGAACTCTGGTCTCCACTGTCCTGATGCCTCAAGGGCTCCGACATCCCACCCAAAAAGATTTTTAAACGTCATAGAAAATTGTCTGTTTCTGGAGCCCTCCAGAGAGAGATCTGATGGACCTGCCCTCAGTAGGGACATTTTAAGGGGTTGGGACATGACAGTTACTCAGTGTCCCAGGGTCCAGTGCGAGACGTCATTCGGTCCCCTGTAGCCCAAGTTTGGGATCCGGCATGTGAGTGCTGGTGGCCACCATGTGTTTGCCATGTTATTGTCTCTGCAGGTTAGCTTTGTTATTTTCTGTGCTGTTTAGCCTGTCCTTTTGTCATTTGTTTTAACATGAGGGAAGGGAGTTGATTAAAATAAACAAACAAACAAAAAACAAACAAACAAACAAACAAAAACCACAAACAACTAGTGCTCAAGACCTGGCAAGGGGGTTCATCCTCAGGGTAGCGCCTAGAGGCACACCCACATCTGCCCCTGGGATCCCCGTGGGACTGGAGGAGTCAGCAGGGGCATTGGAGCTGGGAGCGGGAAGGGCACCAAATCCCGGAGCCACACACCTCATCATGTGCCCAAGGACCGTAAGGAGCCCTGGGAAGGCCATTGGGTACATTTTTTTTTTAAAGACCAAAGCTCTCTGGTGTGTGCAAGGAAAGCACTCACGACAGCTGCTGTAGCTGGAGCTAGAAACTTGGGTATCCCCGAGAATGGCTGCCTTTGCTAGGGGTGGGTGAGGACTTCTCTCCCAAATACCCTGCTGATGGGTCTTGGGCCCAGAAATTATCTCCAGTGGCATATATGGGATTCTATCTACAGGACAGCCCAGATCTCAGATAATCACCCTGCCTTTAGGGTATCAGTTAAGTAATAAGGGTTATAAGATCCATTTTCTTTGCAAAGAAAACTGTGCTTAATAGGACTACATCTATTAGGGACTGCCCTTCACTGCAAAGTCCTCAGGGTGGAGCAATACTCTGATTGTAATAAAGACATCATCTGAACTATTGCACAGTTTAAACTAAAAATAAGAAGACGTCCCCTGGGCTCAGTTTCCTGTTCATAGAATCTGTCTACCACCCTGGGGACTGGGTCTGGTGCTGAAGGCTTCTCTTGCAACTGTCCTTAGTCCCTCACTTCCTAGTCTTGGCATCCTGTTCTCCTATAGCTCTTGGAGATCGGTTCTTCTTGAGATTATTTTGTGCCCTCCCCTATGAGGTTACCAGCATGAGCTCTGACCTAGTTGGGCTGATGATGTACCCTCTCTGGGTCCTTCTTGCTGTCTTCTATAACTGGAGGGTCCCTTCCCGGGCTGAGATCATACAAGATTTCTTGTTTCCTAGCCCAACTTACATTTCTGTGCCCTTGAGGCTTTTCAGTCCAACGCAGAGAAAGCCACTATTTCATGGGGAACCAGCTGGCTTGTGTGGCCCCTCCCCATAGGTCTGCACAAACGGACTTTTCTCTTTAGGTTTCTAGAAACTTTATAGCTGAGATGCTTGGGTTCTGGGAGTTCTTAAAATGGTGATTCAAACTACTATATTCTCTTCCCCTTCTTTGCCACTCAGATTGGTTTAAAACCTAAAACATCCACATTAAAGTAGCAGGGCTGTACTCTCTTAACCTGCTTGGGTCTTCTTGCTGCAGAGCACCTGGCCTTGGCACAGCTCTCCTCCTGCTTCCTGGCCCAGGCTCACACCTGTTATGGGCCACCTGGGAGTCCCCTGGGCCATCTGAGGTGGAGCCCAGACATTTGAGTACACAGTAGGCACCTGTGTCAGCCCAGAGTCACTTCTTCAATGTCTACCTCTTGCAGCTCCATGTAATCTATGGTGGCTGCTGGTGGGGGTGGCTGGCTCCATCTTGTGAGTTGCCTGGGAAACTGGGTGCCTCACTGGAGCTGAAGGGGCTGTGGGCTCCCCAAACCTTCCCTGCTTTCTCTCTCCCACCTGCCAGCTCCTTCCCCCATTCAGTCCCTGTCCTGTCTTCCAGCTTGTCTGCTCCACCCTTAGCCCTGCATCGGGTGCCCAAGCCCAGGGCTGGTAGGGAGGCTGCAGTGAGGATGCGACTAGCCTCAGCTTTTTCCTGTCCTGGTTCTGTGCCCCTGAGGCGTTTCAGTCCAACACAGACAAAGCCAGCTTAACATGCCCTGGTGCTGTGTTCGCTTAGCAAATTCATCTGTATGCCAATTTTAAAACAGTCACCTCAACTATTAAATCTACAGGTAATAGATCTTATCTATAGATAAAAATCTAGATGTCAGGCTGAAGAGATGGCCTAGCAGTTAAGAGCACCGACCTCTCTTACAGAGGACCCGGTTCGATCCCCAGCACCCACATGGCGGCCGAGAACCGTCTGAAACTCCAATTCCAGGAGAACTCCAGTTCCAGGGGAATCCGACACCCTCTTCTGACCTCCGCGGCATTGCACAACACGGGTGCACAAACCTGCATGCAGACAGTACATTCATACACATACAGAAATAAATAAAATTTAAAAAATTAAAAAAAAAATCTGGATGTCAAATCCTTTAGCCAAATTCTATAAAAATATAAGACAGAGGTCTGATCCTGTAAACTTAAGCCTTCTTGGTAAGGATTTTGTCTCTGTCTTTTCCTGAAAGCTAGGGCGATGTCTTCATCTACTGCTGTAGTCCTTTACAGTTTAAAGGTGAACAAAAACTTAAACTGTTAAATGTTAAAAAAAAAAACAACTGTAAGCCTTACACTTAAAAATTAAAACCAGCCTCTGTGAAAAATGTTTCCTCCAGACAAGAAGGTACCCAGCCAGAAACCAGGCACTCTATTATATCTGATCATGCTATCTGGTGTGAGAGAATGGTTAGTGTGTTTACTGGCAACCTACAGTAAAAACAAAACAAAACAAAACAAAACAAAACAAAACTTATATTTATTTAAGGAAATTTGGGCTCCACAAACCTGGCAAGAACTTTTTTTTTTTTAATTTTTTTTATTTATTTCTGTATGTGTATGAATGTACTGTCTGCATGCAAGTCTGTGCACCCGTGTCGTGCAGTGCCGCGGAGGTCAGAAGAGGGTGTCGGATTCCCCTGGAACTGGAGTTCTCCTGGAATTGGAGCTTCAGACGGCTCTCGGCCGCCATGTGGGTGCTGGGGATCGAACCCGGGTCCTCTGTAAGAGCGGTCGGCGCTCTTAACCGCTAGGCCATCTCTCCAGCCCCCGGCAAGAACTTTTATAGTGTAGTTATAATTACAAGAGGCTGGCACCTAACACCCTTAAATTCTAAAGCTACGATACAGAGGACGTCCAGATGTCCTTGCCTGTCCCTTCTCATCTTCTCTCATTCACCAGCTGACACGTATAGTTTGTTCACATGACACTGCTGGATGGTTCGGGAACTCCCGTGGCTACAGTGACAGTTAGGTCATCTGCTGGTCCTTTTTTCTGGTACTTTCTAAAAAGAAAATAAAAGTAGTTTTGCTAACTTAGGGATTGAGCACAGCTTCCAGGACTGTTATTTTCCTTTGAGGTATGTAGTCCTTTCTGAGCCTTCTAAATGTGACACTAAGGTGCCCTGAGGAGATGACGTGATCTGAGTCATTTCTCCCCACTCCCTGTGCTCACGATTCTCCCTAGAACACATGGATGATTTCTTCCAGTACTGTAAAGTTACATGGCCCTTCTTCATTGACATTCCTTTTTCACATGGTCTCTCTGCAACTGAGAGGTGCTGGCTGGACGTAATTGGACTGCCCCTTGCAGACAGGCTCCCTGAAAGGATACCTTGACAGGAGAATGACATCCCCCCCACTCCCATGCTAGTTTGGGGATAGAACTCTGCTTGTGTTTTTGTTTTTGTTTTTGTTTTTCCCAACAGAGTGTTAGTAACCCTTGGTGGCTGTTGAAATGTTTCATCTAACAATATGAGGACCCACAAAAAGCACACGTAAAACCACCTAATTCCAGTCCAGAGCAAAAAGGGAGCCAGTATTCCAACCTGAAGACAAATCAAAACTTTCTGCCACCAGGGGACAAGATTAGGAAAACAAATGACACCAAATGCTGGAGAGGTTGTGGGGAAAGGGGAACACTCATTCACTGCTGGTGGGAATGCAAATTCACGCAAACCCTATGGAAAGCAGTGTGGAGAACTCTCAAAAGCCTGAAAAATGGTTGGGCGTGGTGGCACATGTCTTTAATTCCAGCACTCAGGAGGCAGAGGGAGGTGGATATCTGTGAGTTCAGGGCCAGCCTGGTCTACATAGTGAGCTCCAGGTCAGCTGGGACTAAAGGGAGACCCTGTCTCAAAAATACAAAAAAAAAAAAGACCAAAAATGATCCTACCACCTTACCCAGTCACATCACTCATGGGTATATAGCCACAAAACTCATCCGAGCACAGAGACACACGCACATCTATGTTTATTGCAGTTCTCTTCACAATAGCAAAAAGCTGGAAGCAACCCAAAGGTCCCTCAACCAATGAGAAAAAAATGTGGTACATCTACACAATGGCATTCTATGCAGCAGTAAAGAAAAACAACATCGTGAGCTTGGTAGGTAAATAGATGGAACTAGAAGACATTATGCCAAGTAAAGTAACACAGTCCCAGAAAAACAAACAGCATATGGTGTCCCTCATTTGTGGATGCTAGCACCAAATCCCTAGTTGCAAAGCAAACTAAACATAATCTGTTATATTTCTTTTTTATATGAAAGCAGATGTACAGTTAAAAGGTGAATCCTTTAATGAGCTTGAGAATTAACCTACCTCTATGTTCAGATTTTGCAATATTGGTATACGGGTGGAGGATATGTTTGCATATTTTAGAGTAATATAAAATTAAAGGGGAAATGCGAAGAAAATGACTGAGAAAAAGATGCAAGACCTTGGCAGAATGCATGAACTGGGGTGGGGTGGGGGGCATGGAAAGGGGAATGTATCTAAATTGTACAGAGAAATGATGTATGAAATATACAAACACCAATATAATTATATATATATATATATAAATATATATATATATATATATATATATATATATATATATATCATGGAAGGAGGGATACTCTGGTCACTCTCTTCATGCTTGTGAAGAGGGGACTTAGTGGGCTTTCCTTATAGATCCTCCTTTGAGTCACCATGTAACTTGGATTGACCCACCTATTATGGTTTTCGTTAGTTATATTTCCCTATTTAATAGTCTGGTCTGTAGAGTGAACTTCTACTGATGAACTTTGTCTAATCGCTAATTGTGAAAAAAAACCCTTTTGTTATGGAACCTGTAATAGTTAATGATACCTGATATAGAGATTTTGGTAAAAAAAAAAAAAATGTTTTTAAGTTCCGAAGGGGTCTTACCAGGTTTTGCCAATTCCTTGGACACAGTAATCTTACACCTAGGGGATGAAGTATAAATCTTATAACATCAAGTGTCTCTGCAGAGTTATACTAAAACATTATACTGGTACAACTAGCCTTCTGGAGTGGGTAATAAGGATACTTACAAGCCCATTATAACATGATCAAAGGGACTTAAGGGACAGATTTTTCCTTGCCCTCCAAGGTTGACTAAGTTCCAGGTGACTACAGAGTATCTTGTAAAATATCCTGTAATTGTGATGAGTTACCTGTTCTCATATTCAGGAAGGACATGGAGACCATAGGGACTCATGCTAGTGTCTGGTCTACAAACAGGAGGGTCAACATAGAGCCTCACTCTAGCAAGACCTGACTTATCCTCTCATAGATGAAACTAGCAAAAGAAAAGCCAAAGAAGCTAGGGGCTCCTCTCTAAATCCGAGTAACCCTTGAGGATCAGATCCTCAATTAACCTTAAGAAAAAAACTTGGTTAATCTTGGCAAACTGTATAGTCTTAAACAGCCCCCCCCCCAAAGTATAGCTAAAGATTAAAATAATCATTATATAATCCTCTGTCTCAATATGAGTCTAAGATTTGACTCATGCCCACAGAACAAAGTGGAGAATGTGGTGAGTCCCCTCTAGATTCCCATAGGTATGTCATATTGTGATCCCCAAATGAGCCCAGAAGTTAAAACTTATGGGAATAAAAAAAATAATTCAACTGAACTGGGGTGGGAGTTTGAGAACAGTTCAGTGTGAAGCTGGTTGCTTAGAAACTAATCCATTCTGCATGCCTTCTGTATTTTATGCTTAGCTTACTACTAGAGAATAGAAATTGTTAGAGGGGATTACCACCCTAAGTTTGGGAACATAGGCTTTTTAGCCCTAGATATTGTTTTTCCTATATAAAACACCTCCCAACTGTAACTCTCTGCTACACACCCTTGAATGAACTTCTGTCCGTTGACTTTCTATTGGTTTTATTTTGTGTCTGAGTGGTCTCCTCTTGTGAAATTACTCCATCACAGTGAAATTCACTACAAAAGACCATGTGTATATCTGAAGACTATATAACAAGGAACAGTGCTAAGCAAGAGAAACCTCCCTTTGGGTAGTTGGCTAGCATATTTCAAGAGATTCCCCAAACTACGGAGGCTATTACCATAGCCCTTGGTTGCTGCCAGAACTTGAAGGTAAGATCATAAATCTTAAGACAGGACATACTTCAGACATAAGACTTGGAGCAATGGAGGTGGAACTAACATTGAAGCCACCTCCCTTCAGGGTAACTCTCATAGTTTAGAGAAGCAAGCTGCTAAAAAATAACATCAATGGTCCAACCCCAGTTTTAAAGCCTAATAACCACAATGATGACTGGCACAGCAAACTATATTGGGGCAGTAGTGACTTTTTTTTAGGTCCTAGAAATTTAATAAACATATAGCTGATATCTGTTAATATCCATATTAATCAATGTTAACAAATTTATTATTACTTTTAAGTTAATTTTTATTAAGCCTATTTCATACAACATTTCTTAGTCAAATTTAGACTCATTCCTCCATCCATGCCCACCCCTCATGCCTCCTGCCCCCCCGCCAGAGCTCATGGATTCTGCCATACATTTTAAGTCCTGTCTTGAGTAGTGACATTTTTATCTTGGGAGAAATCAATAGCTACCTACTTGGACCCAAAGCCCATTCAATGGGAGGGAACTCATTCATGGTACTGTAAACATAACCAAATACATATGGCTTGAGAGATCATAGAACTTAGAGAAAACCCCAAGGCTGTCCCATCCTAGAAAAATGTAATTTCTTATTATCTGCTAAATATGGATCCTTAAATTTACAGACAAGTATGCCAGTCACCACTCATCTAAGAAACTTCTTTTTTAATAGATGGACACTATTACTGAATTCCACAACTGGTCACACAGAAATTAATGTGAGATCCCCAACCCTAAGTGACTCATCTACAGTGGGACCTCTACAACTAAAGCTCATGGGACATAGTGGAACAAAGGGTAGAGAGAATACATAGATTTTTTTGAGAGAGTGGGGAGATGGTTCAGCATTAAAAGCACTAACTATTCTTGCAGAAGCCCCAGATTTGGTTCACAGCACCCACATGACAGCTAACAACAGTCTGTAACTCCAATTCCAGGGAATCCAATGCCCTCTTCTCTCCTCTGTGAGCATTGTATGACACAGATGTGCTTACATACAGGCAGGCAAATCACTCATACACATAAAATAAAAATTATAGATAAAATACTTTTTTTTTGAGACAGGGTCTCCCTGCAGCCCCAGTTGTCCTGGAACTCACTTTGTAGACCAGGCTGGCATAGAACTCACAGAGATCTGCCTGCCTCTGACTCCAGAATGCTGGGATTAAAGGCCTGTACCACCACACCCAGTAGATAAAACACTTTTAAAAAATATTTTTTGAGTGTCAATAGTTATAAAGGTATCAATATAAAGGTACCCTCTTGGAAGGCTACTAGGAACCATTGGTATTGGGAGACTGGAAAATGTCCAGGAATCAAATGAAACTGGTTGATCCAAACTACTGCAAGGCCACAGGTTACACCACTAAACACAGGAGACTTGCTGACTAGCCACCTTCACTGCATAAAAGACAACCCCATACCTCCACCACACCTGCAACCACTACTGTAAAGGCCTCCAGCACCACATCTGCCACCAGAATAGACAATAGTAAGGATCAATGAAACTTAAATCAAATGTCCTGTTTCTGGGTGTAAAGAACCTATTAGAATGTCTTTCATATACATTCAGAGCTATACAGAAATCATTACATATAAAAGAGCCAATGACCCAGGGGTGATGGTGCACGACTTTAATCCTAGCACTTGGGAGACAGAGGATCTCTGTGAGTTCAAAGCCAGCCTGGTGTACATAGAGAGCTCCAGGCCAGCTGGGAGACCCTGTCTCAAAAAGACTCAAAATAAAAAAAAAAAAATAATGGTGAAACAAAAAAAAAAAAAAACCAAAGAAACACAATATGGTAATTTTGCTAGTTTTCAGAACAATATGGTAAATTTGCTGGTTTTCAAAACTTCTCTGGTAAATAGGAAATTTACTCAGTCCTAAGTAATGTCAGAATTGAAGCAGCCCCTCTCTTAAAGATTCATATATAGTGGCTATTAAAAGGAATCAACACATTTTTTGAGGGAAAAAAAAAAAAGGGTCTCATGCCTATGGGCCCCAGATTTTGAACTGAGCTGAGATACATGATACATAAATAACCCTATTCAGCAGGATGAGCCCATGTTTAGAGGATAACTACCATCAACTCTGAGAAGAGCTAACCATCTAGGAAAATATTTAAACTAAGTAATCAAATTCAAAGGATTAGCTTTCCTGTGTCAAGGAGGAATCTGTGTAGTTAAGCATGTTAAGTAGTTTTAACATTACAGATAGTTTACCATGGTAGGATAATTTGAATTAAAACTGCTTAACTGAGCCATTGACTTGGTTGATGTTTTAAGTAGAAATTTACTGTGATATTAGCTGTTAACTTAAGAATCACGATCTTTAAAAGAATCAGAATCTAACCTGAGGCTGAGCACTGTGATGTGGTGTGATCTCCTGTCCCTTCAGGATGATTATCAACAGTATAAAATGCATGGACACGTTTTTAATTGACCCTAATTAGCTTAAGAACCTCTGACTACAACTGCCTCATGAAATGCTGCTGGACCTTTAATGAGGCTTGGGATATCATCCTGATAGGAATTTTTAAAAATCCAGCATAATGTATTTATGTAATGACTTATTCCTTATAAAATGCCTCTAACCAAGGCCAACTCTGAATTGCTTAGAATGCATTTCCTTGCAGATAAACTTTGTTTGACCCCTGCTCTGAATCTATTCATTGAAGAAGTTACTTTGATAATGTGCATGCTTAAAACAGTACATTGTAAAAGTCCCTGTATTAGTCACTTTTCTGTTGTTGTGATAAAACCACCATTAGCAAGGGAACTTATAAAAGG
The DNA here is from genome assembly GCA_009823505.1 of Rhizomys pruinosus. Lineage (NCBI taxonomy): Eukaryota > Metazoa > Chordata > Mammalia > Rodentia > Spalacidae > Rhizomys > Rhizomys pruinosus. The sequence continues at coordinate 195,000 of VZQC01006754.1, forward strand.
AAGAGTTTATTTGAGCTTACAATTGATGGTTCCAGGGACTCAGAGTCCATTGTGGCGGGAAGCATGGTGGCTGGGGCTGGAGCAGCAAGCTGAGGGTCACATCTTGCAATGAGCACAAAAGTACAGAGAGAGAGACTGGAGACCACAAGCCTTGTTAAACTCACTAAGTCCACCCCCAATGACATACTTCCTCCAGCATGGCCACACCTTCTAAAACCTTCAAGAACAGTGCCACCAACTGGAGGCAAAATGTCTGAATACTTAAAGCCTATGGGGGAACACTCTCATTCAAACCACCACATTCCACTCCTTGGCCCCCATAGGCTCTTGACCATATAAAATGCAAAATGCATTTAGTCCAACCTTACAAGTCCCCATAGTCTTTACCAGTCTCAATTCTATTCAAAAGTCTATAGTGCAAAATCTCTTCTGAGACACAGGCCAATCTCTTAACTGTAAGCTCCTGTAAAATCAAAAGGCAAATTATAGACTCCCAACATACAGTGGAACTGAATACACATTCCCATTCCAAAAGGGAGGAATAGAGGCATAGCGAGGAAAAACTGGACCAAAACAAGACCAAAAACCAGCACGGCAAACACCAAGTCCAGTAGCTCCATGTGCGACTTCTGGGACTTGACTTCCAAAGGGCTTAGATGGCTCAGCTCTTCCAGCTTTGCTTGCAACATACATTTCTTTCTTAGGCTGGTACCACTCCTTGTATGCAGCTTTCCTTGGCAAATATCTCATAGCTCGGGCATCTCGAATGTCTTCTTGGGGTCTCCACTGCCAGGCTTCACATTCACAGCTTCACGCAGTGGCCTATCAGGGCCTTCTTTATTCAGGGACACCCCTGCTGCACTCTGCCTGGCCTCTGCAGCCTCTGAAACCATGGAGGAAGAACTAATGACCCCTTCACTCTTGCAAACTTCATGCCTCTAAAGCCAGCACCACGTGAATGAAACTGCCGAGTTTGGCTGCAAGTTTGAGATGGACCCTGGCCTATTTCAACCACGTTTGCAACTTTCCTCTGCCCTTGACTTGTTGGAGCAGAAAACCCTTTCAGTATTTTTCTTTCAAAAGTTGGAGGATTAGCTGGGTGTGGTCTTGCCCTGAAAGTACTGTTTCTGTTGTTTACTTGTAAATCTTGAGGCCCCCCCTTAATCACTTTAATCTCACTTTTTCCATTGTTTACTTGTAAATAGCTAGGCCTCTCCTTAATCACTTTAGTCTCCTTATCAAAAGGAACCTGTCCTTCACATGCCTTGGCCCCACCTTTAATCTTCCTAGTGCAGTTTTCAGATCCAAACTGTACATTTTGCATTTCTTTCTGCCCCATCTGTTCTTCTTCACTATAGATCTGTACAATATTCACCATCAAAAGCCATGCCACTATTTCTACATTAGGCTGTCTTGAAATATTCTCCACCAAAGACATTAGTCCATTGCTTTTCAACTTAGCATCAGGCAAGCATTTGGGCTGTGGGCAAACTGCTGCCAGACTCTTTATCAAAATATCCCAGGTGCTGCCTAAGTCTTTATTTTCCTCTGGAACTACATTTTTTGCAGCAATGCTTTCTTCCAGGCTTCTACTAGAATGGTCCATTAAGCTCTGCTTACAGTAGTGAACAGCTTTTCTAGCCCAAAGTTCCAAAGTCTTCCACATTTCTCTAAACATCCACATGGTCAGGTTCTTCACAGCCAACAGCCCACTCTCTGGTACCAAATAACTGTATTAGTCACTTTTCTGTTGCTGTGATAAAACCACCATGACCAAGGGAACTTATAAAAGGAAGAGTTTATTTGAGCCTACGATTGATGGTTCCAGGGAATCAGAGTCCATTGTGGTGGGAAGCATGGTGGCTGGGGCTGGAGCAGCAAGCTGAGGGTCACATCTCACAATGAGCACAGGAAGCAGAGAGAGAGAGAGACTGGAGACCACAAGGCTTGTTAAACTCACTAAGTCTGCCCCCAGTGACATATTTCCTCCAGCACAGCCACACCTTCTAAGACCTCCAAGAACAGTGCCACCAACTAGAGGCAAAATGTCTGAATACTTAAAACCTATCAGGGGGGACACTCTCATTCAAAACACCAGAGTCCCTATAGTATTTGAAAATAGCATGCAAAAGAGAAATCATTAATGCTATGTGTAACAAATCAGTGAAAGCTATTTCAAGAGATGTCATGGGTCAGATTGGTAAGAAAGAACAAAGAATTAGCAAAGTTTCCTTCAAAAGAAAAGGAACACATGATCATCAAGTCTGTTGATTTCTAAATAGAATGACACTTATACTCTGAATTTAAAATTTAAGGATGAATAGGTTTGGGGAATTGCTGCTTCGATAAGTAACTAATTTAAAGAAATGTTATTTTCTGAATTATGTTTTCACTGCATGGATCTTCCTTTGTACATGCCCAGACTAATGGCACTATAGCTTGCGTGAGGATGTGAACCGGAGTGTGAGAAAGCAGCATAACAATGAATAATAATAATGAAAGTGTGATGGCAGCCTCCTCTCCATCGAGGATGCTGGTGCAGCTCTTTTTAAGGTCTCTTAAAAGTTTATGTCTTCTTTCAGTCTGCTTCAACGGTTACCAAGAGTGCAGCTATGAAGCAAATCTCTTAAGAATGTTCTTTAAATCTTTCCTCTGTGAGTTAAGTCTTAAGAAAAATTAAGATAATCACCTATATGTGTCACCACTTTGGGCTGTAGATTTTATAATGGTCACACGTCCTGCATGAATGGGATAGGAATGAAAGTTTTGAAAATGGGGGAGACAGTCAGTCAACTTTTGTCTTCAGTTTGACTTCAAGTTCCACAGAGACAGGTAGCATGGGTTTTGTTTTCATATTTTTTCTCACTGTTAAGAGTTTGAGGAAAAATAACAATTCTACTTTAAGAAGCTACAGCTGGAAAGCAAGAGGTATTGGGAGGATAAGATTCTCAGAAGGTTTATAACATGCAATTATTTTACAAAGATTTCACCACTGTAGACTCTTATGGAACAGTGTTCAATAAGTAGAGATGAGGAAAGAAAACGAGTTTCTCCAGGGCCCATAAAGATCTCTCTCTTTGTTATTCTGCAGTAAAATTAATAGTGGCTTTTCATGGTATTGTTGCATTTGAAGGTTGGATTTACAAGCAAAGCAGGCTTCTTAACTTTGGAGAAGCATAACATTTGAAGTACATAACTGAACAGAGAATAAAAATGGATTCTAGTGAAGGAACAGTTTTTAAATGCCTTTTGTTGCTATTATTGTTTAAAAACCTCAAATTATCAGGTAATCATGTGCCTGAGGTAATTCGTATTTCCTTAGAAATAATGTGATAAAGAACCTGTTGGTCCATTAGTCCAAAATAACTATAGGCATGGTGTTGTTCATGGAATAGGATGTTGGTAGTGGTATAACAAAACCCTCATATGAGATATTTTTAATGAAAAATGGATTTTCATATTTTCTAATTGCTCCAAAGGAGTAAGGACTCTGTACCTCTGTGTGGTGATTCAGTGAGTAGGATTTTCCCTTGATCCCGAAAGGTATGTGTGTGCAAAGAACTATGAGAGTCCTAGAGAGGTGGTGTAAATGAAACAAAACAAAACAAAACAAAATAGCTAGACATCTAGTGCTCAGAAAGATAGCTCGGGAGCTAAGAATAGTGCTCATTCTTCCAAGCCACCCAGATTCCGTTGCCAGCACACACATAGCAGCTGCTAAGCATCTGTAACTCCAGGTCCAGGTGATCCAACTACATTTTATGCCCTTGACAGGTAGCGCACACATGTGGTACACCTACATTCAAGCAGGCCAAATGCTCTTACATATTAAAAACAAAAACAAACACCCCAAATATATGGTGCTTGTATGGAAGTTTGACTTTGTATCTCTAAAGAAGAGAAGATTTTGTGGGAGAAATGATTCTGACTGTCTACAGATACTCCGGAGAGCCTACCTTCAGAATATCTTGGAACAATGTGAGACAGGCATCTCTCTACAGCCTAAAAGGTATTCTTGGTCCACATACCTGCTGTGCTGGTACTGCAGCTTAGAAAAGCCCGTCGTCCACTGTGTGCTTTGTCCCCTCTGAAATCATGTTGAAATTTGGTACCCAGTGAAACAGTATTGTTGTTAATCAGCCTTTAAGTGCTTAAAAGGGCTGGGAACACAGCTCAGTTGTAAGGAGCTTACATGCCAAGGCTCAAAGCTCTATTCTAAGCACTGTGAACAGAAGCCATTGGGCCACTAAGAGGAATTAATGCAGTGATGGGGGGAAGGCTGGTTATCACAAGAGTAGGTGGTTACATAGCAGGAGTGACTCTGGTATTTTGTCTCTGTGCACTTGCTTACTGGTCTTAGTCAGAGTTGAAGCAGCATGAAGTCTAGAACAAGCAGGTACTGATACCAGGCTCTTCAGTCTTAAGCTGTTTCAACAACTTCAATTCCAACAAAATAAGACTAACTCAGAATGGGAAAGTGATAGTTAAATCAGATAATTTATCCATCAATACTTAAGATAGTAATGTTAATAATGACTTTTAAAAGCTAATATTTATTGAAGCTTTGTGCATTTCATACAAAATTTCCAATCAAGTCTAGACCCATTCCACCTTCCTGGCCCCTCCCACCCCACCAGAGCTCATGCATTCTGCCAAACATGATTTTCATCTTTTTCTCAGTCTCTTAAAATTTTTGATGTAGAAGTTTACTGTTTGAGCAGAAGTTCACCATTTTAGTCAGTTCTTTGGCCCAGTCTTTTATTGTTGTTGTTGTTCCTTTCAATCCACATCACTCCAAAATATGCATGTATGCATGCCACATATATCTTTTAGCATCTTCAGCTTATGATTTTATTTCTTTATTAGGCTGAAAGATATCATGTTTGAAGGCTCCTCCTTGGCAAGGCCAAACAACCATCAGTTCTGCCCTTGTGCTCCACACTGGGGTTTTCCTTTCCCATGGTCACCAAATGAGGTCCAGTAAGCACCACATCCTGTCTTGATCCTCCTGTACTGGTCTCTGTGATACAGCCTGTGTAGTCTAACAATGGCAGTCTATACTCTGAAGAGGCTGAAACCCCAGTAGTAGCTCAGTCCACAAGTTGGATATCCCAGCAGTCCCCATCTGGCACTGAAGGTTTGGAGGATTCTTGGAGAGACATGAGTCTTCAGTTCATATTGGGAGGTTGAAAAGCTGTGTCTCATGTCTTTGAAGGATGGCAAAGCAGTGGCAGCCACAGGGTATCTGCACTTGCTAGTAAGACAGGCAAAGCAACTGTGCTCTTTTGTATTTTTTTGTATTTTTACTAAGATCTCAAGTTTTATACCTGAAGTACAATTTCTCAGAACTTACCAATTATTTATTTCTGGCTATACTTACCTTTTGGACACTTAAGCCCACACTGTTAGCCCAAATTAACCAGGGTTTTGTTTTCTTAAGGTCAGTTGAGGATCTGGTCTTCAGGGATTTTTGGGGGGTGGGGGCTGGCTCCTTTTAGCTTTTCATTTACCACTTCCATCCACTCGAGGACAAAGTCAGGTCCTGCTAGACCAGCATGAGCAGACTTTCCTCTTTATAGACTGGACCCTGGCTGAAGTCCCATTAGTGGATCTTCGAGACCTCCTTGCACAGGAAGACTGGTGACTCACATTTGCAGCACATCAAGAGATGCCCTCATGCGTAGTCCCTGGGGACTTAGTTGACCTCTGAGGGCAAAGAACAAAGTTATCCCTTAAGTCCCTCGGCCAAATTGGTATGGGCATTAAGTATGGTTGTTAAGCATCCAGAAAGCCTAAGTTACACCAGCCTGATACTTTTAACTACTGTATAGTATTTTAGAAAAGTCTTGGACAAAAGCTCAAGCAGCCTTGTATAAGAAATACTAATAAGCACTCCCATAAGCTAGATACTGTGTGGTTAGTCACAATGTTATGAAAAACTAGGCTTTTTCCCCCTCATTCTTTTGATTTTGTGCATACATACCTTCTACCAATATAGCAAAACTGCCTATGTCTGAAAATAAATGGTAGCTTAATAACCCAAGTGTCCCTCAACTGACGAGAGGATAGAGAGCATGTGGTACATCTATACAATGGAGTCCTATGCAGCAGTAAGGAAAGATGACATCATGAAATTTGCAGGTAAATGGATGGAACTAGAAGATATTATGTTGAGTGAAATATCACAGTCCCAGAAAAACAAATGATGAATGATATCCCTCATCTGTGGATGCTAGCACCAAGTATCTAGTTGTAAGGCAAACTAAGCAACATTGATGTTATGTTCCTCATGATCTGAAAACAAATGTGCTCTTTTATTATGACTCTCTTAACAGGTTCTAGAATTAAGATACCATAATGACTTTTATTTCAATTCACTCAAGTTATCTAGACCTTAATTTTTTCTATGTGAATTCATTTAACTTACATCAATACATTGATATCCAAATTATTGCATACATAATTTAAAAAGAAGAATTTATAAATTCATCAAAGACATGAGTTTACAAGTTCAAGAAGCTTCTAAGTGGTGAAGATAAAAACTCAAGCTCATATTTGACTCCTAGAAGGTCTCTCTCTCTCCACACTACAATTTTATCTCTTGTCCCAGGAACAATATATATAAAAAACTTCAGTGCCAGGTATGGGAATTCTCTTTCTTTGAGTTGTTGGTCAAGTGGATAGAAGAGACTCCCCAAACAATACAGGCTATTGGCATTGTCCTTGATTGCTACCCAGAACATTAAAGTAAGACCTTATTGCCGAAGATAACACAAGATTTCAGGAATGGACCTGGAAGTCACCTAGAAGCCTCTCCCTGAAGACTAGATCTGATAGTATCAGAAGGTGGTACATTAGCTACCAAGAGAGCAAAGCAATCAATAGTCCCATTCAGCTCCAAGAATTGCAAAAACTGACTGGCCAGGCAATGTATTCCCAGTGAAACAATACAATGGACATCCACTACTATCTAACTGGATGAAAGGCCTGCTAGTAGGAGGGGATCTATGCCTTTTCCCGACTTACTTTGTAATGGTGGATGCTGATTGGTGCTGTGCTGAATATTTAGTATGCCAGTATTTCACCTCAGATTGGTCAGTGAAGACATGTGCTCACTTGACAAAGAAAATTTATATCACTATAAAAATATTTACTTTATGCATAATGTAATTGAGGGTTTGACCACAATCAAAATCTTACATTATTTAAAAAAATGAAAGAGTATGTTTCAGTTTGAATGTGAAATGTCCCCCATAGGTGGGGGTGTTAGAAAACTTGGGCCCTGGCTGATGGCCATTTGGGAAGTTTGTGGAACCTTTGGGAAGTGGAGCTTCACTGGAGGATGAAGGTCATTGGCGATGACTTTGATGCTTTCTATCCCAGCTCCACTTTCTGTTTGTTCTTGGCATCCTCAGAGAAGAGACAATGTGATCCAGCCAGCTTTCTGTTCCAGCTGCAATACCTTTCCTACCTGCTGACCTGTCTTCCCCACCATGATGGACTCTGCCACCTTGGCAAAATAAGAGCCAAAATAAGCGCTTTGAATCTTAAGCTCCTTTATTCAGAGTCTTTTTATCACTGCAACAAAAACTATGTCTTTTTTAAAAAATATATTTTATTTTATATTTTTATTTTATATGTATGAGTGTTTTGCCTGCATTTGCATTGTGCACCCACAGAGGTCATAAGAGGACACTGGATACCCCTCTATTTGGAGTTATGGATGGTTGTCAGCCACCATGTGGGTGCTGACAATCAAACCTTGTTCTACTGCAAGAGCAGCCATTGATTTTAATCACTGAGCCCCCAAGATTTATGTCTTAAAATCCCATCCCATCAGATTAAAACAGAACTCCCATTCTTCCATGTGGAACCATTTTGTAGACAAAGAAAAGTTACTCAAATTTCAGTTACTCTATTTCATATCACCTGAGAATAATGGAAATAAATGTATGTAATATCATTACTGATATATATGTCCCAAATTTCAAAACAGCATGCAGATTTCATGCATTAAAAATGACAGCCAACATTGAGCAAAATGTTTGACATTGGTAAGTACAGCTCTAAAAGATTATTTGTAATTAAATAAATAAATTTACTTATTGTGGTGCATAATTGCTAGAAAGAAAATTAATGAAAAACCATGCTAAGTGTTTTTATTAGTACTTGTAGCAAGCTAGAAGAGAAAATAAAGTACTTAATTTATTTCAGTAAGAAATTGAAGTGAAGAAAGAGAACCAGGGCATATAGCGGACATAAAAGTGACTATTTGAAAGAATTAAGATTTTAAAGTGCAGAAGAATATGTAATGAAATGGAGATGAGTTTCTCAGAGTTGTATTGGACAGTGTGGGAGTGTGAATTGAGATTTAGTAGCTTAATCCAAAGTTGGTACAGTTAAGCAGTTATTTTACTAAGAAAAATGGGCTTCTACAATAAATGCCATCCTTTAAAATCATGGTTTTAAACTCTAGTTGATAACTGGGCTCTGCTCTTACATTTTCTCAACTTCAGTGTATTCTACTTTTCTATAACAAGAGCCCTGTTCTCTCTTCAGCTGAATCAATGGGATTCCCTGGTAGATATTTCTGTTATCTTGATTCTTAGACTAGAAAATGGCTGTCTTGTCTGGAGTGTCTAAGTGGGTATAGAGGTGGCATGTTTTACTATTATTATTATTTTTTTTTTTTTTGAGACAAGGTTTCCCTGCATCACACCCTTTTGCATGGGAAAGTTTTGCTGGTAAGAGCTGAGGGATGCATTAGCATTCTCTCTTATTCCCAACACCCCCACCTTGTTCCATGTGCCTTAGGTCTAGATGTCCCACTGTAGATGTGTCACCTAGGGCTGGGCATCTCTCAGACACATATTCTCTGTGTGTGACTAGTTGTGGAACTCTCTAATAGTCTCTGTTGCAAAAAGAAGTTTCTTTGATCAGTGCTGTCAGGTAAACTTATCTGTAAATATAAAGATACATATTTAACATACAGGGAAAATTACATTCATCTAAGGATATGACAGAGGTAGGGTTTTCTCTAGGATCTATGATCTCTCCAGTCATGCATATTTTGCTATGTTTATAGTGCTACACATGAGTTCCTTCCCCTTCAAAGGTATTAAGTCCAATTAAAGAGCTGTTGATTACTCCCAAGATAAAAGTGCCACTACGGCACAAATATAGTTTGCTGTGCCAGTCACTGCTGTGGTTATTAGGCTTTAAACCTGTGGTTGGACCATTGATTGATTTTTCTTCCTTAACATCTTTCTACATTTTATTATGCTTTGAACTTCCAAGCAAAGGCATTGGTTATATAGGTCAGTGGAAGAGTACTTACCCACCATGCACAGGCCAGTGGGTTCAATAACCATTACTGCAACCAAACCCAACAAACAAAATCAAATTACCAAGTACAGGTAGGTGCCTTTTATTTATTTATTTATTTATTTATTTATTTATTTATTTATTTATTTTTAAACACAATGTTTTTTAGTTGTCTTTAATATTAAAAACAAGGTAAAACACTAAAAAAGAAAGGTGAAAATATCTGGTACCGACTTCTGCCCATTTCTATCCCTAACCTATTAATTGGTCCTGACAAGGAATAACTCTTCTTTCAGGTTAATTTTAGTGCTGGGCACATTCAGAGCAGAGGGAGAAAGCATCAATCAACACCACTTAGTTTCCTCCCAACCCCAACCTAAAATAGCCAGGTCACTGAGGGAAAACTGCTAAAAGCTGCATGCTAGTCTAGTTGCCTCCCCCCTTCCACTTCTTCCAGCTCTTGCAGCCTCTGACTATAAAAACAGAAGCCCCTTTTTGTGAGTGTTGTGGGGAAGGGGCAGAGGGGGAGGTGGAGAGAGGATTAGAATTTAAACAGCTGGTTTAAAAAAAAAAGAATGTTTGAATTGAGCAATTAACTGGTACTTTGTTAATGAAATAATTTAAAAGGATTTTTAAAAAGATTGGAAGTAGTCTGAGATTTGTATTTCTTCTGTTATTTCAAATACTTTTAAAAGGTTGATTAGTTTCAACTAACATTTAGACTATTTTTAAACGAAAAAAACACTAAAAGTGAGTTGAATTCAATTATTATTTTTAAAATGTTGTTTCTCTTGGATTCTATAATAGCATTTTGTAGGAGCTTAGTAGTCAGGATAAGTTTTCTTCTGAGGGCTAAGTTGCTTTTGATTGAGGAAGAGTGGCAGATAGGTTCCTCCAGGGTGATGTGCTGCGAGGTGCTTTTATCAATCCCTAAAGATTTAAACTCAAAGAAGGAAACAGTACCTAAAGTTTTTGGAACGAGGATGTCCTGTCTAGTCACCCTCTTCCTATTTCTCCAGCAGAAGGAACAAAGGATTGGGAGACAGGGCTACTATTTAGGGAGAGCCAAGGTCTACCAATAGCTTTTCTGAGACTATCTTTTAGCCCTTTCAAAAATCCACACACATCACCCAGACAATTCCCCAGGCAAGAGATCCACACAGTCTAGCCAAGAGAATTCCCCCCACCCCCGACTTAATTTTCTCGAATTCTCTTTACTCTTCAGTTTGTTTTTCATTGAAAAATGTTTACTGAATGCCTACTATGTGGTAGGCAGCGTTTCCAGCTCATTGGCTTGGTTTATTTAAAAATCATGCTGTGAGCAAGAGCTGACAAAATAGAAGTCAGATGGAGGGAGGGTGTCGAGAGAGGGGCATGCAGCTGTCTTCCACCTTCACGCGCAGAAAATTTTTTTTCTAGTAAGCAACTAGTAACAGTATTTTAATTCCTGCTGCTTCCTTGGGGGGGGGGGATGTCACACACACACAAAAATGCTACCAACATGTGGCTATCTAGAACAAAACGCTGATTTGGGAGAGTGGGTTCTGAAGGTGGTGGAGACACAGAAAACAGAGTTGGAAACCCTCCCCGCCCCCACGTCCCAGCCCCGCCGGGAAAACGGGAAGGGGGGCGGGGGACACAAAGGTGCTGGGTGTTGTCTTTTGAAACTCCCGACTTTTTGAACGGTGTGAAATCATCCGGCGGCAGCGCGGTGAGCCGAAGTCGGAGTTGGCTTAATGGACTCTGCAAACGAAAAAATAACAATAAAAAAATTCAAGCCGTTCACATCGGTGCAGTCAACACGTGTTAGAGTCGAGCCGGGCCGCAGGAGACTGAGACAATGGGGTCGGGCCGGGGGAAGGGGAGAGTAACCCCCTTCCTCAAGGTAGGTGCCTTTTAAAAGAACTTTATAATTCATATTGAAAAGAAGGAGTTTAATTAATATTTAAGGCTCAAGTTTTAATGAACAAAAAATATGAAAGATATTGAAGAATATAATTTAATGTGTTCAAAATGTTACAACACTAATTAGGTTAAATTCTTCCAGAAGTAAAATCTTAATTCTCACTTTGTGCAACTATTTTCCTAACACCTCAGATCTACAACCAATTTAAAATACAAGAACAATGCTTTAAATTAAATTCATTTGGACTGGAGTTCAGTTCCAGTCACCTCGAAGCAGGTCGTCATTGACTAACCCCTCCCGCTGCTTTCATTATAAGGCGTAGATGATAGAAGCAAAGAAAAAAAAAAAAAAAAAAAAAAAACAACTGCAGTCCCTAACATTGCAGGGCACAGGTACAAGCCCCTCGGTCACCACTCTTCTCCTGGAAGGGAAAACGCAATTCACCACACCACAGAGGAATGTAATACAAGCTCAAAATAGCAGTATGATTAGACTGAGAAGACCAAAGTTCAAGAGGGGACTTCCAAGTCCCTTGGTGTGAAGGGTAATGTCCTAAGGAGGAAGGAAACTACCAGAAGGACCCTACTATGACTGTAAAGAAATTCTCTTAGAGCTCCGAAGACTCTTAAGACACATATACTGAGGGTAGGAGCTCAGGATACCCAATAGATATTGGAATTTAGAAGGCTGAAGGAATAAGCAGAACCTTCAATCATTGAGCAATGCCAGAGAATGAGAAGTTAAGTCCATATAATTGGATGGATATCCTAGTCTGCTGGGACTCCTGTAGCAAAATACTACAGATTTGATAGGTTAAAGAACAGGATTTACTGCCCTGCCTCACAGTACTGAAGGTCAGAAGCCTGAGATGGCAGGGCTAGAGGTAAAGCTCTAATGAGAGCTTTTCTCCTCACCTCCAGAGAAATCCATTCTTACTCTGTCATATCAAAGAGAGCTAGGAGCTTGCTGGTGTCCAGGATTAGAAGGGCGTTAATCTTAACCTGAGGACCACATTCCAAAGCCCTATCACCAAGAACCACATTGGGGGCTTGGATTTTATATGAAATTTTGGTGGTAGTGGGCATATTTCAGCCCATAGCAGTAGGCATTAATTTCCTACTACTGTAACAAGTACCACCAGGGGTAGAATTATAAAAACATAATAAGTATTGTCTTATCAATTCCATAGGTCAGAAGCCTCCAATGACCTTAGAAGGCAGTCTTCTTGGACGTTCTAGGGAGAATCGTTCCTCTTGCCTTTTCTAGTTGCTGAAGACTCATTGTAGTCCTTGTTTCCTGACCCCTTTCCTTGCCAATACCTCCAGCGGCTGCTCTAACATCCCTTCCTCTCGCTTCCATTGCTCTCATTCGTTCTATTATGTCTGAATTTTCCACTAATGTCATCTGATGTTCCTTTAAAATGTGTCGCGTGTCTGCTACCTTCCAGGAGGTGTTCTTCCCACCTGGACCAGGGCTTGCAACTTCGTGGTACTATAAGCCTCGGGATTGTCCCCAGTCACCTGGTTAACAGTTGGAGCCTGAGCCCCAGCAGGGAGGGTGAGGGAGGTAAGGAGTAGACCCAGAGGAATGGAAAGAAAGAAGAGAGAGAGAGAGAGAGAGAGAGAGAGAGAGAGAGAGAGAGAGAGAGAGAGAGAGAGAGGAAAAGGAAGGAAGGAAGAAAGAGAGAGAGAGAGAGAGAGAGAGAGAGAAAGAAAGAAAGAAAGAAAGAAAGAAAGAAAGAGAAAGAAAGAAAGAAAGAAAGAAAGAAAGAAAGAAAGAAAGAAAGAAAGAAAGAAAGAAAGAAAGAAAGAAAGAAAGAAAAGAAAGAAAGAAAGACTCAGATGAGAGATCGGGAGTAATTCCACAATGGAAAAACTCGGTTTATTGTTGTAACTCAGGGTTTTTTATACAGTACCTTGTAGGGGACATGCAAAATTGGGGGTTGGGACAGGTGGGATTTCAGGCTATATGCTCCAAATCACTACGGGAATGTGACAATCCTTTGCCCAAGGTATCAAAGACAATTGGCACTGGGCAGGTATCACAGGCAAGCAGGATATCAGCAGGAGTCCAGGCTTGGAGGCTGCTTGCTATCTAAGTGCTTCTGCCAAAAGAATACCCGGGGGCTGGAGAGATGGCCTGGCGGTTAAGAGTGCCGACCGCTCTTGCAGAGGACCCGGGTTCGATCCCCAGCACCCACATGGCGGTAGAGAGCCGTCTGAAACTCCAATTCCAGGAGAGCTCCAGTTCCAGGGGAGTCTGAGACCCTCTTCTGACCTCCGCGGCGTTGCACGTCACGGGTGCACAGACTTGCATGCAGACAATACATTCATACACATATGGAAATTAAAAAAAAAAGGAATATCTACACACTACAAATGCTTCAATATTTTTTGATCCACCCAGATAACTTTGTCTTGTGTTATGGGCAGCTGATTAGCAAACTTAATTCTGTCTCTACATTTGATTTACCTTTGCAATGTAACCTAGCCTAGGCAGCACCCCCAGAGATTAAGGCAAAGCTGTACTGAAGAGAGAAGGGGAGCAAACATTATTCTGTCTGCCAACGTGAGCTTAATAAGGATCTTGGATTTTCTTCTGAATCAGATACCCTAAAAAATATATCAAAATTATAGTAGGTCATTTCTAGCCAAACCTAAAGTAAATCCTTAGGAGGATCAAGTTGATTTATAAGATGTCTAAATAACACTTAATAGAAAACCAAGCATGTCTGAATGAATCACTAAGATTTTTACCAGTTATAGTCACCATCGAGTAAAATATGAAACCATGTGGGTACCAGGGAAGTGGAGAAAAAAGAAAACAGAAACAAGTGAAGCATCTTTATCTACAGATGATTCGGAGATTGGAAGTGTTACGTAGGACATTTAAAGTACTTTAATATGTCAAAAGAGATGGAGGGAAAACGAGGATCAGCGGGAAGGACTCCAAATGCCTTGAAATCCTCAAATGGAAATTTGAGAAACAATAACATGGCTGAAAGTGAAAATATACCAGATTAGAATTCAGCAAAATGAACTGAAAATAAATAATAAAAATGACTTTTTTCTACAGCATTAAATTGAATGTGAAACTAATAGTTTTCATAAAGATAATTTCTGGCACAGATGACTCCATTGGTCATTGTCTCAGATATTTCAAGGAGTAACACAAGTCATTTATAAAGCCTTTTAGAATATAGAGTAGGGTACAAGGTTTCCCAGGATATTTTTGAGGTTTGTAAAAACCTGAGCATGAAATCTGAAAAGGACATTGTAAGAAACATTGCAGGCTCATATTACTCTTGAATATAGGCAAAAATCCTAAACAACATTGTAATAAATCAGATTTAATACTTTATACACGAATAATATATCATGATCATATATATATATATATATATATATATATATATATATATCAAAGAATCTTGTGAAGAACTTCAGTTTAACACTGAAAAGTTCATAAATATAGACCACTACCTTAACAGTATAGAAATTCATATTAACAACCAACAATCTCAGAATAGAAGGGAACTCCCTATTTTAATAATGCCTATCTGCCCAAACCCTTCAGCTCACATCACACTCAGTATAGAGATATGATATTCTTTCCTCTTGAGTTTGCAGCCTCTTCAAAGATGCCCTCGATAATCCCATTCAGAGCTGTCTTGATGACACTTGGCAATGGAATAAGAGAAAAGAAACAATATACTCCATGCTTAAATAGGGAGAAATAAAGCAGTATCCATCAGTGATAATCCCAGAAACAATACTTTCCTAAGAACAGACAACAGCACTCCAATTCACAGTTGGTCCCTTTTATGTCTGTTTAATAACCCATGATGGACTGTATTCAAAAAATAATAATTGGAAAATTCCAGGAGTAATCTAGCTATCATCTATATGTCTATCTATCTATCATCTATCTATTATCTATATCTATCATATATCTATCGTATATCTATATCTATCATCTATATGTCTATCTATCTATCTATCTATCTATCATCTATCTATACATTGTGAATTGATTATCACAGGCAGGTTAGTTGTCACATTTATCACTTTGGTACGATGTTGGTTTGTTTTTATTTGCTAGGTAAGAATATCTAAGCAAATTTGAAATATATAATTCATAACTATAATTAACATGCACACATTGGATCAAAATTGTTTGCAATATACCTATGAGAAGCAAGAATAGAAATAAATGGAGAGTTTCTAAGTTTTACTTTATATGCTCCTGTGAACAGCTTCTGTTTTCTAGCTATATTTTGATTTTACTTAGTGTAATCATTACTATTAAGAAATGAGCTTATATGTACAAGTTCCATGCAAGCTCAAACAAGAAAAAAAATCCCAGCATAGAGAGAAAGCAGGTAAGAAGCTCCAAACCCACCCAAGGAATTATGGTAGTAAATTGCTTCTGGGAAGGGCAGAGATGGTCTCTTTCAAGCATAGGACTCTTGGTAGGTCAACTAGGCTCCAGTGGATAGACCTACACATATAACAGAGAACGTTTAATTAGGTGGGGGAGCAATAAGAGGAGGTAGGCATAGGGAAGGGATCTAAATACTATCAAATTATATTGTATGCAAATTGACTAACTAAAAATTATTTGTTAAAGGACATTCCTAAAAAAAACAAAGACTATAAAACAATAAAAGATTTTAAACATATAAAAATGAAAGGTGCTTATGTACCTTTTACATATCTGTAAAAGGAACATATTGTGTGATAGAATGACGTGACTGAAGAGCTACTGGAGAATTATGATTAGGAGGTTCTGCGGCTTGGACACCTCTATGCTCAAACTGCAGCAGCAGGCATTGACCAGGTATAGTGGGGCTGGGGCTGGGGCTGGGGCTCAGTTGGTGGAGTGCTTAGCTTACATGGAGCTCCAGTTTAATCTCCAGCTAGGTGGTGCAAATGTATAACCCCAGCACTTGGTAGGTGGGGAGAGGGGATAGGAAGTTCAAGGACTGGGGCTGGAGAAATGGCTTAATGGTTAAGAGCTGCTCTCAGAGAGGACCTGGGTTTGGTTCCCAGCACCCAATGGCAGCTTACAACCATCAGAAGTCCAGCATCAGGGGAATCCAAAGCCTTCTTCTGACCTTGGTGGCCATTGAATGACAGGGTATGCTCATAATCATGCAGGGAATAGAGATATAGATGTAAAACAAAAATAATAAAAACTGTATATATTTTATTGAATATTTGTGTATTTCATATACAAGATCTCAATCCAGTTTATACCGGTTCCCCATAGTTACCTGTTCACAAGCCTCCCCTACTACATCTCTGTTGTAACCTTCTCTGGTCCAGCCAGAGGGGTTCAAGTCACAGCCAAGAAGTGGGGGGGGGGGAGATGCGGAGTCAACACAGACACAGGGAATCAGGTGAAAGCAAGCGCATAGAAAGCTACTGCAGACTCGTTTGTTTAGGGGAAGGTAAGGGTCTGCTCTGCTCCTTCCGCAGACGTGCCAAATGTGCTGATGATTGGGTGAATTCTCATTGGTCCGGGTCACTGACTCAACTGTTGCCATGGTTAGCTTCCAGGCCTGCCTCTGCCTCCCAAAGACTGGGATTAAATATGTGTGCCACCACACCCAGAGTGAGTTTAATTCCAAGGACTGGGATTAAAGGCGTGTGCCACCACTGCTGGTCTGGAACTCACTCCACAGGCCAGGCCAGCCTTGAACTCACAGAGATCCACCTGCCTCCTGAGTGCTAGGATTAACGGTGTGTGATCAGGTTAAGCCTATTCGACAGGCAAGGTGGTAAGCACTCTACACATCTCTTACATCATTTATGTTAATGCCTATCAAGTCAAGTTAGTATACTCAGACATTCCTCAGTGAAAATTCATCCACTGGGGTCTAGCCAGCCTATCTAGAATCACTCTCTTATAGAAGGTCAGGTCTTCTTCACCCAGCATCCATCAGCTGCCCAAAAGTTCTTGAGCTAAGGTTGTTACCTGTTTCCTGAGTTCTATGCTGGGTTTTCATCTGCTTGAGTTTGCATGGGTTTTGTGATGCTGACACCATTGCTGTAGGTTCCTGTGAACAAGGTCCCAGGGTCCTGTAAGACTCTGTTTCCATGTGAGCATGCACCTCCTCCCTCGCTCTTACAGTCATTCTGCCTCCTCTTCTGCAATGATCCCTGAGCCCTGGGTGAGTGGAGTTTAATAGCAGAGTCCTGTCCAAGGACCCACACTCTGTAGACACTTATTCTCTCATTGGCCGTTTGTAGCCTTTTTGTGTTCATTGCTTTCTGTTGTATGACTGTGCTTCATTGATGGCAGTTGAGAGAAATATTGGTATTCTCCAGATACCTTGTTCCACCAGCTTTATAAGCCCTAGCTATTGCAATACCATTGTAGATATATGACTTAGGGTTGGGAATTTCATAGACAATCTCTGTGTGTGACCAGTTGTGTAACTCTTTATAGTTTCTGTGCAAAAGAAGATTTTTTGCTGAGTGGTGACTGGGATACTTGTCTGTAAATAGAAGAATCCATATTAAGAATATAGTAAGAAATTATATATGTTTAGGGATGTGAAAGTCTTTGGGTTATCTCTAAGATCTGTGACCTCTCTAGCCATGTCTATTGGCTATGTTTACAGTACTACACATGAGTTTCCTCCCATTGAGTGGGCTTTATTAGATAACTAATTAGATAACTAATAGATAAAGTCCAATTAGATAACTATCAAATACCATCAATATAAAAGTGCCACTACTTCCCCAGTATAGTTTGCTGTGCTAGCCGTTGTGGCCTTAAACCTGGGAATGAACCATCCATTGATGTTCTTTCTCCCTTAGGAGCTTTCATAGTGTTCTGCAAAACTATGAGAGCTAGCCTTCAGGAAGGAGTCTTCCAGGTCAGTTTCTCCAATTCCAATGTCTGAAGTATGCTCTGTCTTAAGCAATAAGATCTTACCTTCAAATTCTAGGAGGCAATCAAGGTCTGTGGCAATATCATGTGAAATTTTGGGAGTCTCTTGGAATACGCTAACAACTCCTGTCTGGCATTTTGTTTCTTGTTATATCAACTTCTGCTAATCACAAGGACTTTTGTTGAGATAGTGCATGTGCAAATTTCAGTAAGATTTTGAACTAATATGTTTTGTAATGTTATTTCACTCCAGCTAAGCAATATTTATCTCTCCTGTAAATAAATAATATATACCCCTCCCTCCCACTTAAAGTAATCCAATTTTCCTCACTTCACCCTTCATAATGCCTAACTCCTATGGTCCCCATTCTCGATCTCCTTCTGTCCCTTACCCCATAGTTCCTTACATAACCTCACTCTCCTTTTCCCATTAAGTACCCCCATTGTATCCATTTCTCCCTTAGTAACAGTTGTCTCCTCCTGGTCTTCTGCCCAGGCTCCCTCTTTCACTTCAATTCCCTGGTTCCTTTCCATTTTTCTGGCTCCTGCAGTTACAAAGGGATATATACTCACATATAAGGATATACTGCTAGGATATACAAATGTGGGAGAACATACAGCATATGTTTTTCTGAGTCTGTGTTACTTTACTTGATATAAAACTTCCAGTTGATCCATTTGCCTGCAAATTTCATGATTTAATCTTTTTATACCACTGAAAACTCCATTGTGTAAATATTCCACACTTTCATTATCACTTGTCACTTGAGGGACGCTTAGGTTATTTCCATTTCTTAGCTAGTGTCAAAAGAGCAGCAACAAACATGGATGTACCAGTATCTCTGCAGTAGGATGAGTCCTTTGGTATATGACAAGGAATGGTATAACTGGATCATATGGTAGGTTCATTTTCCCTTTTTAAAGGAATTCTTCACACTGCTTTCCATAGTGGTTTCACTAGTTTGCAATCCCACCAGCAGCGAATGAGGGTGCCACTTTCTCCACATCCTTTCCAGAATTTGGTATCATTTGTTCTCTTGATCTTAGCCAGAGTGACTGGGGAAAGATAAAACATCGAATTGGTTTTAATCTGCATTTTCCTAATTACTAATGATGCTGGACATTTTTCAAGTATATCTTAGTCATATTTATTTCTTTTTTTGACAACCATCTGTTCAGAGCCATATCCCATTTTTTAACTGGGCCATTTGTTTTCTTGATTCTTTGTTTTTGAGTGATTTATATATTCTGGATATTAAACCACTGTCAGATGTATTGCTAGAGGATATTCTCTCCCATTCTGTGGGTTTTCTGTTCACATCCTTGGTTGTTCCTTTGGCTATGCAGATATTTTAAATTTAATGAGGTCCCACTTGTTGGTTTTTGACACTAATATCTGAGTGATTGATGTCAAATTTAGAAAGTTCTTTCTTACATCTGTATCTTGGAGGGATTGCCTATGTTTTCTTTTAACAATTTCAGAGTTTCAGATTTCACATTGAGGTCTTTGATCCAGTTGGAGTTGATTTTTGTACAAGGGTCTAGTTTCATTCTTCTACAGGTGGAGATCCAATTTACCAGTACCATTTTTTGAAGATGCTATCTTTCCCCCACTGTGTGTTCTTGGCACTTTTGTCAAATACCAGGTGGATGAAATTGTATATACTTGAGTTTGGGTCTTCAATTATGTCCCATTAATCTCTGTGTCTGTTTTTGTACCAGTCATGCTGCTTTTATGACTATAGCTCTATAATACAGTTTCTGATTTGATATGATGATCCCCCAGCATTACTTGTTCTGCTCAGGATTGTTTTGGCTATCTGAGATCGATTGTGATTCCATAAGAATTTGGGGGTGTTTTTCTAAATCTGTTAAGGATGTAATGGGGATTTTGATTGAGATTGAATGAATCTATATATTGTTTTTGGTGGCCATTTTCAAACATTAATTCTTCAAATCCATGAGCGTGGGAGGTCCTTTCATCTTCTGGTGTCTTAATCTCTTTCTTTAAAATTTTTAAATTTTCATAGTAGATAATTTATATGTTATTGGTCAAGTTTATTCTTAAATATTTTTGAGGCTATTGTGAATGGGAAAGTTTCTGTGTACTCTTTCTCTGATCACTTATTGGTATGAAGAAAGACTACTGATTTTTTGTAGATTCATTTTGTAACCTTTCCTTTTGCTGAAAGTGTTAATCATTTCTACCAGTTTTGTTGTAGAATTTTGGGGATCTCTTAGGTATAAAATATCATTTGCAAATAGGGATAATATGACCTCTTCTTTTTCAATTAGGACTTCTTTAATTTCCCCCTCTTCTCATATTGCACTGTCAAGAATTTCAAGCACTATATTAAAAACAAGTGGTGATAGTGGACAGCCTTGTGGTATTCCTGATTTTATCAGACGAGATCGGGCGCGTTCAGGGTAATATGGCCGTAGAGAGGTATTCCTGATTTTAATGGGAATGCTTCTAGTTTTTCCTCCATTTAAAATGATATTGGCCATGAGTTTGTTATATATAGCTTTAATCATGTTGAGGTATGTTCCATCCAGTCCAAATTCCTCTAGGGATTTTACATAAATGCATACTGGATTTCATCAAAGGCCTTTTCTAAATCTTTTGAGATGACAATGTGATATTTTAAAAGTATTTTATTAAATTTTTTTATTATTTTTATGTGTATGAGTATATTGTCTACACATGTGTAAGTGTACCCATGTGGTACAATGTCCATGAAGTCATAGGAAGGCATTATATTCCCCTGGAAATGGAGTTACAGAGGGTTTAAGAACTATGTGGGTGCTGGGAATTGAGCCTGGCTCCTTTGCGAGAGCACCCATTGCTCTTAACCACTGAATCATCTCTCCAGCCCCTGACCATGTGATTTTTGTCTTTGAGTCCATTTGTAAGGTTTGTAACATTTACTAACTTATGTGTATTAAACAGTCCCTGAATCTGGAATAAAGGCAACTTGACAATGATTGTTGAACTTTTTGATTTGTGTCTACATGTGGTTTGCAAGTACTTCATTGAGAATTGTTGCATCTATCTTCATTAAGGATATGGGTCTATAGTTTTCCTTTGTTGTTATATTTTCATCTGGGTTTGTGATTAGAGTAATTCTGTCTTCGTAGAAAGAGTTTTGGCATTTTCCCTCTATTTCTGTCCTTTTGAATAATTTAAGTAGCACTGGTTTAAATCTTTTAATGACTTGTAGAATTCTGCTAAGAATCCATCTGGACCCACATTTTTTTTTTAATTTGGGAGGATTTATATTACTCTTTTAAGTTCCTTGTAAGTTACGAGTCTATTTTAGTTGTTGACCTCTTCATGGTTTTAGCTTTGGTGGTTCCCATGATTTTACATGTATATCAATTTCTTTTAGGTTTTCAAATTTCATAGAATATAGGTTTTTACAATATTCCTTTGTAATGTTCTGGGATGCTTTGGTAATCTATTGTGATATTTAACCTTTCATCTATGAATCTGTTGATTTGGATTTGCTCTTTCTTTCCTTTGCTTAACTGGGTTAAGGGTCTTATATTTTCAAAGAACCAGCTCTTAGAGTCATTGATTCCTTTCCAAAGTCTTGAGTTGCATTGTTAAGATATATTTGTACTTTTCTGATTTTTTAATGTATTTGCTTAGAATATAAATTTCCCATTTAAAATAGTTTTATAGTGTCCCAGAAGTTTGTTCTGTTGATTTATCCTTTTCATT
The DNA here is from genome assembly GCA_009823505.1 of Rhizomys pruinosus. Taxonomy (NCBI): domain Eukaryota; kingdom Metazoa; phylum Chordata; class Mammalia; order Rodentia; family Spalacidae; genus Rhizomys; species Rhizomys pruinosus. Next base: position 216,854 of record VZQC01006754.1, read on the forward strand.
TACTTCCAGACATACATTTATTCCTTTCTAAATTTCTTCATTGACCGCTACATCATTCAAGAGTTTGTTGTTTAATTTCCATGAATTTGTGTAGTTACAAGAGCTTATTTTGTTATTTATTTTAAGCATTATTGTACTGCGGTCTGATAGAGTACATCAAATTATTTCTTTTTTTTTTTCATGTTTGTTGAGGTTTGTTTTGTGCCCTAGTATGTGTTAAATTTTAGAGAATGTTCCATAGGGTGCTGAGTAGACTGTGTATTCTTTGGTGCTTGGGTGGCATATTTGGTAGATGTCTGTCAGGTCTATTTGGTATATATTATCATTTAACTCAGATGTCTCTGTCTATTCTTTGCCTGGTTGACCTGTCTATTTGCTATCTGGGGTATTCAAGTCCCCTACTATTACTGAGTTGGGGTAAATATGTGTCTTAAAGTCCAGTAGTACTGTTTTTATGAAATTGGGTGCACCAGAGTTTGATGCATAAATGGTCACAATTGTAATATCTACTTTGTCAATTGTTCTGGTGATCAGAATGAAGTGATCTTCTTTATCCATTCTGATTAATTTTAGTCTGAAGTCTATATTGTCAGATATTGGAGTTGCAACCCCTGCTTATTTCTTAAAGCTATTTGCTTAGAATATTTTTTCCATTCTTTCATTCTAAGATAGCACCTATCCTTGAAGGTAAGAAAAGTTTCTTGAAGACAACAAAAAGATGGATTTTTGTTTCTTTATCCATTAAACTAGCCTCTCTCTTTTGACTGGGGAGCTCAGGTCACTAATATTCATAGCTATTATTAAAAGATGTGTATTGGTTGCCATAATTTTAAGTTTTGTTCACCTTCATGGTCTATTTTTGTGTTTCCACAATTAGATCTTCATTTAGTTTCTTTCTGTTGTTTTTGCATGAAAGTTATTCCTTTCTTCAGTCCTTTGTATCCCTTTGAGCATTCTCTGAAGAGTGGTGGACATGAAGTCTTTCAGTCTTTTTGTGTCACGGAACATTTTTCTTTCTTCTTCAGCTTTAATAAACAGTTTTGTGGGGTAAAGCATTCTGGGTTGGCATCTATGGTCAGTTAGAACTGGGAATACTTTTGTCCAGGCTCTTCTTGCTTTCATAGTTTGCATTGCAAAGTCAACTGTGATTCTGATAGGTTTTCTTTTATATGTGACCTACTGCTCTTGTCTTGCAGCTTCCAGTATTCTTCCTTTGTTCTGTACTTTGATATGCTATGAGGAGTTTCTTTTGTAGTCTTTTCTATTTGGTATTCTATGTGTGTCTAGTATTTGTATGGGCATGCATTTTCTTAATTTTGTGTAATTTCCTTCTATAGTCCTCTTGAAGATCTGGTCAATAACATTTACCTGAGATTCTTATCATTCTTCTATGTTTATGATGTGTAAATTTGGTGTTTTCATTGTGTCCCACATTTCCTGCAAATTCCATTCCTGTGTTTTTTTTTCCTGTTTTATAATTTAATTTTTAATTTTTAAAATTATTTTATTTATCTATTTTTTTATCAAATCGAGACCCATATCCCCCATCCCCCACCCCACCAGAACTCATGCATTCTGCCAAACATGCTTTTCTTTTTTTTAATTACTTTATTTTTTTCCATTTTTTTAATGGTAAGTAATAATTTATGAGTATAAGCATTCTTCATGTAAAACCAATTTGCAAGCAGTTGTGCCCAAACCTACAGTCCATGGGTCCCACCATCCAGCTGGGGGGGGCTTGTATGTTCAATCAAGTTGATCAGATGAGTGTCCAGACTATATTACTGTAGTTTCACCATTCACCCCAATCGCAGCCCTTACCTGCTATTATGCCCCCTCTTCCACAGATTGTTCCCTAGGCTTAGAAAAGGGGCACAGGTGGATGGGAAGCAAAACAGTCTACTTTCTCTGGAGCTGTTGTCTTGGACTCTGGTCAATTCTGGCTGTTTCCTTTCATGGGCTGACAGTTTGTCCAGGAATGACCTTTCAATCCTACTAATGAAGCACAAACAATTAGATATATAGGTATTTAAACAGTATTAATAGTTATGGTAGGTTATATAGGTCTCCTCGAGTCAAGCAAGACTCCTCCATCAGCACCAGCTACACCTCATCTGCCTGGAAATACTGTTCAGCAGTGGCAGCCATATGCCTATATATACCAAATCTAATTGGCTATTAGCTCTCTCCTTGGAGGAATAACCCACGGCTGATGCCACAAGCTTACATCCTCTAGTGGTTAGGAGATGTTATAAGCCACAGTAAGACCCTATCATATTTTACAGAAAAAAACCATAATTCATGGATTAACATACCATCTAAACATCTGTGTATATACCATTCCTGTTTTGCTTGAATGGTCCATTAAACTATTGTTCAATCATAGCATTCCATTTTCCATTTCATTTTTTTTTCTATTGGTGAAGCTTTCTCCTGTCATTTCAAATTGATGTGTTGGGTTTTCAATTTCCTTCTTCATCTCATCTTGAGTTTCCTTCCTTATTTATATTTCTTTTGTGAATTCAATAAGATATTTATCTTTATTTATTTTTTTTTTTAGTTCTTCAAATTGTTTGTCTGTTCTTGAATTTTGTTGAATTCTTTGATCATGGTTATGATTGTTCTTTTCAATTCTGTGGCCTGAGTCATCTCTAGGGGTTCTCATTGTAGACCTCTCTATAGGATGGTTGGTGTTTGGTGGGGACATGTTATTTTGATTTTTCATATTTTTTATTGTGATTTTGGCATAAGAATTTCTTTTGTTGCTTGTGATTCTGGCATGATATTCAAGCCTCCTATTGTTGAGTTGAAGTCTTGATTTTGTTTGGATTATTGATGTACATCAGTTGCCTTCTGATTGGGTACGGAAAGCTTGTTCATCTAGGCTTCACATACTCTTGTATATTGGAGGGACCAAATGGCTCTATTCAGGTGCTCTTCAGGAGGGCAAAGCAGCCCTGGCTAGATAAGAGCACTTCAGAAGCCTCAGATTGATAGTGCCAAGGTCCAAAGAAAGAATAGACGGGAGCTGGAAATACTGGTCCCTATTCTTCAGGAGGGAAGCCTAAGCCTTTGGAGCAGAAGCAAGAACTGCAGATGATCCCAGAGCAGGGGAGCAGGCCTGGGGCAATTTGGGAAGCTCACCGCCAGGAGGCCCGAGTCAGACCCCCCCCTTCCCTTCCCCCAATTATTTTTTAAGTTCAAAGCCATCCTCAGCTAAATAATGAGTTGGAGGACAGCCCAAGTAACATGAAACGCTATATAAAAAAAGCAAAAAAAAAAAAAAAAAAAAAAGTGGACTGAGTGAAACCAATGCTTTTTTGCTTTACCTTAGTTTCAAGAGGTATTTTGTAATCCCTTTCAGAAGCTCTGCATTTGCTCAAGTCTGTCAACAGGAGCTGATAGTTCTCAGGACTCAATGTAATGTTCCTTTTAGACTAGAGTGTCACTGGAAAACTTTCACAGATTTTTTTTACTGAAAATTTTAAATGACTTCATCATTGGAAGATCTCTGTGTACTTTCATATTAAAAAAATAAAACCTGGTCACTTCACAGGAGCAGGAAATGGATGAAAAACATCACATGTAATAAATATTTCAAATGAGTACACATGTCTGTCTAGGCCTGGAACACTGTGGAACCCTGGCAGCATAGGTGAAAAGTGTATGAGTCAGACAGCTTTGTGGTACCCAGTGGGTAAGCAGCAGGCGGCATAAGAGCCTTTGCAATGCACAGCTGGAGAATACTGGGGTCCACGAAAAGAAAACAGTCCTGTAGCTAAATTGCCTAATTAGAAATCACTTGCCATTGAGCCTCATCCTGTTAGTCTGTGAAGAAATTAGCAGATGACATCAACAGAAAAACAACAACCAAAGTCAAACACAGTCAAGTAGTGCTTTGAAATGATGGGGCAGGGCTGGGATCACTGGGAGAAAAGTGCAGGCAGACTCCAGGCTCAATTAGTCAAATTAGTTTTAATTTGGGCTGCAGTGATTGTACCCCAGGTCAGGATTTGGAAGGTACAGCCCAACTCAGGGTCAGCTTGAGCTTGTAAATGCAGATACCATATCCTGGTGTATTTTGTTTTGAAACATTCCAGTCAGACAATAAAAACAAAACAAAACAAAAAACTAAAACTTCAGTTCTTACCTGCTGCAGGATTACAAAAGCTAAGCAATAGAAAGACTGTAGGCAATTGTAAAACAGTTACAAAGGATAGGGTAGATAGTTATTAGGTGGTCAACAAGACATCTTGGAGAGGGGATTCCGAAGGTCAAGAAAACCAACTGGATCCTCCTGGACTTGTTTTTCTGGGCTGGAGTTCAACCATTAAGATAGAGTCACTAAAACCAAATGGAGTTAACTAGGCAGTGTACACCACCACAGAAACATGGATCAAAATGGAGTAACTAGGCAGTGTACACCACCACAGAATCATGGATCAAAATGGAGTTAACTAGGCAGTGTACACCACCACAGAAACATGGATCAAAATGGAGTTAACTAGGCAGTGTATACCACCACAGAAACATGGATCAAAATGGAGCTAACTAGGCAGTGTATACCACCACAGAAGCATGGATCAAAGGAGGAAAGGTAAGTAGCCCTCTGAAATCATTGTAAATTTAACACTCCTTACTTATTTTCTTTTAAGAAATACTTTGAAGACATCTATAAAGCACCCTTTGAGCCAGAATAGTAACAAAGCATCAACTCTACCTCTTCTGCCATTTATAAACTGGAAAAAAATTATTGATGTTTGTTTTGAAGGGAAGCAGATATAATAGTAAAAACAGAACAGATAATCTTCATATTTCAATGGCAAATTCTTCAAAATATGAGTCACCATTTGAAATGTGAATCCATTTTTCCCATGGAAAGAATGCGAAATTGTGTGAGGATTTGTAGAAGGACCAGGGAGAGAGTGTTGGGAAAAGAGATTCTGGGACTTTTAGTCAAGATTCTTAGTTGCAAGTAATAGAAACTATCAAACTAGATGACTAAGAAAGAGATTTATTAGAAGGAAACAGGTTTATCTCTCAGAGCTCAGGAATGCAGACTGCCTGCCCAAGAGCCAGGACCAGGAGCCTCTTGTAAAACTGGCTCCTGTATCCTTTCCACCAGGCAGCATTTGCTCACTTCCTCTGCATATGGAGGGGCATCTAAGAGCTTCTGTTCACTCTGAGGAATCCGTATCCGATTCTTAGTTGTAACTCTGAATGCCTAATTTGTTGGCCGACTTTGGGTCAGGTGCCCAATCAAAGTCCAATTTTCTTTTAGGATGTTTTTCTAGTGGCAGCCACACAGATCTCAGGCAAGCAGTCTTAGGCATGATGGTAGCATGAAAATACATCGTGTGGCTACCATCACCATCACCACCTCAGGTACTACTGGAGGCATCTGGGGCTGGGCAGGTAGATCATCTTCACCCTGCTCTCATGGGTTTCTGCATGTCTAAGAATGCTTGGGTTTCCAGTGTCTGGGTCTCCGGAGGAGGCTCAAGGCTGGTCTTCCTTCTCCCTGGGAGTTTGCTGGGAGTTCTGAAGTCCTCCTCTATCTTCCTCTAAAAAGAGCATGAATATTTGAAAGCCAGGTCCCCAGCCAGAGGGAAGAGCTTGGTGAGAGTCAGCCTGGCAAACAGCACTTTGTGCTGTTTGTTATATAGAGCCTGAACTGCCAGATTGGCTGGGAGGGTGGGGGGCTATTTGCATGTAAATGAGGTGTAAAATGGAACTAGTCTGGAGAGAGCTGTCAAAGGGGAGTGGGGGTGAGGAGAAAAGCTGGCTAACCTGAGGGTGGTCTCATTAGGGACACCTCACTGTCTTTCCTGGCTGCACCTTCTATGTTCCCAAAGAAGCTGGAAAGGCAAGGAAAAACCTCTGTGGATTTCCTTCCCACAGGAACAGCCATCCATCCAGGGGATCTGAGCTGCCCTTCAGCTGTCCAGCCTTTGTCCCAGGCTGTCAAGAGGAAAGACCAAAGCACTCATGGCCACCCAGAGCTTTCCAGTCACCTCTGCGAGCTGTCAAAGCAGCCTGAAGGGATTTCGCACCTCCTTCTCCTGGCTGCCATGGCAGTAGGCTGTGAGGAGGTCAGCAGCTCCCTTAGTCACAGATCCCTGTCCCATCAGTCATGGTGGCAGGCTGTCAAGTGGGAGCTTGCTGCCCACTTGGAAACTGGGTGGCGGAGGGGGTTGCAGTTGCCTTTGCACCCAGGAGTTTCTCAGCTCTGGCTGCCTCTGTGGAGCTCAGATTGTTGATGAAGGTCCTCATGTTAGGGTGGCCTCCTGAGGCCCCTCTTTACCCTGGACACTAAGGCTGTACAGCTGGAGGCTGATCACAGCATGTTTTCCCTTGAAAGGAGATCTGAGCATTGCACAGCCACGGCTGCCACAGTGGTGCAAATATTAAGTCATTTTCACCATAACACGGCAAACAGATTATCGTTTCTTTTTACCGATAGCTCAATGGACAATGGGTTTGCTTCTGATGCTTGTTATTTCTTTGGGTTCTTTTAAACACTTCATCATAATCAGGTCTTCTATCTCTTTTATTAAATAATAAACATTACATAAAAATATGATCACAACAGCCTGCAGATAGGTTTTGCATGAAGGATGCTTGTACTCATGGATTATCACTTATAGGTAAAAATGAAAAAAAAAAACTGAGAGAAAGATGCAGGACAGTTATGGCAGAATGCATGATCTGGGATGGGGTGGGGGTGGGGGGGGAGGGAAAGGGAAATAAGCCTGAACTGAATTGGAAAAAATGTATGAAATGCACAAAGCATCAATAAAAACTAATTAAAAAATAAAATAAAATTCATATCTTTATAGTAAAAAAAAATATATGATCTTTTCTAAGGGACTGGCAAGGGGGCTCATGGATTAAGAACCCTTGCTGTTCTTCCAGAGGACTAGGGTTTGATTCCCAGCACCTATATCAGGTAACTCAACATTTCCTGGAACACCAGTTCCTGAGGTCCTGACCAACTCTTCTGTTCTCTGCAGACAACTTGTGCATGTGTACAGAAATCTCTCTGTACACACACATGCATAAATAAGAATAAATTAGTTACTTAAAAATACATGAGTTTTCATCATGTGGATGGATGCAGTACACAGGATGATTTTCCAACAGCATGGCTTTTAGTTGATTTAGGGTATTTATTTCAGAGTTGTTCTTACCTTTCATCCCTAAACTTATACTTAAGTTCTTAAGATATAAAAAAAAATGCTTCTATGCCAAGTGTTTTCTGCAATTCTAAAGAAAAGATTATTTCAGATTCTAAAGAAAAGATTCTAAATAAAAGTGATATGGAGTTTATAAAGTATTCTAAAGTCTTAATGTCTAAGCTCAGTCCCCAGTACAAGTAACACCTGAAATCCCTAATCACTATTTTAGAATCCTGACTGTGACTTCTTTCTTTTTTTTTTTAAAGATTTTTAAAATTTTATTTATTTATTATTTATGTGTATGAATGTACTATCTGCATGTAGGTTTGTGCACCTGTGTCGTGCAGTGCCGCAGAGGTCAGAAGAGGGCCTTGGATTCCCCAGGAACTGGAGTTAAAGATGGTTCATAGCCACCATGTGGGTGCTGGGGATCGAACCCCGGGCCTCTGCAAGAGCAGTCAATGCTCTTAACTGCTAGGCCATCTTTCCAGCCCCTGTGACTTCTGTCTTTAGTTTTCAACTTTTACCTTATATATTCATAGCTTAGAATTGCAAAAAACAAGTGAAAAATATGTATAGATTTCAGAGCTATCTTCTCTGATTCTCTAAGAGTCTTTGCCTTCAAATTCCAGCTTGAGGCTTGAATTCCATTCCTTAACACCAAAGAAAAACAAAATCTAAATTTTTGAAAATACACTTTTAAAAATTAAAATGTTTAAACCACAGCGATTTGTAGGCAGCAGAGAATTTGAACATACAAGCCTGGAATCTAGACCTACAGACACCTTGGGGTTCAATGGATTCCACTAAGGCTTGTGTGAAAACTCCCACCTCCGCTGCTCAATAAAACTAGATTTATCCCCCTCTGCTGAGCAGTGTGACATGCACATCAGACACACTGCTTTGTTCTACCCTTCATGGGACACAGTGAGTTCCATCCAGAGTCTTGGTCTTCCCTGCTCACCAAAGATAGAATCTCATAGAATCTTGTTGTGAGTAACAGTCTACAAGGAAGCCTAGCTCTGTCCAAACCGCTTAGCCTCTACTCACAATCCATTTACTTGGAAATTGGAGACAGTGACTTTGATAAAGACCACCTAATATTCTGGAATCTAATTGTTCTACTTTACTAAGTACAAGGGCTCAAACTGCCAGCAGTTAGTCCTGTGTTCCTGCAAATGAATGGAGTCATTGACCAGACCTGAGCTCAGCCACCATTACGGAAATAGACTTGGCTTCAGAGTGTAGCTTATAGCAAGGTCTTCTCACCAGCTGACTCCTAGAATTTTGTGTCTTATTTTCTCCCTGGTAATCCCTATATGTGTACACAGTCCCTATATCATCTATCTATTATCTATCTATCTATCTATCTATCATCTATCTATCTATCTATCATATAAAATAATAATATAAATCCATTTTAAACTACAGCAATGTAGTCTGGACACTCATTTGATCAACTTGATTGAACAAACAACCTGTCACCCCCCACTGGATGGTGGGGCTGTAGGTGTTTGGGCACAACAGCCTGCAGATAGGTTTTGCATGAAGGATGCTTGTACTCATGGATTATCACTTATAGGTAAAAATGAAAAAAAAACTGAGAGAAAGATGCAGGACAGTTATGGCAGAATGCATGATCTGAGATGGGGTGGGGGGGGGGAGGGAAAGGGAAATAAGCCTGAACTGAATTGGAAAAAATGTATGAAATGCACAAAGCATCAATAAAAAACTAAAAAAAAGAAACAATAAAATGTCTATTAGATGGAACATCCATTCAATATGTTATTAAAACTAGTTTTAAAAACAAATGACAGGGGCTGGAGAGATAGGCTAGCAGTTAAGAGCACCGACTGCTCTTGCAGAGGACCTGGGTTCAATCTCCAGCACCCACATGGCAGCTGAGAATCATCTGTAACTCCAATTCCAGGAGAACTCCAGTTCCAGGGGAATCCAACACCCTCTTCTGACCTCCGCGGCATTGCATTGCATGACATGGGTGCACAGACCTGCATGCAGACAGTACATTCATATGCACAAATTAAATAAATAAATAAATAAATAAATAAATAAATAAATAAATAAATAAATAAAATGACAAAAAATAATAATAATAATAATATAAACCTATTCATTCAATAACTATCACAAAGTATGGTCGAAACCTCCTATGTAACTTTCCCTGATCTTCTTCTTCTTCTTCTTCTTCTTCTTCTTCTTCTTCTTCTTCTTCCATATTGATAAAACTATCTTTCATTTGATAGTAACCTTCTCTTGAAACTTTGACTTTGTAGTAGCTATGTAACTAGACATACACAAGTACCATTATCTGTGTATATGTATGTACAGTATGTATATAATCACAATACCCATGTGGCTATTCTGCAGCAATATATAATATAGTTGGAAATATGTTTGAAAATACATGCAAATAACATGATAATGAATATAAATATATGTAAATAACATGATAATGAATATAAGTATATGTAAATAACATGAAAATAAATATAAATTTCTTTTCAGATATCCTCTTATTGTTTCTATTTTACAAATAGTGATAGAAAATGAGTATAATGGAAATGTATAAGGAGAAAAATGAAGTTAATTGTAATTTCTGTGAACATGATCATCCACTGTTATGCCTTCTCATACTACTTAGAGAATAATATGCTTGCTATACATGCAGTTGTGAATGCTGACATCTTTTTCTTCAGAATTATAATGAATACTTTCCCATTTTATCAACATTTTAAACTTAATTTTAATGTATTTATAACTGTTTACATTTTCAAGCATATGTGCTTTTTCATGGTTATATTTTTGTCAATTATGTATGTAGTTATTTATGAATCTTTGATCATACCTCTGATTACTTATTTGGGATAGATCATTGCATAAAAAATGTGATTTGGGGGGGTTGGAGAGATGGCTCATCAGTTAAGAGTGCCAACTGGGCTCATCAGTTAAGAGTGCCAACTGCTCTTGCAGAAGACCCGGGTTCAATCCCCAGCACCCACATGGTGGCTAAGAACCATCTTTAACTCCAGTTCCAGGGGAATCGATGCCCTCTTCTGACCTCTGCAGCATTGCACGACACGGGTGCACCAACCTACATGCAGGCAGTACACTCACACACATAAAAAATAAAGAGAAAAAAGAAAATAATGTGATTTTTAAAAAATATTTTATTGAATTTGTGTAAATTTCATCAAATACGTCTTAATGGGACTGGAGAGATGGCTCAGTGGTTAAGAACACAAGAACAATGACTGGTAGTGCAGAAGACCTGGGTTTGGTTTGCAGCACCTACAAGGCAGCTAACAATCAACCTTAACTCCAGCTTCAAGGGATCTGATGTCATCTTCTGACCACCACAGGCATTCCATAACATGTGTCCACTTATATACACATGCAGGCAGTACACCTGTACATATAAAAATTATAAAATATTTTAAAATATATCTTGATATTTTGACCCTATGCATGGCTCCATGTAGCCCCCCCACTGTGAGTAGGCTTTTTGAATTAATGCATTTCTCCATGTTTTACAAAATGTGATTTTTTTTGCCAGGCATGGTGGCACATGCCTTTAATCCCAGCATCAGGAGGTGGAGGCAGGCAAATCTCTGTGAGTTCAAGGTGAGCCTGGTCTACAGAGTGAGCTCCAGGCCAGCTGGGACTAAAGGGAGACCCCATCTCAAAAATACCAAAAAGAGAGAAAGAAAACAACAACAAAACAAATGTGATTTTTAGCCACTGGAACATTCTGCATTGTCATTAGATGAATTAGGGTATTTATTTCTGAGTTTTCCTTATATTATGTACCTATAGCTTTTGTTCCTTAGCTGTAGAAATTGCTTTACCTATTTCTCATCATATCCCTAGTACAGATTTATGAATCTATGCTTCTCCTGGATTGATGTTTGTGAATTTATACTATGTAATATATGTAATTATATTTTATTCAATTTTTGATAATATACCATTGCTTTAAGATACTACAATTTGATTTCTCAAGTTTGTAGGATTTTAAGTTATTCTACATTCCTTATTCTAGACAGTATGGTTGGGAATTTTCATACAAGCTTCCTTGAGATATTCTGCAAGCAGCCATGGTTGTTTATCAGAAAGGCATGAGCATTGTTGTAGATTATAAATCATGTATTTTCCAAAATCATTTTTTGAGGTAATAAGTCCATGAACAGTGAATAACAAAGAACATCCTCTAGTCTCTAGCTTTTGAAAATGTTTGATAATCTGTTTAAATGGTGAGACTTGAAATTTCCCCAAAAGTCATCTTTCTGATAACTAATAAGCTTGGTGAACCTTCCATGTCTGTATCTGATTTTTTCTGTTAGATTGGTTTGCCACCAGTTAATAATTAGTGAGATTTTCTTATCTTTAAAAAAATCTACTATATTGAAATTACAAATGTGTTTTCGCTTTAAATTAATTTAAAATTTTATTCTTATGTATATCTATGTGTAGGTATGTACACATGTGTGTGAGTTCCCACAGAAGCCAGAAGAGGGCATCATGTCCTCCTCCCTGAGTTCCAGGAAGTGAACTGGGTCTTCTGGAAGAGCAGCAGGACTTCTTAGCTGCAGAACCATCTTTCCAACCCCATCACTTTAAATGTGTTTAATCTGAAAAGTTTTGAAGGCCATTGGGTTATCATTTAAGAAATCAAATGTTAAACTGAGCAACATTAATGTTATATTCATCCTGATCTGAAAACAACTGTGCTTTTATATTGTGAATCCCTAAACAGGTTCTAGAATTAACCTACCATTTATTTTCAGATTTTGGAATTTTGGTATATCGATGAAGGGTATGTATGTGCATTTTAGAGTAATATAAAATCAACATGGAAAAAAATAGAAATCAAGTGTTTTCATCTTACATTAGACACTAAAATGTTTTCCCAACCAAGAACATCAACATTCAGTGGCAGATAGTAACAGAAACTGAATCACCTATACCTTCTCCAAGGCGTTTCCAATTCAATGTAACAAAGTTACCAGCTTGATTTTAGTCACTTCTGAAGGTGCTCATGAATGTCACAGTTGAATCCTGGTCCAAGACCCCTTCCCTCTACACTTGACTTTCAAACACAACAGATGCAGCCAGCTCCTTGGGGTACAATAGTACACAGTGTGTTGTGTCTCTGTGAATGCCCTATCTTCTTGAAACAAAATTTCTTCTTTCTTTTTTGTTATATTTATTCTTTATCTCTCAAGATTTGATCTGTTTATTGTCCCATCTATAGGGGGACAATAAATGATAGGATTTCCTATCACTACCTTAGGTACCTCCTACTAAACGTTTTCTGCAACTTACTGTTCTTATAATCTTGACCTTATTTGTTTCTGTCCCATCTGTCTCCCTTTAAACACTGTTACATAAGAAAACAGAAGGGTATTCTCTTTGTATTTTGAAGACTCAGGAACTTGATGAGTGCATACTGAATGCTTGTTGAATGAATAACTGGTAGATAAAGCAGAAGAAAATCTGAAGTTCAGATCTTCTTCTAACAAATATGTACTCAAACTGATAAATCTAATAGTTATACTTTAGCTTAAAATCCACACTAGTCTATGCAGGCATCGTAAATTCTTAGTAGAATTTTTATTCTTTTAATCTCCTACCATGGGCCTGTTGCCTTTTAATAACTCTTGAAACAGATTTCTAATGATTATATCTATGACCATTTGATGTACATAATTTTGAAAACAATTTAGGAAATTGTTAGCTACCTTACTTAAAACTTTCTTCTACTTTTACGACTTAACCTATTTGGAGCAGTTTCTTTCAAAATATAGAATAAGGAGAAATATTAAAGATGGCTCTCCTGCAGTTGAATCCACTTTCTTCTGAAACTGGGTCCTTAAGAGGAGGCAAATGTTAAGTATAAAATGGAATCCATCATCTGCCTTTAATGCTACATATGTGAGCAAGTGACAAATTGACTTCTCCAAAGACTGTGACACTCTTGCTACATTTAAACATTTTTTTTTTACATTTAAACATTTTATGATTGCTTCTCTGCTTGAGAGTAACCAAGAACAATATGCTATAATTTATTGTGAAATCAGGTATCACAGGATAACTTCAAAGCCAAATACACCTCCATTCATTCATTGCTTTTATTAGGTCTAGTTTTATGCTGCAAGGCATTTAAATTGTTTGGGAATCAGAAGTGTTTCTATGAGAATATATCATCTAGAAATAATTTCTCCTCACACACTTCCTTCTCAAATTGAAAGCATCACAAACAAATCACTAAAATTAAAACAATTGACTGTGTATGTAAGTGTGAGTCAGAGAATCCTGGTGGATGAAGGACTTCTGCTGCAGTTTTGGTCGCTTTGCATAAACATAGAATATAAACTCCTGAGGAACATCCTGTGATTTATTATTTTGGCCGTTTTCTTAGCACCTGGAAAAGATGTGAGAGCTTAATGCATTAGTTATTGAGGCAAGGAATTCTTTTCTTTTTGTTTTTCTATTCTTTTCAGTTTGTTTTCTTTCTTTCTTTCTTTCTTTCTTTCTTTCTTTCTTTCTTTCTTTCTTTCTTTCTTTCTTCCTTTCTTCCTTTCTTTCTTTCTTCTTTCCTTCTTTTCCTTTTTCTTTGTAACAGAGTGTCACTCTGCAGCTGAAGAAATCACTATGTAGGCCAACCTGTTCTCAAACTTGTACTGATCTTTCTACCCCACCCTCTTAAGTGCTGGGATTACAGACAGCCATCATCATATATGCAGTAAAAAAAATAAAGTCCAAAGAAATTAAGAAATGTGTGCAGGATCTGGAATCTAGCTGCAGATCAGGTGATTTTTAACTATAATATATTCTCCCAGTATCTAAATATGTTTCAGTAACATTTGCAACTTGCAAATATGTAGTATTTTAGATTCCTTTTCCTGGCTCTGTGGGTGGAAATGAGTATCAACCTGAGATAATTTTCTGAAAACCTAATTTAAGGATCTTCCTAGGCTGTTCTTCATCCTGAGGACAGAAGGAAGCAATTGGCACTATTTGTGATAAAGTGTGAGTAAGGTAACATTAGTGTGTTAATCACTCAGTATGGCTGTACGTTCCAGGAAAGGAGATAATCAACTCTCCTATCTCAAGTTTCCTATCTACAAACCAACTGTCATAAGCTGTTTTCTAAACAGGGAAACACTGGAAGCATTATGATTAAAAATTAGGACCAGAAGACTATCTTGAATCAATAATTCAGTACACCTGAAGAAAAGCAAAATAAATCCCCCCAAGGAGCTTACCTAATGCCCAGAACTCAGCATTTAGAGGCTGATACTTTTTAAATTTTATTTATTTTTATGTGTATGAATGTACTGTCTGCATGTAGGTCTGTACACCCATGTCATACAATGGCCGCAGAGGTCAGAAGAGGATGTTGGATTCTCCTGGAACTGGAGCAAAAGATGGTTCTCAGCCATGTGGGTGCTGGGGATCGAACCTGGGTCCTCTGCAAGAGCAGTCAGCACTCTTAACTGCTAGGCCATCTCTCTAGCCCCAGAGGCTGATACTTTTTAAAGCCAGTACAGAGAAAGCAAATGGCAACTTATTTCTAATTGGATACAAATCTGGACCACATAGCTGCCTTCCTGAATTATGTCTTTACAATCATTGGATGCGGAACCTTTAAATCAAATAATCATTAGGATTCTGACTCACTCCTCTGGTGTTTTGCAAATTCACAGTTCCAAAAAGGTGAACATAGAATAAGTAAAAAGAGGAATTTGAATTTGATGTTAAATTCCCTTTAGACTTCATTGAAGATGCTCCAAAGCAGAAAGACATGGAAAAGAGAATGGGAAAGAAGGGAACCTCACAGGAAAAGAAGTTGAGAATAGACAGGAAGTGACAGCTGAGTCAATGAAAGATAAGCCAGTTTTCCCTCTGTGCGTGGCCCAGACACCACCATACATCTCCATCTTACTGCCCTTAAAAACGCAAACTGCTATTTATTCATGAATGCCCACCTCAAGCTCCCCTTGAATGTGGTATGTATTACTGTGATCTAGGATAGTGCTTAGAGAATTAGCAAAAACTAGGTGATTTTGAGCCATTTTCACAGTTCTGGAGACCAGAAATCCCAATTCCTACCAATGAACCAAAGCAAGATCTCAGCAAGGCCACTCTGTGCCCCCCCCTCCCCCCCACCGTCCTCCACATCCAAGGCTCTGAGGAATGTTGTTTCTTGTCTTGTCAAGCTTCTCTTGGCTGCTGCCAGTTCCCAGTCATCTCTTTCTGTGCCTTCTTGCCATAGACTTTTCTGTGTGTGGCCAAATGTCACTTCTGCTTCCCTGGTAAAAGGATACCTGTGATTATGTATAGACTAAATAAGCTCCTCATCTCAACTTCAGTAACCAGATCCACAAAGACATCATCATATATAATGGAACATCCCTAGGTTGTACGAGGTAGGATCTGGTGTCTCCAGAGCCAACACTCAGCCCACCACACTTAGGTTTTCTAAGTTTCCATCATCTCCCTGTTTGCAAAGCAGAAAGAAGAATGTAGAATACTCTGGTGGGGTGTTCAGAGGGTTAAATGAGAAATACACAGATTTGTGCTAATACAGATATACATTAACTATGTATTCAGTAAATGGAGCTTAAAAGTCCATGTTTGGATTGGGGGCACATTTCAGTGGTAGAGCATTTGTCAACCATACACACAGGCTCAACGAATAATATATACACATGTACATTAATTAATTAGTTAATTAATAACCAGGAGTAATCTCACAAAGCTTTGGGAACTGCAGTCATTACTCAATTCTAGGAAGCTTTCACAGACAAAACTAAATTGATGATCAGTCTGATGATCTCTATACACATTCTTTCAGAATTTTCCTGAATGTTTTGCTTCTCTTCTCCAAGCTTCTGTGCTAAGAACACAACAAAATGTTGTATATTTCCCTGTCCTTTGGAGATCTTTGCCTGCAGGAAGTGACATAACAGGATAGACACTGCATTTTTAAACACAGTGTGAGGTGAGACCAGAGAAAGGTGCTTCCTTCCTGTTTGTGTTCTCCACCAACCCTGCTTCTCCCTTGTGCTAGGCACATTGCAAGAGAAATTCCACTGGTGTCCATATCCTCTAAGAAATTCCATCCAAATACAGAAAGCTCACTCAACACCTCCCCTGTGTGGTTCTTTCTTTGATTGCTTCCTCTTATTTCATTTGCCTGGAGGTGCTGGCTCTCTCTTGTGGGACACCAGTGGCAGATGGTGCCTTTTGAGATAAATGCTGATACAAAGGGGCATAACGAAAATGTTTCCAGAATACACATGTCTATGTGAGAAAAACCTCGAATGTGTCCACGTGGAGAATGGAGAATCCACAGCCAGGAAATGGATCTGAAAACAGGTGATGGCGGCAGTTACAAGCAATCAAGAGCCGCTCTCTGATGACCAGTCAGCTTTTGACCATCAAACTCTTGTATAAGCACGTTCTAGTCTTTGTCCCATGTTGTGAGCATGCAGGAGAGAAACTGGGCTCGGATGGCTTCCTAATGTGGCTTTTCCATGAACATTACCCCCAATGCTTCCACTTTGCCATCAAAGATCATGAAAGAGTGAGCAAAGCTTTCTTCCCTAGCCATATACGTAGGCTACAGTATCTGTTAGAAGATTCTACCAATACTATTGATAGAATAATGCCAATAATATTGAATGGAAGGCACAATCCCTTATTCACCAAATGAAATGACCTTTCTCTACACCTTCCTTCAGTGCTGTCTGCTGCGTTTTGTAGTCTTTCTGCCTCTGGTTTGACTTCTCACAGTTTATGCTCTATTTTCCTGGTCTACATAATACTACTCTAAACTCAATCTTGTTTTTCTTCTTCTACATTATATTTCTTTTTTTTTAATTTAATTTTTTTTTATTGATGCTTTGTGCATTTCGTACATCATTTTCCAATTCAGATCAGGCATTTTTCCCTTTCCCTTTCCCCCCACCCCTTTTAAAAAATATATTTTATTATTTTTATTTTATGTGTATAAGTGTATTGCCCACATGAGTGTAAGTGCACCCATGTTGTGCAATGCCCACAGAGTCAGAAGAAGGTATCAGATTCTGCTGGAACTGGAGTTACAGACAGTTGGTAGCCACCATGTGGATGGTAGGAATTGAACCTGGGTCCTCTGCAAGAGCAGTCAGTGCTCTTAATGACTGAGCCATCTCTCCAGCCTTACATTATATTTATTTATTTATTTATGTATTTATTTATTTATTTTGGTCTTTTTGAGACAGGGTCTCCCTGTAGCCCCAGCTGTCCTGGAACTCACTCTGTAGAGCAGGCTGGAATTGAACTCACAAAGATCACCTGCCTCTACCTCCCAAGTGCTAGGATTAAAGGCATGCGCCACCACACCTGGTGTATGTATTTCTTATATTATGCCTTGCTTATGCCTCTCTTTATAATCTATCATCCATATCCATTGTGACTTTAAGAGCTCTAGCCATGTTGGTTTGAGGTTTACATCTTTCATCCACTTGAAAGCCAATGATGAAAATCAACTGAAAACCAAAACAAAATACTTCCTTTAGCTCCATCTCTTCCCCTCATATCCAGATGCATCCTACACACTTTTACTTGCATTTAAACTCAACAGGCTTAAAATATCTTCTCGATCTTCAAATTAGTCCTTCTGGTTTCTCCATGGTTGTTTTTTTTTTGAACAACACAGCTTACTAAACTTTCAATACACCTGATTTCTTACCACTCACTTATTCATAACTTCTCCCTTTTAAAAAACATTCTTATTGATTATTTGAGAATTTCATACAGTGTATTTTGATCACATTAAACCCTCTCTCCCATCGTCTCCTGCTGTTTTCCCAGGCTCCTGACTTCATGTCTGCCATCATTATTTTTTCTTTTTTAAAGGGCAACTGAGTCTAATCTATGTGGCCCTAACGCTCTTGCGCATGCATCTATACCATAGAGTCTTGTCAATCCACCAGGCATCACACTAGTAAAGAAAACTAACTTTCACTTCATTTCCCAGTAGCTGTCAATTGCCAGTGTATCCTCATCTAGGGCTGGGGCCTCTCACATGCATGCTGGGGTTTTGTCTGGCTTGTGTATTCTGTCATAAGGGCTGTGGGTTCATATGTGAAATAGCTCTGTCCAGACAACATAGTTTCCTTGTATTCATATATGACCTTTTTTCCTCCCTCTCTTTCATAATTATCCCTGAGCCTTGGAAGAAAAGGCCAAGATACAAGTATCTTGACGCTGAGCACTTCACAGTCTCACACTCTTTGTATATTGACTGGCTGTGAGCCTTTATTTTGCTCACCATCTACTCTAAGAAGCAGCTTCTTGGGTGAGATTTGAGAGATGTATTAATCTTTGGGTATAAGGATACATTATTAGGAGTCAGTTAGATACAATGACTATTTAGCAGAAATAATAGTTACTACTTTCCCCTAAAGCCTGTGACCTGTCTAGCCAGAGGTTCTTGACTGTGATCATAGTGCAAGATATGGATTCTATCTTGTGACTAGGGCCTTAAATCCCATCAGAAAGTGATTGGTTGGTCATTCCTGTAACATTCGTGCTGCTTTGCACCTTTGAGCACATCTTACCCATCCAGTTGTAATTGTAGCTCACAGCTGGATAAGGTTGGCTATTTCCTTTCCTTGTTCTACTTTCAATGAAAGTCTGTCAGCTTTTCTCACCTGACCATTCATCAACCAGCTAATTTACCACCAGCTTTCTTTACTACTGCTTAAAGATAAAAGCTAACATTCATCTCACACTTGTAGTGAGGAGCATGCATTGCTTTATTTATTACTCTTAACAAAAATTAGCTGAAATTTATACAATTCCAAATTTTCAGATGTGCCTCTATAATGCTGAGTAACTCACCAGATGCCATCCTTCTGGTCTGTGACAGGGCCAGGAGGGGGCCAGGTCATTTCATGTCAGCTACTCTGCTTTCTGTGCCAGGATGTGAGGCTTTCTTGAACTTTCCTAAGAAAGTTCATCCCAACACAGGTTTCTTACAAATAAACTTCCAAGTGAAGGCACAAGTTTTTTCTAGTACTGTTCCCACACCCAGTTATTTCTGGGGAAAACGTTCTCATCTTCAACCCCAGCAAGTTGATAACTGTCCATAATTCACAAAAGGAGTCACCTCTGGCTGCATATCTGCATATTTATGCGTGTATTGCTTTCTAGACACATCAGATACATCATGTAATACTGCCTGGGTACTTTTGGTTTTCAAGCTCAAGTTCAGAAAAACTTTTAAATAACATTTATTAGTTTATTTGTGTATGCTGTGCAAGCCTGGATGTTAAAGGGCTATGTGTAGGAGTTGGTCCTCTCCTTCCACCATGTCTGTCCTGCAGATGGAAGTCTGCTTGTCAGGCTTGACAAGTACTTTTCCCACTGAGCAATCTAACCAGTCCTCAATCTCAAATTTATATCTTTATTTCCCAAAGAAACATGAACATTAACACAACAGGCACATAATAAATCTTCGCAGAATAAACTATTACCACATAGGGTTTGACTTTTGTTTAAACAGTTTGAAAGTTCAAATTTTGTGAAATATTTTGTGCATGTCCCAGTTGAAATGATGTAGAGCCTATTTTTCAACAAACCATTCAGCTTAGCTAAAAAATAAACAACAAAAAAAACCCTGAATTACCTACAAAAGTTTCTCATGAGTTCTACCTGCCCATCTCCTCCCTTGCTAAGAACTGGATGTGTCTAGCTCTCCTGAGCTAAGGTTAAAGCCTATTTACAGTTCTGTATGAATCCCCAATGTTCTTAAAATGTACTTCCTTATAAATGAACCAGGTGACTTATCTCATCACCATTCCTAGACTTGCAGTGGAGTTCTTCTGAACTTGCTAGACTCATACTTGGTTGGATATTTATTTTTAGTCTAGAAAAATATATATGGTCATCATCTCCATTCCCAAGAGGTAAGACAGGAAATCTCTGTAACACCAGCTGTTTGAGAGAGCCTGAGAAGAGTTAGATAGAGCTCCTCATTCCTTCTCCTCACTAATGTATTTTTAATCCCCAAATTAAGCAACTATACCAATTTTCTCCTCTGTGAGACATTACACATGTGGTGTAACACCTTGAATAATTCTTCCTCTTGTTACTTTTGGGATAACTTAAAAATAACTTCTGGTGTACTGGATGTTACACTGTGGAGTGAATATGGATAACAATAATGTACTGTACATTCCAGAAAGCTAGAAAAAAAAAGGATATTGAATGTTTTTAGTAAAAAGACAAAAAGAAAAAAAGAGAGCACCATTGTTTGGCCTGCCTTCAATTCTTACAGACAGGCGCATATGCTCTGTGGATGCCACTGCTTTTGGCACTCCTCAAAGACATGAGATACAGCTTTTTTACTTTTTAGTCTTCCAATGTGGACTGAGGACTGCTGAGATACCCAGCAGTGAACTAAGCAGCTAATAGGAATTCAGCCTCTTCAGAATATGGACTGTCAATGTTGGATTACCTCGGCAGTATCATGGAGGCCAATGTAGGGGGATCAAGACAGAATGCGTGTTTACTGGACTTCATTTGGGGGCACAATATTTAAAGCAGAAGCACGTCAGTAAGGGTTTCCTTCTGCATAAGGCTTTTTGTAGTGTAATGTCTTAATCATAGTCTACCATCAAATATTTTAGGAGTATCTTTAATGTTTAGATAGCATATTAGCAGCATGCAATAATTACATCATAAGTTCTCAAGCAGAGGCAGTCTATTGAAAGGACCTTCTTTGCTGCCAGTTATCATAGACTGTTTTAAGTTAGGAAACTGAATAGCAACACTGAATACTATACAATACTGAGCACTTAGCTCAGTAATACTTGAGTTGTTGCAATATTTGATTATCCATTTGGTTGCTACAGAAAATTCTTAACTGTAATTGATGGTCATTGCTGTAATAGTATATCGCCTGTATTTCTGCCTCTAGTAATGGGCTTTATGTGCTAGATTTTAATATCCTTGAGCCTGGGCAAGTGCACAAGTCTTTTAAAAAAGAAACATGGTTTACTTGCACAAAACTGGATCAGATATGAGAGATTGTTAATGCCCTTGAAGTGTTTTTTGTGGGTGTGAAATAAATGGTGAGAATTTGAATTGGTCCCTTATTACAGTATTGAAATTAAATCTACTTAATTTATCAAGTCATGTTCATGCCCTGATTTAATATACTTGTATCTATCAATAAACATTGTGATACTTGAAAAAAAAGAAAAAATAATGTAAAAATGTTAAAAGAATAATGTAATGTGCGTTCCAGAAAGCTAGAAAAAAAGGATATTGAATTTTGTTTTAAACTATTTTTAATTTTTTAATTTATTTCTGGATGTGTATGAATGTACTGTCTGCATGTAGGCCTGTGCACCCGTGTCGTGCAATGCCATGGAGGTCAGAAGAGGGTGTCAGATTCCCCTGGAACTGGAGTTCTCCTGGAATTGGAGTTTCAGATGGTTCTCAGCAGCCATGCCATGTGGGTGCTGGAGATCGAATCCGGGTCCTCTGTAAGAGCAGTCAGCGCTCTTAACTGCTAGGCCATCTCTCCGATACTGAATGTTTTTAACAAAAACAAATGAAGTGTTTGAGGAAAGAGATTTGTTTAACCTGATTCCAGTATTAAAAGTGTATGAATGTATCAGAACTTCCCATCGCACTCCAGTACATTTTTACTTATATACCAGTTCAAAATTAATTTAGAAAGCATATGGATATATATTCCATGGAATAATATTAACAGAATTTATTGTGAAAATATTAAGAAATTTGTAAAATGGGGGATGGAGAGATGGTGCAGTGGTTAACAGCACTGGCTGCTCTTACAGAGGACCTAAGTTCAGTTCCCAGGACCCACATGGTCCCTAATAATCATCTGTAACTCCAGTCCCAGGGGATCTGCTGCCCTCTCTGGCTCTGCATGCATTACATACATGGATGCACTTACATCCCCACAGCAAAACTCATACCATAAAAAAATGAATAAATAGAAACACTTAAAAGGTAAATTTGTAAAGAAAATAACATTGTGATATAATTAATCTTATATAAGGAATATCATTTTATTAAATATTTTATTGTGATTATATAAATAAAATATGATATAATGAAATTTTGGAGTTTTGATATTTTATTTATATAATTGTTTTTATGCATTCCCATTTAATTTTAAATATGTATGCTCAGTTTAAAGGACTATTGTATAAAGAAAAATCATGGTTATGAACTCACCACCTAATTTGTTAATAAAATGCATCAACCTAAAATCTGTTTCCACATAATATCTTTCCCCTTATACACTGATTTTTTTATTAATGTCTATTTTTATAGTGTAATCATACATTTATATATCTAAAACAATCTGTTGTGAAATTTTGCTCCTCTGTGTTTTTATAGCAATCTTATAATCTGTGACAAGTCGCTTTCTTCCTTGGCTTTTTATTAAATGTTGTTTTCTTGTGCAACTATTTCCTTTCAATTGAAATATTTCCTTCTGTGAAGAAAAGGGAGACTCATAAGACTCATGAACTAAACACAACTAACAAGGCTAAAACAGCTCCTAAAAGTCACATTTTTCAGGAGGCTTCTCTCCAAGTTAAGATAAAGAGTAACAGTTGCAAGGAGAAGAGACTCTCTTATAAGCCAACCCACCTACGAATTATGTAGGGTGCTTCAGAGACGTGGTTTTGTGAGTGAGTCACCACCCATGATGGTGTGGGCTTTTGGTGATGCAGCTGCCTTTGAGGGATCTCTGATAATTAAGCCCAGTAATCTCACTACTTCATTAAGCCAGACTTGGGCAGAATTATTTCTTTGGTCTGTTGTCAGTGCCTTGTGTGGTGTACACATTTGTTGAGGTCTGGTCAGGAATAGTGACATAACACAAGTGGCACCTGAACAGGGACCACCCGAACTAAAGATGCAGATGCATTGAGGAGGAACGGTTGAATGGCCGCTGCAGCGGGTCCTGAAACATGCAACTGAGGGCTGAGTCATATGAGGGTGGATCATCTTCAGGGCTACTCTCAATAGCACTAAAGTTGTGTGGTATGCGCTGATGTATTTCAATGTTGTATTGGTGTGATAGTCCCTATGGGGATGACAGGAGGTGCAACCAAAGCCAAAGTGTGTTTAAAATATATAATTTCGGGGCTGGAGAGATGGCCTAGCGGTTAAGAGCGCCGACTGCTCTTGCAGAGGACCTGGGTTTGATCCCCAGCACCCACATGGTGGCTGAGAACAGTCTTTAACTCCAGTTCTAGGGGAATCCACACCCTCTTCTGACCGCCACAGCATTGCACAACACAGGTGCACAAACCTACATGCAGAGAGTACATTCATACACATAAAAAATAAATAAAATTAAAAATAATATATATAATTTTATCAACTCTTGGAGAACATCATACAATGTATTTTGATCACATCTCTCCCCAACTCTCCCATTAACCACTCCCAGACCAAATCCACCCACCTCCCTTGCCCAACAACTTCATGTCCTTTTAATTATTTTTTAATAATTTTTTAAATTTATTTTTTTTGTGTATGTATGAATGTACTGTCTGCATGTAGGTTGGTGCATCCGTGTTGTGCAATGCTGCGGAGGTCAGAAGAGGGTGTTGGATTCCCCTGGAACTGGAGTTAAAGACGGTTCTTAGCTGCCATGTGGGTGCTGGGACTCGAACCCCGGTCCTCTGCAAGAGCAGTTGGTGCTCTTAACCACTGAGCCATCTCTTCAGCCCCTTAATTATTTTTTTAATACTCTATCAAGTCCTGGGTCTGGAGCCATCATTGAAGCATGCTCCACCAGGAGCTATGTGATTAAAGAAAGTTGACTTTGCCCTAGCAGCCACCAGCTGTCTGTAGTTCCTCAGTTAGGGATGTGTGCTAATGAATCATTTTCTACTCCATTCCAGAATGTTGATTGGCTTGATCCAGGGCGGGTCCTGTGCAGGCAACCACAGCTGCTTCAAATGTCATGTCCAGAAGAAACTGTTTAACTCTGCTATTCCATGACTCTGACTTTTAAAGCCTTTCTGCCCCCTATTGTGAGATAGTTCCTGAACCTTTGAGAGAGCATGATATAGAAAACCATTTGCTTATATTTATTCCCTGGACTTTGACCATTTGTAAGTTTCTACACCGTCTAGTTCAGAAAGAATCCCCCCCACCCAGTGTATTGGGTGTATCTTACCATATTGGTTATTAATTCAGTTACAGGGTTCCCAGCTGGCTAAGACAGTTGATGACTTTTCCCCCAACAGCCTGGAGAGCATGTTTCAGTACTACGAAAGCTAGCCAGCCAGGAAGAAACTTACTGGTCAGTACCAATGTGATTTTTTCCATATAATGGGATTAATGTTCTGGATGTCTTCTTTAATAGAATCTTACCATCAAGTTCTGGTGGACTACCAAGAACATTGTCAATAGCCTGTATTGCACTGGGAGTCTTTGGGACATCATCTCTGAATCACCACAAAGTCATATCAGAACAGTGTGTCCATTTGGGAAGTTCCCAGGGTATCCATTTGCCTGTGATTGATATGGTGACATGCTCCCTTGACGGATAGGTCTTCTACTTGAATATGGGGATGCCCTGCAAATTCTGGTGGACTACAGAATTTGTTTGTTACTTTCAGGGATTACAGAATACTGTAATCCCTGAAAGTAACAGACATCAGACAAGAATTTAAACATGTAGTGTCAGTTGTGTTATATAAGTGCCAGGTTCAGTGAGATAACAGCCTCTGACGGAATACACTGGGCAAAAAGACACACAACTGGGGCTTAGCTGCCTTCCCAGAAGTACCCATGTAAAGGGAGCAATACAATGGGGAAAAACGTGTGTGCTACTCACTGTATCAGCCTGGAATTTGGCAGGAAAAGTGGAAAAAAGAGATGGTTAGATGAAGTGTTGGCTTGCTGTTACTGGTTTGCTGGCAGGGTGCAAGGGAAAGAGAGTCCAAATTAGATCTGTGCTAAAGAACCTTCCTGGGATCTAAAAACTTGAAACTCATGGGAAGAATAAGATAGTGAAAAGAAACAGAAACATGGCAGATGTGACAGAAGATATCTTTAGGTCTGATCTTTAATATAAGAAATGAAAGAGTCTCACTGTCTGACTCACGAGGCTGGACGGATTCAGTCTAAGTGCTGAGGAAGTGGAAAAACTAAGTAATATAACTACCTCTCCCTCCTTGATACAAAGGCTGTATAACCTAAGGCAATATGAGGGAAAACAGTCTCTGATGGAGTGGCTTAAGTGAGCCAGTAGCAACACTGTTTATCTTTTGCTGAAGTCCCCATGAATATCAGGCACAGGAGGACAGTAGCAGGACAGACTTGACTGAGGCAATTGGGAGGTGCAGTGACAGATAGGACTGTGTTAACCAGAAAGCTAAGAGGTTGATTAAGCAATGGCCCCTAAAGGGTATAGGACTGTTACTTTAATTAACCACAATACACTCTCACTGGTTCACTATGTTACACTTTGGTGGAACAGTTTCTTTATCTGCCATTGGTCCCCAATCTGGGATACATGCATGTTTATTTACATCTTCCTAGAAAACAAACAAACAAACAAATATGCTGTTCCTGTTCTAGGAACAGGATCCCCACAGACACCAATCCCTTTCCTGGACAAACTCCCTTACCCTGAGTCACCAACCACCCCAGCATAAGCAGCTCAACCCCTCTTCAGGTATTCTAAACACCATTTCTCCTGGCATACCTGACCTGCCAGTCCATCCTGCCCACCTAGACACTGGTAAGCCTTTTCCCTTCCTCACAGCCTCCTACCCTCAGCCCCTTAACCTGGGACTTAGGCAGTCACCTGATTTTCACCTTAGACCTCTGATCTATCTTTCCAACTGAAGCTTGCTGAACACCATAGCGCAGGTCACTAAGCATCCCTTCCGATGGTCCTTCCCCACCCCCAGCCTCTCTGGCACTGACCTGCCTCACAGACCTGCCCAGGGAGGACCTTGGTAGTAAGTCAGACCCTCCTCACAAGCCACCTCATGCAGTTTGTTTCTCTTCCCACCCCACTCTGTTCTCACCCAGATTAAGATCCCTGCAGACATCAATCCCTTCCCTGGATTACTTCCCTTACCCCGAGTCACAAACCACCCTAGCATAGGTGCTAAGCACCACCTCAGTTAATCTCAACCCTTATCTTCCTTGGCTCTTGATCTACTGGACAGTCCTGCCTGCCTAGGATGTGGAACAAAAAGTAACTAAGCTATACTAATGATAAAAATATATCAAAACTCAATTAAACAAAAGCCAAACAGAAATACCTACTGGTCAGATAACCAATAAAGAACATCTATATCCCCAAGCAGTAGTGCGAAAACACAAATATTATGAAAAACCAAGAGAATATGTCCTTGACAAAACCCACTCCCCCTACAAAAAAAATACCATTCTGAGGAACAGCTGGACTCAGAATTTAAAAGAATAATTATAGACACGATCAAAGAACTTAAAGGAAGCACAGGTAAATAACTCAAAGAACTTGTGATGCAAGCTCACAAATACACAAATATGCAGGTTAATGAAATATCAAAAACAGTCCATGTTTTGAAAACTGAATTCACTAAAGAGATAGAAATAGTGAATAAAACCCAAACAGAAATCTTCTGGAATTCAAAGAACCCAATAAGTCGATTATGAACAACAGCAGAAACCTCATAAGCAGAATGAATGAAACAGAAAACAGAATATCAAGACTGGCTGACAAAGTTGAAGATCTGGAGTCCTTAAGCAAAGACAATGTAAAATAAAAAAAGAAGGAAATAGACAGGAAATGTGAGACAACATGAGATGACCAAATGTAAGAATTATAGGCATACAGGAAGGACAAAAATCTCAGGCCACTGGTATTGAACAGATTTTTCAACAAGATTATAGGAAAACTTCCAAAAATAAAGGAAAGAAACTCCTATAGAGATTCAAGAAGCACATAGAACAGCAACTAGACATGACCAGAAGAGAAAATCACCATGGCATATAATAGTAAAAACATTAAATACATAGAACAAAGGGAGGGTACTGTAAGCAGCTAGAGAAAGAGAAGTTACATATAAAGGAAACCCATCGGAATCACAGCTGACTTCTCAATGCAAACTATGAGAGCCAGAAATGCCTGAACCAAAGTATTCCTAGCTCTAATGACCTTGGATGCCAACCCCAAATACTCTATCCAGAAAAATTATCTATCAAGGTTGAAGGAGAACAGGAAATTTTTCATGACAGGGATAGGCTGAAGGAATTCATGTATAGCAATCCAGCCCTACAGAGAATACTTGAAACAATACAAAGGACTAAAGACATGAAGGAGCATACTCAAGAGGTTATAGAAAGAAAACTAAACAACCATCCAACCAAACAAACAAACAACAACAACAAAACAACCCAAACCCAAAACAAAAGATCCTTTAGAAAAAGAGTAAAGAAAAAAAGAAAGAGTAAAAAAAAAAGTTGATTGTGATATCTCACCAAATAGTTGGAGGAAAACAAAACAGTTTCATCTTTTTACCACACTAAAACTATACAAAAAACAAAACAAAACAAAACAAAAAACCCTAGAAGGAGCTGGAGAGCTAGCTCAGTGGTTAAGAGCACTGGCTGCTCTTCCTGAGGAACAGGTTTGAATCCCAGCACCTACATGGTAGCTAACAACCATCTGTAACTTCAGTTCCAGGAGATCCGATTCCCCCTTCTGGCCCCCATGAGCTCTGCAACAAGACACGGTTCCTGCCTACAGATTCCTGAACTGATTTCCTTTAATGATGAACTGTGACATGGAAGTGGAAGACAAACACTCTTCTCCTCCAGGTTGGTTTTAGTTGGTGGATATTTTATTACAGCAATAGAGAAACCAAAGTAGAACAAAAGTGTAAGGAAAATGAAATGGGAAAAAAATCTTTGAAGAAAGCATCTCTATTGCAATGTTTCTTATAAGAAGAATGTGAAGGGCTAATATAATAATAAGAAAAGCATGAGTTATTCAACCAGAAGAAAACTTTAACCCACCAGCATCAAGAAGTTAGGATTGGGGCTGGAGAGATGGCTCAGCAGTTAAGAGAACCAACTGCTCTTGCATAAGACCCAGGTTCGATTCCCAGCACGCACATGGCAGCTAAGAACCATCTTTAAGCCAGGTGTGGTGGCACATGCCTTTTATCCCAGCACTCGGGAGGCAGAGGGAGGCAGATCTCTGTGAGTTCAAGGCCAGCCTGGTCTACAAAGTGAGTTCCAGGCCAGTTTGGAGCTATAGGGTGACCCTGTCTCAAGAAAAAAAAAAAAGAAGTTAAGATTAAGGCCATAATTATATGTCTTTAAAGTGCATATGCACAAGGGGCTGGAGAGACAGCTCAGCAGTTAAAACCGCTAACTACTCTTGCAGATGAACTGGGTTTGTATCCAAGTACTCATATGGCAGTTAACAACCATCCATAACTCCAGTTCCAGTGGATTCAACGCCCTCTTCTGACTTACACAGGCATTGCACGACATGGGTACACTTACACACATGCAGGCAATACAGTCATACACATAAAAATAAAAATAAAATATCTTTTTAAATGTATACACATAGAATAGCTATCTTATAGCTGTGTTTATGATAAAGATAAAGTAATAAGTGAAAATTGACAAAATACATGCAAAGCTTGTGGCCCAAAGGTAGCACAACACCACAAACGTTCATGATCCTTAACTCAGTAAGATCTTCTCATGAGGAACTCACCAGAAATGGGCCCAAAGTCCAGAGAAGGAAATAGAATGCACAGTCCTCACCACACAATCCCCTGTAAGAACAAACTATGTGTGTTCATGTGCACACTTACATGTAATGATAGCAAAGGATAGTGAGATTTCAAGTTTTGTAGTCTTAAAATTTTGTGTAGCCAGAATACATTGCTTTTATAACTGGAAAACAATTGAACACGATATTTGAAAGTTCAATGTATTCTCTTCCCTTTTCCTGTGATATAAGAACTGTGACTCAGTGACCTAATCTTTTCTTTCATCTTCTAAGTTACATTTTACATCTTTTCCCTCAAGTCCAATATCTCCTCTTATAGAAAAATAAACAAGTTATTCTTGCAATTCTGGATTTATGTTTTAACTGCTTTGTACAGTGTGAGCATCTAAAGCTCCTGGTTTATACTCTGGTTTGATTTTGCTCCATCCGATGAGCACTTAACACACTCATCATCAGAGCCACACAGAGCTTTGGCACCTATCTGAAAGTAAGGTCAGACTCTACTATTGGAATATTTAAAATGTTAATTTGCACAAATTCTCTCTAGACCAGTTGATTTGAATAATTGCAGAGGAATTTTCCAAATTCAGTTGAATCCAAAATCCACTCACCACTTCTCAGGGTTCTGTTTATGTGGTTGAGCTAAAACAGACAGACAGACAGACAGACAGACAGACAAGCAGACAAAAAAACAAACAAACCCAGTTGTAGCTAAGATCCCATAATCGATCCTTCCTAAAAGGTGCCCTTTTATGTGTGCCAGGTTCTTGGATTTCATTAGAGATAAAGGGGCAGTTTCGACAGTAACTCCTGAGGTCAGAATGTGAGAAAACATTCCAGGCTGAATTCAGCCAGGCTTTGTTGAGGTGTTTCAGTTTGTGGACGCTCTACTGGGCTAAGGTATGGGTCCCTATGTTCTAAGCTGAGGTATTAATGAATACCTTTGAGCTCATTTGCATAATTTCAAATGCTGTATTAGAACCATATATGTTCTCCACAGAGATGACATTTTTGTTTTATTTTTCCTTCTTTTGGTTGAAATTCAAGATCGTCACACTCTAGATTCTCTGGCAGCTTAAATAAAAGACTATAAATATCATTTCAGGTTGACAGATAATTTTGAAAGTGGAGTTTAGATGTGTTGACCCCGCTCCAGCTCCAAGCCATGCTATGCCAACTAACCAGGGTTCCTCATTAAAGAAGTTTCGCTTAAAAAAAGAAAACAAAGGAGGTTATAATGATGGAAATTCAAAATTGATCCACAAATAAAGAAATTAAATTGACAGTATCCAACACATACCTTTCAATATTATCATCAAATATCAATGCTCTCAACTCTCTTTTCGAAAGACACAGACTAACAGAATGGATCAATAAAAGAAGACCCATCTTTTTGTTGTCTTCAAGAAACTCATCTCACCTTCAGGGATAGACATTATCTTAGGGTGAAAAGATGGAAAAAATAATCAAGAAAATGGCTCTAAAAAGCAAGCAGGTGTTGCAATTCTAATATCTGACTTCAAATTAAAAGTAGTCAGGGGGCTGGAGAGATGGCTCAGCGGTTAAGAGCACAGACTGCTCTTGCAGAGGACCAGGGTTCGATCCCCAACACCCACATGACAGCTAAGAACCATCTTTAACTCCAGTTCCAGGGGAATCCAACACCCTCTTCTGGCCTCCACAGCATTCCACGACACAGGTGCACAAATCTACATGCAGACAGTACATTCATACACATTAAAAAAAAAAGTAGTCAGAAAGATAAAGATAGTCACTTCATTCTAATCAAAAGAACAATTGACCAATAAGATATTACAATCATGAACCTATATGCACAAAATTCTGGTGTACCCAAATTCATAAAAACAGTACTCCAGGACTATAAAACTATATTAACCCCAATTCGATAATAGTAGGTGACTTCAATACCCCAATCTCTTCAACAGACTTCACTTTCTATGTAGCAATGCATGAAAGCTTTTCTAAAATTAATCACATTCTGAGACATAAAACAAAACTCAACAAATTAAAAAAATTGAAATAATTCCATGACTTCTTTTTTTATTTTTTTAATTCTTTAATTCCATGACTTCTATCAGATAACAGTGCAATAAAGCTTAAAATCAACACCAAAGGAAGTTCTAAAAACCATAGGAACTCATGGAGATTAAACAGCACACTCCTGAATAATCGATAGGTTAAAGAATAAATTAAGAAAGAAATAAAAGTATTACTCGAAATAAATAAAAATGAGAATACAATGCAACAAAACCTCTGGGACACCTCAAAAGCAGTCCTAAGAGGGAAATTTATAGCTCTTTGTGCCCACATTAAAAAAGAAAGACCAAAAAAGAAAGACCACATGTAAAAGACTTAACAGCATACCTCAGAACTCTAGAAAGGCAAGAACAAATGAACCCCAAACTTAGTAGATGAGAAGAAATAACAAATATCAGAGGAGAAATTAATGAAATAGAAACAAAGAAAACGAAACAAAAATCAATGAATGTAAGAGCTGGTTCTTTGAAAGGCTAAACAAGATAGACAGATCCATGGCACAGCTAACCGAAGGAGAGAAAGGGCAAATCCAAATTAACAAAATCAGAGACAGAATGGAAGACACCACAATGAACACCAAAAACATCCAAACATTGTAAAGGAATACTTTGAAAATCTATACTCTATTAAATTCGAAAACCTAAACAAAATGGATGAATTTCTAGAGACAGGGGATACCGCTAAAGTTAAAACAAGAATAGGTCAACAACTAAAACAGACCCATAACATAGGAGGAAATTGAAACAGTAATACAAAAGCTCGGGCCCAGATTGCTTGACAGCAGAATTCTCCCACACATTTAAAGATCTACAACCAATACTGCTCAAACTATTCAAAAAGACAGAAACAGAGGGAGAACATCTGAACTCCTTCTATGAAGGCAGCATCGCTCTAATACCAAAACCAGGTGAAGATACAGCAAAGAAAGACTATAGGCCCATATCCTTAATGAACATAGATGCAAAAATACTCAACAAAATACTAACCACATACAGATGCACATCAAAAAGATCATCCACCATGATCAAGTGGGCTTTACTCCAGAGACACAGGGATGGTTCAACATATGTAAGTCAATAAATGACATAAAACATATAAATGAACTCAAAGACAAAAATCACATGGTGTATCAATAGATGTAGAAAAGGCCTTTGACAAAATCCAATATGCATTCATGTTAAAAGTCCTAGAAGGAATAAGTCTGTGTGGAGCACACCTTAATATCATTAAAGATATATATATATATATATATATATGAAACCCACAGCCAACATCCTTCTAAATGGAGAAAAGCTACAGTCAGTCCCATTAAGAAAAAGACAAGACAAGGAAATTAAAGGAGTACTAATTGGAAAAAAGAGGTCAAATTATCTTTATTTGCAGATGATATGATATTATATATAAGAGATCTAGAAAATTCCACCAGAAACTACTAGGAATGATTAATACTTTCAGTAAAGTGGCAGGTTAAAAAATTAACTTACAAAAATCAATAGAGTTTCTGTACACCAAAACAAGCAATCAGAAAAAGCCTACAAGGAAACCCTCCATTCACATTAACTTCAAGAATAGAATACTTAGGAATAAACCTAACCAAAACCATTAGATATCTCTACAATGAAAATTTCAAAGCTTTAAGGAAAGGAACAGAAGAAGTCACTGGGAGATGGAAAAATCTACCACACTCGTTGATTGGTGGAATCAATATTGTGAAAATGACCATCTTAGCAAAAGCAATCTATAGTTTAAATGCAATGCCAATCAAAATACCCCAAACATTCTTCATAGAGCTAGAAAAAGTCATCCAAAAATTCATATGGAACCACAAATTCCCCCAGATAGCCATAACAATTTTGAGCAAAAAGAACAATGCAGATCATACCAGATCTCAGGTTATATTACAGAGCTGTAGTTATAAAAACAGTATGATATTGGCACAAAAATAGACAAGTAGATCAGTGGAACAAAATAGAAGCCCCAAACATGAGTACATACAATTTCAGCCAACTGATATTTGACAATGGTGCCAAGAATACACAATGGGAGAAAAACAGTATCTTCAACAAATGGTGCTGGCAGAATTTGATCACCACTTGTAGAAAAATAAAATTGGACCCTTATATTTCTCTCTGCACAAAATTCAACTCCAAGTCAATCAAAGACCTTAATATGTAATCTAAAACTCTGAAACTGCTGAAGGAACACATAGGCAGTGCCCTCCAAGATGTAGGCATAGGAAAGGACTTTCTTAATGGCATTAAGGGCAACAATCAGTAAGTGGGACCTCATTAAGCTACAAAACTTTTGTACAGCAAAAGAAACAGTCAAGGAAGTGAAGAGGAAACCCAGTCAGTGGGAAAAAAATCTTTACCAGCTGCATATCCAACAGAGGATTAATATCCAGAATATACAAAGAACTCAAAAAACAAAATAGCAAGAAAATAAAAGACCCATTCAAAAGATGAGCTGCAGATATGAACAGAGAATTCTCAAATGAAGAAATAAAAATGGCTAAAGAAACATCTTAAAAACTGCTCAATCTCCTTAGTAACTTGAGAAATGCAGATAAAACCCACTTTAAGATTTCATCATGCAAACTCATACAACCCCTATGGAAAGCAGTGTGAAGAACTCTTAAAAGACTCAAAATGAGCCTACCACCTGACCCAGTCATACCACTCCTGGGTATATACCCACAAGACTCATCCTATCACAGAGACACATGCACATCTATGTTTATTGCAGCTCTCTTCGTAATAGTGAAAAGCTGGAACCAACCCAAGTGTCCCTCAACTGACAAGTGGATAAAGAAAATATGGTACATCTACACAATGGAATTCTATGCAGTGGTAAGGAAATATGATAACATGAAGTTTGCAGGTAAATGGATGGAACTAGAAGCCATATGCTAAGTGAAGTAACATGGTCCCAGAAAAACAAACAACATATGGTGTCCCTCATTTGTGGATGCTAGCACCAAATCTTTCATTATAAGGCAAACTGAATAATTCCTTTCTATTTCTTTTTTCTTTAGAAAATATAATACCTCATGTTACTCATCAACTTGCTATGTAATGTAGGAATGTAAAGTAATATTGCTGCATTACTTGCATACAACTCTACTATCAAAATATGAATCCCTAAGAACGTTTTGGAATTAACCTACAGTTTATTTTAAGATGTCATTATTTTGGTATATGTGGGGGCATATATACATGCATATTTTGGAGAAATACAAATGGAAGGAACAACAACAAAAAAAGACTGGGTCGAAGAACTGACTGAAACAGTAAACTTTGACCCAAATCAGTAACTTATGCATCAAAAAATTTAAAAAAGACTGAGAAAAAGATGCAAGACATATATGACAGAATCCATGAGCTCTGGTGTGGTTGGGGGTAAGGAAGGGGCAATGGGTCTAGATTTGATTAAGAAATGTTGCATGAAATCCACAAAACTCCAATAAAAATACTCTATAAAAAATTCCATCTTACACCAATCAGTCTGCCTAAGATCATGAAAATGAAAGACATAAGATGCTGGCGAGTGTGTGGAGAAAGGGGAACACTCATTCACTGCTGATGGGAATGCAGACTAGTGCAACCACTATGGAAGACAGTGTGGGGAACTCTCAGAAAACTAAAAACGAACCTACCAGATGACCCATTTATACCACTCCTTGGCATATACCCGAAGGACTCATTATACTGTAAAGACACCTGTACATCCATGTTTGTAGCTGCTCTCTTCACAATAGCAAAGAAATGGAAACAACCTAAATGTTCCACAGGTGATGAATGCATAATGAAAATGTGGTACATCTACACAATGGAGTACTACTCAGGAGTAAGAAAAGATGAAATTATGAAATTTGCAGGTAAATGGCTGGAACTACAGAATGTTATTCTGAGTGAAGTAACACGAAGACATAAAAAAAGGTGACATATGTTTTCCCTCATTTGTGGATTGTAGCACCAGTCTCCTTATATGCATATATATCCTGATAAGATATCAGGAACCAAGAAATTGGAAAGGATACATGGAGGTAAAGGAAAAGAAAAGTCCCCAAACAGGGGGACAGTAAGGAACAGATATTACTAGGCTGGAGGTCAGGAGGGTGGGAGTGCTGGGTTGGGAGGGGAGGAGGGGGAGATAGAAAGGGAGCATGACAACAGAAAGTGGGGGAGGTCAGGAGAAGGGGAGGGATGGGAAGGGGAAAAGAAAGAGTAGAGATGATTGGAACTTGAGAAGCTGGGAAATTCAGAGTTTATGTAATGTGATGCCCCCAAGACCCCATGAGAAATTTAGATACAGTACCTGAATTTTAGTAGAAGGGTTGTACAACCTGGTTGCTGTGTAGCAAGGAACATAGTGCAAGGCAGAGGACACCTCCCTTTGAATGGTTGGTGAGAGTGAGCCAAATGACTCTCAAAACAAAGCAGGCTATCTCGAAAGCTCTTGATTATCTACCAGAAATAGAAAATAAGACCTTACTCTTTAGTAGAGGACATGCTTCAGGGGTAGGACTTAGATTCATGGAACAGAAACAGACCTGGAAGTTTTCAATTTGAAGTTAAGTGTCCATAATGCTAGACAATGTGCATATTGCGCACTACTATGAGAGAAACTCAATCAATGTTACAACACTTTGCCAAACCCTAACACCATGATGAGCTGCCCAGTAAACTATCTCTATTGATGCAGTAGAGGTACTGTGGTCTGGGGATTATCAACAGCTATCTAATTGGACTTGGAACTTCCTCATTGGGAGTGAACCCATGAGGACCACTGTAAACTCAGCCAAATGCACAGGGCTATAGAGGACATAGAGCCTTGAGAAAAACCTATTAATTTGCTATTTCTAGACAAATTAATTTTCTTACTATACACTAACTATGGAATCTTATATTTACAGACAAGCTTACCATACGCCACTCATCCAAAAAGCTTCTCCTTGCAACAGATGAAGGCCACTGTGGAATCCCTCAACTGGTCAGACACAGAACATATACATCTGAAAAATTCCCGTTCCTAGGAGACACATGTACAACTGAACCTCTCCATGCAGAATGAGGGGAAGAGAGAAGACAAGTGCAGCCTTCGATTCTCACCAGTAAACCTTCCTTACAGAAGGCCACAACTAGTCAAGCTTCAAAGAATGGGAGCCCCAGAGTGTGCATCCTTGGATGGGGCTTCTATATTAAACCTCACCTATCCCCAGCCCAGGGATCATTGGGGAAGAGGGAATGGGAAGATTGTAAGAGCCAGGGCTGGTGCATGAATATAGAGAAACAGTGACTCACAACTGAATGTAATCTTTCACACGTAAACTTGTGGCAATGTGTGTATCAGACACAGGACCCATGTCAATGGGGACAAAGTCTCAAAGTGGAGCAGGAGAAATGGGTGGGAGATTAAAACTCTACTGAGAACTACAAGAGACAGTGCCATTGGGTGAAGAAGAGTATAGCTTACCTAGGATTCTTAGGCCTGACTAGACTCCAGCAGATCTATTTACAGGGACATCTGGGTTTGGGAGCTTGAGTGGATAAGGCTTAGCTTGGCTGTTGTAATGCCTGAGGTCTGATGGTGGGGGTTGGGGCATGGAGAAGGACTGGGTTTGATTGGGAACCATTGTATGAGTTGTACAAATGCTGAATAAAAGGAGAAAACAAGCAGAAAAATTAAAAAAAATCACACAAATACTGATACATGTGGTTGTAGCTCCAATTGCATTGTGATATAGTATTGATTTTTTATGTGTTACTTGCTGAATATTATGAAATAATTATTCCTTTATTTCACCTTTTCATATAATTCAAATTTTCATTGTGAAATCCAATTCTTCATTGAAAACTCTCGCGTGCATGTGTCCAGGTACACATAGTACAAGTTTGCATAAATACAGAATAGAGCCAGGTTATTGGATTATAAGCTATGCAAACATTTATCTTTTCAAGATAATATAATGTGTTCCAAAGTAGTTTCAGCATTTCAAAACCTCAGCCAAATAACTGTGTGTGATTTGTAGGTTCACAACCTCATCAAGTTTTGATATTCTTAAATAAGATATTGACAATCTAATACACACCAATTAGTATTTTAGCATGAAATATAATTATGATTTCATGATTAATTAAGATGTAAAGCACAATTTAATGTATTCATGGATAATTCACGTTCACTTTTCTGTAGAGTATCTTTTCATGAAGTTTGACTATTTTCTGTTGGCTTGCTTGTTGTCTTGTTTTAATGGTTTGTAGGAATTCAACATGTATTTTTGGCAGAACATTTTAGTTAGTTTAAATGATACAGGTCCATCTTTGTAATTTGTAGACTGTCATTTTACCCTCTTCATTGTATCCTTTGAGGAGTAAAAAGCCTTAATTTTAATGTAAGTAAATTTATCAAATTATTGTTTCAAGTTTCTTGTCACTGTTGCCGTTTCTTTGAACAATTTTGAGCTTTTCGTTCATTTCCAAAGTCAGAATTTGTATTGTCTCTGACTAAGAATGAAATCTCGCATTTTCTGTGTAAGCATCCATTATTCTCAGGATTTACTGAGTTGATTGTTTACATTGTTCTCTGGAGATATTACATTCATATATATCAGCTCTGACTTCCCACTGATACTGTAGTCCTCCTTTTCTGAACTTTCCTAACATATCACTCAGCCAGGTTTCTATTAGGTAATTTGTTCCTTAAATGAGGTTGACATTCTCTTTTTCCATTCTTGGACTTCTGTTGATTTAGTTAAACCATATGAGATGGTAAATTTTGGGATGGTTTTGATGGAAAAATATCAATTTCATATGGTTCACACTAAAATATAATCCCTGCAACATCTGTTGTAATATTATTAGTGTTAATAAAAGAATTGGTCCACATACACAATTTTCCCCGAATATCTCTACTTAGCTTCAAAACTAAAGCCTTACTCTCTCCCTAAGGGCTGTACACATGTGCCACGCTGGTGACACAAAGCATGTTCAGGCACTTACACTCCTTTAATCTCATCAATCTTCAGGGTTAATCAACATACTTATTTTCTTTTGCATATTCTTTTTAAAAATACTTTATTATTTTTATTTTATGTATATGAGTGCATTGCCTGCATATATATAAGTGAAAGCAGATCATGCAGTGCCTGCAGAGGTCAGAAAAGAGGTCCAGATCTCCTGAAATTGGAGTTATGGATGGTTGTCAGTTACCATATGAGTGCTGGAAATCAAACCTGGGTC
Organism: Rhizomys pruinosus; assembly: GCA_009823505.1. Taxonomy (NCBI): domain Eukaryota; kingdom Metazoa; phylum Chordata; class Mammalia; order Rodentia; family Spalacidae; genus Rhizomys; species Rhizomys pruinosus. The sequence continues at coordinate 255,154 of VZQC01006754.1, forward strand.
CTCTGCAAGAGAAGCCAGTGCTTTTAACAGTGGAGCCATCTCTCCTGTCCTCTTTTGAACACTGTAAAAGAAAATGGAAGCAGCATACTTTTTCCCTATAAAAATTATTAGCTTCAAGAACATCCCTTAACTCTCCTACATTAAAATTTTCCGCATTCAACTAAGTTAGTCATTTCAGAACATCTCACACTAACCCATTTCTCTGCATTCATTTGAAATTGTTCAGGTCAATGCCTTCCCTTTCTCAGTATGATTCTTGCTATAACTTCATATCTGTTTCCAAATTTGAGCTACTCAAGGAAGGAGGAAGTGAAGAGTGAGTGATCCAGTGTCAGCTGCTGTAAGGGGCTAAGCCATCCTTTAACCTGTCCAGTTAGATCTCAACTAATTGCTCTTACCATAGAAAACAACTGCAGTCTTTAAAAAAAAAATGTATGAAAAAAAGCGACCTGGACAGTAAAGAGTGAAAGGGAGGGGGTAGCCATGTAGAGGAGAGGCAACATTTGAAAGAAGTACACAAGATAGGAAGTTTTCCATTTTATAGCTTTAGTTTTAGCATGGACGTACATAACAATTAGTAACAAATGAGCTGATAAAATCTTTTCTATTCAGCTGGAGCTGTGGTCCCCTCCTTTGAACCAAGCTGACCTCCCCAAACATGAGCCATGGCTCCACGTTCCTTTGGAGGTGTGCTGATAGTGGAGAAATTTGGAGGATGCAAGAGTCCCCAGTGTTTGGCAGAAACCTCAACCTTCTCTGAGGGGCTGCCCCCCCCCATAGCCCCCTCCCTTGAGGTCGCAGGTTGTACATGGTAGTAATTTAGCCTTTATATTAGGCTTATGCTGGGGAGAGGGAAGTGTCTGTCACTTGCAGGCTCTAGTCGTTGGAGGACTGACTCTCTAGAATGGACACCCCCTTTGGGCCAATTATACATATTCTTGAGTCAACATGTGATCCTGGGAACACAGGCCTTGGTATTGGACCTTTCCCATGCCCAGGTACCAACCAGCTTTCCATCCTTTTCTATCACCCTTCTACAGATCCAGTGTACCTTCACCTTTGTCCTACAGAAAATGTAAAACATCTAATTGAACTTCTGGAGATAAAATCACAGTCTGGAGGTAAAAGAAAAGTTCTAAAAGACCTATACTATTTCTGGCTTCCAAACTCAGAAGATAGAGCTGGGCTTGATAAGTGTTAGTCAAATATCAGTAAGAAGCTAGATGGAAAGAAGCTCAAATTTGTCATACGAGCTCTAGTCTATTTTGTGGGTAGATTCGTAATCCTGCTTACACAGAGCAGACTCAATGTAGCCCAGCTCAGCATGAAATAAATGAATGGAGATTTGAACTCTTATATAACTAAATGCCCCACAGGCACATTCAAATCCAACAAAATGGATTCACTGTGAAAACAAAACAAATCAAAATGAAAACAACACTCTTGTGTATTATAACATAGAAGCCCAAATATTGATACAGATAAGAACCAAGAAAATAGAAAACAATTTCAAAATGATTCAGAAATTGAAAGTAACACTCAAATATCTTACAGTAATTATTAAAACTAGATTCACAGAGTTAAGGAAAAATAGTTTTAATGAATAGAAGAAAATCTGTGTGTGTGTGTGTGTGTGTGTATGCACACACTTGCAAGTGTAGGCCTATGTGCACAGGACAGAACTCACCTTTGGCAATGATTCCTCAGAAGTCATTCTTGTCTTTTGAAACAGAGTCTTAAACTGGAACTTGGGCCATGTTGATTAGGGTGGACTAGCTGGCCTGCAAGGTGCATGAATCCTCTGTCTCCTAGTGCAGGCACTGCAAGCGTGTCTCTCACATCCAACCTATAAAAATCAATGCTAGGGGTTGAATTTGGGTTTCCATGCTTGAACTGGACAAGGACTTACTGATTGAGCTGCATCCCCAGCCTCAAGAAAATCCTAGCAGATGAAAAATTAGATAAAATGGGAACAGCAACCCAACCAGCGATCCAAAGCATGGACCATCTTAGATGAGATGGACTCATGAGCCTTAAACTGGATGAACCCAAGACCCCTTTCTCTTTATAAAAGAATTGTGTCAGGTATTTAGTTATGGTGATAGGAAGATGATCAATACAATGGTAGATAAAAATAGAACTCCAGTTCCAGGGGAATCCGACACCCTCTTCTGACCTCTGCGGCATTGCACAACATGGGTGCACAACCTACATGCAGACAGTACATTCATACACATACAGAAAGAAATAAAATTTTAAAAAATAACTGGAAAAGTATACAGAAATTCATAAACTTGTGAGGCATTAAAAGGACATAGGACAAAGATACAATTGGAGTTTAAAAAGGAAAGAGACAGAGAGAGAGACAGAGAGAGAGAGTGAGAGGCAGACACTGGTATATAAAGTATAGACATTGAAAGGTTTCTCATGTTTGATCAAAGTTACAGGTCTACAGATTTAAATTTTTCAGTAAATAACAAACAAGACAAAATTGAAGAATAACATAATAATCACTATAAACCAAAGAAGAACTCCTGAAGGATATCAGGGGGAAAGGACACAGTACACACATAGGAGACCAGAGGGCAAGGACACAGTAAATACATAGGAGACCAGACGGCAAGGACACAGTACACACATAGGAGACCAGAAGGCAAGGACACAGTACACACATAGGAGACCAGAGGGCGAGGACGCAGTACACACAAAGGAGACCAGAGGGCGAGGACAGAGTACACACATAGGAGACCAGAGGGCGAGGACTCAGTACACACATAGGAGACCAGAGGGCGAGGACACAGTACACACATAGGAGACCAGAGGGCAAGGACACAGTACACACATAGGAGACCAGAGGGCGAGGACACAGTACACACATAGGAGACCAGAGGGCGAGGACTCAGTACACACATAGGAGACCAGAGGGCGAGGACGCAGTGCACACATAGGAGACCAGAAGGCGAGGACACAGTACACACATAGGACACAAGAAGGGGCGGACACAGTACACACATAGGAGACCAGAGGATGAGGACACAGTACACACATAGGAGACCAGAGGGCGAGGACGCAGTACACACATAGGAGACCAGAGGGCGAGGACACGGTACACACATAGGAGACCAGAGGGCAAGGACACAATACACACATACACACATAGGAGACCAGAGGGCGAAGACACAGCACACACATAGGAGACCAGAGGGCAAGGACACAGTACACACATAGGAGACCAGAGGGCAAGGACACAGTGCACACATAGGACACAAGAAGGGACGGACACAGTACACACATAGGAGACCAGAGGGCAAGGACACAGTACACACATAGGAGACCAGAGGGCAAGGACACAGTACACACATAGGAGACCAGAGGGCGAGGACGCAGTACGCACATAGGAGACCAGAGGGCAAGGACACAGTACACGCATAGGAGACCAGAGGGCGAGGACGCAGTACACACATAGGAGACCAGACGGCAAGGACACAGTACACACATAGGACACCAGAGGGCAAGGACACAGTACACACATAGGACACCAGAGGGTGAGGACACAGTACACACATAGGAGACCAGAGGGCAAGGACACAGTACACACATAGGACACCAGAGGGTGAGGACACAGTACACACATAGGAGACCAGAGGGCAAGGACACAGTACACACATAGGACACCAGAGGGTGAGGACACAGTACACACATAGGAGACCAGAGGGCAAGGACACAGTACACACATAGGAGACCAGAGGGTGAGGACACAGTACACACATAGGAGACCAGAGGGCAAGGACACAGTACACACATAGGAGACCAGAGGGTGAGGACACAGTACACACATAGGAGACCAGAGGGCAAGGACACAGTACACACATAGGAGACCAGAGGGTGAGGACACAGTACACACATAGGACACCAGAGGGCAAGGAACAGTATACGCAAAGGAATAGCTTTTAAATGGATGCTGTCTTTGTTGAGAAAGTCAATATCTAAGTAAGACCATACTCTTGCCAACTCAAATTTCTACACTGAGCAAAAATTGCTTCCACTAATCAAGGTAAAGTGAAAATAATTCTGGATAGAAAAATAAAACAAAACCCAAGTGAGACATTATCCCCTAGATGTACAATGTAAGACACACTAAAGGGAGTTCTTCAGACTGAAGGGAGAAGAGACTAAATGGATACTTACTATCTACAATGCTGAAATTGGATCTACAGAGAAGCTTGTTTTCCTTATTTTAAGTATATAATCTTTTAAAAAGCAGGAATTATTATAGTGTCACATGGAGCTTATATACTATGGATTTCAATACATATGATAAAATAGGTATGATTATTATATTTGCGGAGACACATGGCTTAATCTGTTGCTAGATGTTAACATTTAATATGAGATGATATATTAGGGAGTGTAAATTGTTTCAGAGTAAAATGTTGATGAGATGGGGGTGATGGGACTTTTAATTCCAGCACTTGGGAGGCAGACATAGGCTGATCCTTGTAAGATGGAGGCCAGCCTTGTCTACATATTCAGTTCCAGTCCAGTTGGGGCTACAGGAAGACTCAAAAATACCTCCCATCAAATAAAGCAAAGAAAAAAGAAAGGAAAAGAAACCCGGGAACAACAAAAACATCTAAAGGGTTGAGGCTGGAGATATAGCTCAGCAGTATGCGTGTCACCAATCCTAATGGCCTGCATTCCATTACACAGTATCCACGTGGGAGAAGGAGGTAATAAACTCCCACAAACTGTCCTATGACCTACACACACACACACAAGCATGCACACGCAAGCACTCGCACATGCACAAGCACACACATGTCACACACACATGTGCATACACACACAAACATGCACACACATGCACATACATGCATGTACACACAAACATGCACACATGCACATGCATACACACATGCCATGCACACACACAAGTGTACACATGCACATACATACACACAATGGACACACACAGACACATGCATACACACACACAATCTCCATGGAATTTTACTCAACATCAATATTATTTGCAGGAAAATAGATGAAACTTTCCAACCACGTGGACTTTAGGATGAAAGTTGTGTGAAGTAAAAGAGTGGGAATTAGAGATTTGGGACTGAGCTGAGGAAAGGAAAAGTGGAGTCAGAAACTGATGAATGTGACCTAAGCACATTGTGTCCATTGTGGACACATCACAAAGATTCTTTGTACAGCTAGTATATAATAAAAAATCTAAGTGAAATGAGAAAAACTAAATGTTTTTTACACCAAAATGTAACACAAAGGAGTATAACTAAAGAGGGTCAAAATGGAGAAAGATATGTGAAATAATAAAATGGAAGACCTGTGTCCTATCCCAGTAAAAGTTACATGAACTGTTACCTCAAAAACACTCTAATTAAAAGTTCGGGGGGGGGGGAGAACTCGGAGGCAGGCAAACCCAGCATGTCAAAAGAGACCTGGTAGTTGGCCTGGAGAGACCAAAAACTCATTTATTTGCAGAAGATTAGGGTCTTATATAGTAGTTAATGGTGGGCTTGAGGCAAGGATGGAGGTGGGAAGGTGCAGGAAGAATTTACAGTGCAAAAGCCTTGTTCATGGTAGGTGACAGAGGCTCCAGCTGGCTTCTGGAAACCAAGATGTGCTCTTCAGATAATGGGTTCAGGAATGTGACACCTTCTCCCCAAGGGAGTGGGAGTCAATTGTCCATCAGAGAGCTGGATTCCCGGCCTTTTGCAGGTTATCAGGCAAAAAGCCTGCTCCCTATTACTCAGCTAGATGGAGAATTGGGCCCCACAATGTCCTAGTTACTTTTTATTACTATGATAAAACTCTAGGCCCCAAACCAACTTGGGGAGGAAAGGCTTTATTTGGCTTATACGTCCCAATCACAGGTCTTCACTGAGGGATGCTATGGCTGGAATTCACAGTGGGTACCTGGAGGCAAGACCAGAAGGAAGAATGGTCATGGAAGAGCACCACTAACTGGCTCGCTCCTCTAGCCTGTGCGGATTTTGCTTTCTTTTTTTTTTAATTTTTTTTAAATTTTATTTATTTCTGTATGTGTATGAATGTACTGTCTGCATGCAAGTCTGTGCACCCGTGTCGTGCAACGCCGCGGAGTTCAGAAGAGGTCTCGGATTCCCCTGGAACTGGAGTTCTCCTGGAATTGGAGTTTCAGACGGTTCTCAGCCTCCATGTGGGTGCTGGGGATCGAACCCGGGTCCTCTGTAAGAGCGGTCGGCGCTCTTAACCGCTAGGCCATCTCTCCAGCCCCCTGGATTTTGCTTTCTTACACAAGCCAGGACCACCGGCACAGGGGTGGCATAGTCCACAGTGGGCTGGAACCTCCCACATCACTAAGCAATCAAGGAAATGGCTCACAGACATGCCCACAGGTCAATTCCATAGAGGAGATCCCTGACAATGGTTTCTTCTTCCCAGCTGTGTCAAGAGGACAACCATGACACCTTACCTTTGGTATTTTTAGAGCATTACATCAGTAGTATAATATATGTAAGCTTCAACTGTATGTGTTATGCAGCAAGATGAAGAATATAAGTATATAAGGAATAAGTAATTGTAAGTTGAACTATATATGGATTATGGGAGAAATCAAGAGGTCATTAGAAATTATTTGGTTGAATAATAATAAACCTACAATATTGCAACATTTGTGGGCAGAAGCCATCCAGATAGATATGTCCTTGATTTTTCAAAAGAGAAAATCACCAATAAAATATTTGTCATCAAAAGCCCAGAAAAAACTTAAAAATAGACTGAAAATATAGAAATGGGCAGCAAAAACACACAATTATAATGGAAAAACGACATAAAAAGAGGCAAGTGTAGAGAATGTGCTCACAGCAAAACCTGGATAGCTAAGGAAGCAAGAACAAACTTCCACCCAAGGGCATAACAAGAGGAGGGGGGAGGATTCCACAAAACCTGTGGTTTCAAGGTTTCTGAGGGGAAGACATCCATCCTTGGCAAATACTGTCTTTATTTGAGACTTCTGGATTCTGAATGGGAATGAGTCTGGGCTCACTCAAAGTGAACCACAAGAAGTGTCTGCACTGCTCTGTATACAGTTCTCCAGAGCTTTCTGCACATTAATTACACACACACACACCCCACAGATATCTACATAAACATACATACATATACCCATGTACAAATACATATAGAGAAACACATACATACACACATACTTGCATGCAGCCATACGCGTCACACCCAAATACCCAAACACACACATGTGCATACATAGCACATGCACACATGCACACATGCACACACATGTACATATACACACACGTGCATATACATGCATGTGCAATTTGTACACCATCTCACATTATATGGGCCCTCCCAACAGCCAGCATAAGTCCGAGATTAAGAAAATGGTTGAAGGGGTTACGGAGATGGCTCAGTGGTTAAGAGCACTGGCTGCTCTTACAGAGACCCAGGTTCAGTTACCGGCATCCACATGGTGGCCAACAACCATTTGTAACTCCAGTTCCAGGGATTCTGATGCACTCTTCTGACCTCTGCCATGCATTGCATGACACCAGTTCACTTGCATACATGTAGGCAATACACTCATATGTGTAAAAATAAAAATAATAAAGAAAATATTTAAAAATAAAGAAAATGGTTCAAGTGAATAGCTTGGTGCTGTGTTCCTGGGTCCCTTCTGTCCACCCAAATTAATTACTAATCCTGAATACTAGTGGGAAGTCTTGATTCATTTCAAATAGGCAGTTAAGCAATACGGTATTTAAATCTAAATATTTAATGAATTTTTCTTAGACAGGGAACCCAGAATAAAAAAAAATCCCTGGTTATTCCAAAATGAAGCTTTGGATATGCTGGTCATTAGGATGTTGAAGCAGAGATGGACTCCACAGCAGGAGTCTCAAGGAGGAGAAGGAGAATCGAGAAAAGTCAAGAGCGCTTTGGAATAAATGTAAAAAGGAGTGAAATGGCATGCGTGATTAGGTGGTTTTAGGCTCATCATATGTTCTTTCTGACACAGCAAATAGCAAATCAGAGTGAGTGAATGAGTGACTGATTGATCATCAGGAGGGAGTTGCTTAATATCTGGAGATTTTGCCTCAGAAAGGAATGTAGTTAATGTCTCAGATACCCAACTTGACACATCAGACTTGGACATCACAAAAGAAAACAACTTTGACAAAGAAGATCACCTTGAGTCACGTGATGAAACTTAATGAACAAGTCGCACCAATGTACCTTATAATATTCAACCTAACTTTAAAGTTCCTTGTCTTGTTGCTATAGCAAAATACCCTGATGAAAGCAACCTAAAGAAGGAATTTTCTTCTGTGGCACAGTTGATGATATATGGTCCATAATAGCAGGGGAGGTCTGTGGGCAGGATGTGACTCTGGGTTATATTGTTTCTGCAAATGGGAGGCAGAGTGAGATCTGTTTTTCAGATCGCGTTCTCCTTTGTACTCATTCTAAGGGTACGCATTCTCAGCTCATGGAACGTTACCACCAACATTTAGTGTGGGGCTTTGGATCCCAATTAACCTAAAAAAGAAAATCCCTCAGAGATATACTCAGAGATGTGTTTCCATGGTGATTATAATCTGCCAGGTTGACAATCAAGATTAAAAATAATCTTACCCAAAGCAATCCTCTTTGTGGATGGTGAATTCAGTGATTACAATAGATTCATTAGATTGCACAGTCCCCAGAGAGGACAGACATGTCCCTCACTGTTTTAACAAGTTTCACTCAAAGGGAAAGCAGCCCATATTTAATTTTCTACTTGCTTCAACTGCCAAAGCATATTACTATAAGTGAAGGTGTCAGTCAGTTCAATTATTCCTGAACACTCTTTGGAAAGTGACACCCCATCACAGCCTACCAAAGTAGCTGCAGGGACACAGAGGGATGCTATAGGCAGGCAGATCAGAGTGGGCATTACTAATATAAGGACATTGAAGCAGTCAAGTAGTTAACCTGAAGCTATCTAGAAAGCTTTAATCACACAATTGGGTCTGAACAAGTCAGACCTACAGAGGTAACTATGCATTTGTGGGTGGACAATTGAGGAGGCTGTTGTGAAAGATAACAGTGGAGCCAAAGATGAATTCTGGACTAGATGCCTTGCTATTACCAAATATAGGAAACAGACACTGACACAGAATTAGGAAAGTGAAAGTCTTACTTGAAGAGAAACTCCCAGAAAAGAAAGAAAAAAGAAGTTGAACAGGGTGAGCTGGGCAGGAGAAGCCACAGAGCTCCAAAGTCTCTACCAGGCTTCAGGAAACTCAGAAGGAAAGAAAGCTGGGCCACTTTTGACCTGTTTTGAGCAGAAATGAAGTCCTTGCTATGTCAATCTCTGGTGGCAGTCCTGTGCGGGTCCTGGGGCGGATCCTGAAGGCATCAGCCGCTGGGGGAAGCCAGATAGCCACAGTCCTTGGGAAGAGGTCGTCCTGAAGGGATATCTCTGAAGTTCACCTCTTGTCCAAGGTCAAGGACTGGGAGCAGCTGCAGCAGTGCCAATTCCATATAACTTGTCAGACTGCAAAAGCCCTTTTAGATGGAATAAATGAGACCTGTCCCATATTCTTTTGGCAAATTGCCCTCTGGAAATGCCTCAGGAATGGTCAGAGTTCTGAGAACTCCTGTGGTGTCAATAACAACAGCTCACATTGCCTAAAATATATTCACCCTTATCCTCTGGTGAGATTCCCAGGGATCTTGAGCAATTCTCCTGAGAAATCTTAGGGCCTATCTGAATAGGCAGAGTCAGTTGTGAACACTCAGAAATATCATTTAGCCTGTACACATTATGTAGTTATATAGAAAACACAATGCATTCATTCTCTCCTGGGTGTGAACAAATGTTTACTTAGTTTGATGACTATTACAGAAGAATTTTAGGAAGAATGCAAAGTCAGAATACTTAATGTTCTATTTATCTATACTGTTTAACAATATTTAAGAAAGTTGAATTAGTCACTTTTAAATTTCCTATGTAGAGACCAGACTGGTAGAAAATCATAATTAAACATTGTGTTTTGGTTTGTTCTAGCCAAAAGGCTATATTATGACGATTTGTTTTATATTAAAATTGCCTATGCATACTTTTAGAATTATCAGGGAAGAGATATATGTGCTTACTCTGTTGGTTGTAGGGAAAAGACCCTTAAAAATCTCCTAGATACTATCTGCCATGGAGTTTACTGAAAGGTAATTGTTCTCCTATTTCCCACAGTTCTAGTCAGTTCCATGCCTTGTGGATGGAAGTCATTCTCTGAAACATCCTTTACCCTGACCATATATGGCAAGACCCCCAGCTCTGACTTCTGCATCTTTCCTCTTCTTCCTCTTCCACATCTTTCTTCCTCTTTCCCAGCTTTCCTGATTCACTTGTATTTTTTGTCTGTTTTCATCACTATCATGGAAGGACTTCTCTGTACATCACAAGAAGTGCTTCAATGTCATGACCTTGGAATGCCTAGTTCTTTCCTTACAATACCATCTTCTTTTTTACTTCTGTGCTGCATAACTTTAGTGTCAACTTGACACACCTGGGTTGAGGGAGCCTCAGCTGGGGAATTGGCTCCATTGGATTGGCCTGTGGCCACATCTGTGGAGTATTGTCTTGATGGTCGAGCAGTGTGGGAGGGCCCAGCCCACAATGAGTGGTGCCACCATGGGCAGGTTGTTATGTACAGTATAAGAGGGCAGTCTGGGCATGGGCCAGGGGAGCAAGCCAGTAAGCAGCATTCCTCCATGGCCTGTGCCTCAGCTCCTGCCTCCAGGTTCCTGCCCTGAGTTCCTGCCTTGGGCTCCCTAAGTGATGAACTGTGACCCAGGAGATGTAAGCTGAATAAACCCTTTCCTCCCCCAGTTGGAATGGGTTAGAGTGTTTTGTCACAGCAATGGAAAAGCAAACTAAAACAATTTCCCTCCGATTCATTTCAGCTTATACAGCAGAGCTACTTAGAACTAAGCAGGTTTGTGTGTTTATCTATGGTGCATGCATGTGCAAGTGTGTATTCCCTGACCCCTGTGTGCACACATGGAGGCCAGAAGCCAGCATGAGATGCTTTTCCTATTTCTCTCTACCTTATTTTGGAGGCACTCTCCACTGAACCTGGACCTTATGATTTTTGCTAGACTGGAGGGCTAGCAAACCCTCGGGTCTGTCTTTGCCCTTCCAACTGAGGTCACTGCCATCCACTGCACCTGGATTTTAGGTGTGCGTGTTAGTGATCCAGACTCAGGTCTCAATGCTCATGGAGCAAGCACTTTACCCACGGAGCCATCTCCCCATCTCCCTAGGTAATGTTTTTTAATCGAGATCCATGTCAGTTTTCCCCGATATGGTATTTTTAAACTGCATTTTGGTGAGCAAAAGGAAGGAAGATGTAGAATCTCTAGATGATTAAAAACCCACATTCTTGCTTTAAGGAAACCAGGCTGAAAAGGCAAACCTTGTCAAATCCCATCGTAGGCTACAAAGCACAAAAGTGGTTGCTAAGGGCAGGGAGCTTGTGGATGAATAACTGAAAATGGAACGTTTTTAAGATCCGGTGTCTATTCTGTATCTGAATACATAACACTGTATGTTTTGCAAAACCCATAGGACTACACGAGACAGAGTGAACCATAGTGCAAGTGGTGGATGTAAGTTTCTAATAATGTCCCAACAGTGGTTCATTGGGTTAACAAATGTACCTCACCAATGAATGGTGTTGGTAATGGGGGATTGTAGAGGGGAGAGCAGCTGGAAGCTCTGTAGATCTTCCTCAATACTTCTCTGGATCTATAGTTACTTTGTGAAAAACAAAGCACAGGAAGATTGGGTTTGTCCAGAGGTCAAAGTACAGCCATTTTGGGCATGTTTTAAAGTTGCTGGACAGGGTGCCTACTAAATGTGTGAATCCTAGTGAATACGTAGAGCAAAGGCTGCACAAGTGAACAAAGAACAGAGAAGCAGCTGTAATATAAATTTCCATTTCAGCATGCTCAGGCCTTTACGTTGTGGACAGATGGCTTGGTGACAGGCGGAGGGTATTCATATGTGCAGGACTGAATCTCATTACACCCTAACAAGAAGATCATAATGGGGACAATCAAAACCAAGCTTGGATAATCACATGCAAGAGACTGATTTTTTTTTAACTAAGGGCAGGAACATTGTTAAGCAATCTGAGAAATGTGATGATGGATATCACTTTCATTATCTTTTATTTCCTTTGTTCCTTGAAACTCTGAGTAGACTGATGCAATTTAAAATCTTATTTCCAATTACATTATAGTTATTTTTATTATTATGCTCTCTTAAAATATTTCTTCAAAGTGACCCTCTTGTTTTCTTGCTTACTATTTGTTTTCTATTTCTCGAAGTCTTTAAAAATGTTTAAACCATTCTCTGCCCCTTAAGATATGTGAAAGCAATAAAAATAAAATAGAGTTTCAGCAAATCCTTCAGTCATTAACAAACTCACTGAATTTCAATATGCAGTAAATAGGTAGAACTTGGTTTTAGTTACTATAATATAAAATGTACAATGTATGATAGGCTTGACCTCTAAATGCCCTAACAATACTAGTTAGCAATCTCATATGTTTATGTAAAATGTATTTAAATAAAAATATGCATCCATGCAAGAACCTTTGAGAAGTAGTGAAAATATCTGCTCATAGATAAAAAAAAAACAATGTATATACACATTTTAAAGTGATAGTACTTTATAATTATTTTTTGCCCCTAAATTCTCTGGAACAGGTGTACTTTTAAGAAACCTTTCATAGATAAAAGGATAATAAACTTGATGAAAAGAAAAAGATAATACTCGAAGTGTCATGAATATTAGGGAAGGAAAATTAGTTAAAGGCCCATAGGTATGTATAGGACTACAGCCTCTCTGTGTAAACATGTCTCCATCAGAGAGCAGAGCTGAGGGAGCATAGGAGGTCGGGTGGACCTTGAAGCTGGAGAATACTGCTGAGCAGCTGTCATACACTGAATGCTGAGGAGGAGAAGGATGGGTTCAGGACTAGTCTGTACAAGGAAACAGACTAATCTTAAAAGCCTCCTGAGGCAAACCATGGAGATATCAGGTAAGCTCATGCAAACTTTATTCTTAGTGCAGAGCAGAAATGCCAAAAAAGAATAGGGATACCTCCTTGTAGGAGAAATAAGAGCAAAGACTGAGAACTGAGGAGCAGCCTTCTTACCTCAGTAAGATGTTGGGGGGACAGGGAACTCAGCTGTCATGGATTTTTGGCCTACATTCTTGCAGAGGGGTCAAGAGGGCTTTGACCTGCAAGAACTAGGTGGTAATTAAAAAGCATCTGCAAGCTGGAGAAAATCTGTTCTGGCCCTCTCCTTCACTTCTGTGTAGAAAGCAGGTAGCAACCTTGTCTCCCTTGTGGTGGCTGCAGGGATGTGGGAAATGCTCCTCTGCATATTTTTAAAGCCCAGTCCTATTTAATAAAGTGTTTTGTGGTCAGGAAGCCCATACACTCTGTGATTCATAAACAGAACTGTGGAGCTTGTAAGAAGCTAATGTTGTAGACATGTGTGCTGCGACCCGGCATTGGGCAAAAAACAAAGGCAAAAGTGTCTTGGATACACAATCACCCGTATTTCTGGAAAGAGCCTTGCTTAGATCAGATTCACAATCCCATATCATAAAACATCCAAGAGACCAAGTCACCCAATCCCATATCATAAAACATCCAAGAGACCAAGTCACCAGACACAAGAGACAGCATAGTAAAAGCACAGTGTAGAGCAGACAAGAATTCCCTAGCTCACCATCGTTGAATAGAATCTCTAAAATAAATGCTTGAAATGATGATAGGTTTAGAGAAAGTTTCTGAGAGTAAAAGGACACACTAGCAAATATGAGAGATCATTCTGAAGTAGTAACAAAAGCCCTAGGAATTTAAAGGAAATACCAACATAAACACTAATCTCAGTGAATGAATAGAACTGATTAGATACAGTTGCACACTGCAGAACCTTCAGAGAATCGTTGTCAACCTCCATGTCCAGGCTGCACCGCTGACCACTTAGATCAAAAATCACAGAGGAGAAGTTTCTAGACAATAGTTTCTTAAGGTTCTGAATGGTTCCAGTGTGGTCATTTTAGTAGCATTCCCTCAAGACAAGTAATGAAAATAACCATGATCCACACAAACACTAGGTCTTTTCAGGTCTGTGTGTTCTGCCTCTTCTTCGACATGGACACTGCCAGTTGTGCATATGAGATACGAAGACAAGTGGAACAGAAAACCCCAGGAATTCCAATAGGCGTGTGCCATGCAACTGTAATCCCAGTCCTGAGAAGGCTGAGCGAGGCAGGAGGACTCTAATTCCCACATAGAAAGGTGCTCCTTTTGAAAAACAAAATGATTCAAACAGAATTAAGTGAAAGCCCAAACTTATTAATGTGCTGTGTTTCAAAGGAAGTTAGATAGTAGCTGAGATTTGGTCATGACAGTGAGAACAGCTTTGAGACAAAGGGAAAGTCAGGACCCTCAACCCACTGGGAAAAGATTGAGCATCACATATTATCTATCCCAAGTATGCTCAACTGGCACCAGAAGCCCTCAGTCCTTCACAGCTTTCTGGTTCCCCTATGGTGGTCGTAGTCCCGTCCTCACCTGTGGCCCAAGTTTTGTTAGGTTTCTTTCCATCTCTGATCTGGAAGACATTCAACCTCAGTGCCCATTGGGAGAAAAAGAGGTAGTCTAGTCTCTCCAGAGACAGTGAGTTCATCACCCTGCAGCATACAGGTGCTGGAGGGAAAATGTGGTAACTGCTTATGTTTGGATCTAAATGGCATCCTTTCTGGAAATCTCTTGATGGAACAGGAGTCCCAGTTATGAAGGTTCTGTGATTTGAGAATGTGTCAATCACAGCTTTAGACACTATAACCCTGGGAGGCCCTGTCCATGCAAGGCAGAAGGTAAGTGATATTTCACTGCCAATAAAAGAAAGAATAAACTAACGAATCTTTCCCATATACCAATCCATTCTGCACAGTTAATAACTAATACTTCAAACTTCTTAAAAATTAAGATTTATACTCCTTTACACTTTACTCATCTTGGAAAATCTTGAAATGTTGAGAAACCCTACATTCCAGAATTATTTCTTGAGGTGAATTCCACCATAAAGTTTATAACATTGATCTTCCTTAAAAAAACAACCAGAGAGTGATATCAATATTTTCCAGCTCAGTAGTTATTTATGCTTTATATTGATTGAATAATTCAATTTAAGATTTGTGACCAAAGGAGTGTGACAATAATGTAGTCCTGGTTCCCCTCTCTTCCGGCACTGCACTGCCACCTGCTGCTAATCCTACCACAGTGCACCACCCAGGTTGCTGCTATCTGCCTTGTTCAATGAAAGAAAAACATTCAAAACAACCCCAACATCAGCACATATCTACTGTTAATATTGCTTCTCTATTTTCACAAGACTAAGCAAGTTATTCTTTAAAACTATGATTACAGAAAAATTACAATGATTTTACTAGCTGTTTAGGATTTACTGTGTTTATTCAGACAAAAGAAGGTTGTAGTTTACAGATGGTTTGAAAAAAATTACAGAACCAAAAAAGGAGTATTTTTTGGAAATAATTATTTTAAACATTTTGCTTTACATACACAAAAACAGGAGTCCAAGAAGGGAAACATGACTTAAGTATTTGTTGACGGTCTCAGAGTAGCTAGTAAGTTTGTATTATATCCATAAGAGAAAAAATGAATTGAGGAGTCACCAGCACTCTAAGTGATTTGACTTTGAGAATTAAGGACTTGATCTTCCAATGGTCCAATGGACCTCTTCTGTAACTGTCCTTGAGCCTTGAGTGGCTAAAACTTAATATAAGAGTTTATCCAGGGACCCCCACTCTGCAGATTCTTATTTCTCTACATTTTGTCCATTCATGACTTTTGTGTTCATTGCCCTCTGGTACATGAGGGAGATTTGTTGATGAGAGTTGGGAGACTGTGAGCCAGGGAGGTACATGACCATATGGAAATAGCCTTACAGAACCCAACCTATGGCCCTATGGCAATGGTGTCAGCAGTGTGTATAGGACCCAGGAGAATTCAAGCAGACAAAAAACAAACAAACAAACAAACAAAACAAAACAGCAGAGAACTGGGGGAATGGGCAGTAGGCCCCACCTTAGAGGAAGAACTATTGGCAACCGATCACTCCTGGGTGAGGAAAAATTGCTCTTTAAGAGAGAGGCTCTAGTTAAGCTAACTAGACCCCAGGGGATGAACTTGCATTGAGAGACATCTGGGAAGACTAATCTGACACAATAGGCCTTAACATATCTGTGACAGAATGCATGGAATCTGGTGGGGGGGCACTATGAGGGACATGGATGGGGGAGGGGACATAAATCTGTTTTAAGATGGATGAACTGCACAAAAATTCAATAAAAATATACATTAAAATAATTTGGGTTAGTGCATTATAGAATGCATTATAATGAATGTTTTCTCTGGTAATGTCCCCTCTTCTAATCTCCTTCCATTTCTCTATTCAAAATTGTGCTGCTTGTAATATTCTCAAACACAATCCTTTAAAATATGTGTTACTTATTACATAAGTCAATTTTATATTCTCTTCCTAGATCTTGGTGGGAGTATGTAATAAAATCTCCTCAGATAAAAGAAAAAGAAAAAGGACATTTGGGAACACAAATTATGTTCTCTCTCTCTCTCAAACACAAACACACACATATATTATATATATATAGATATATATATATAGATAGGTGTGGTGTGTATTATAATTTATATTCATTTATATTTATATAATAAAAAATATAAAAAAAAAAAAAAAAAAAAAAAAAAATTTAAAAAAATTAATAAAAGAAACTAGTCTTACTAAGCTATTAGACACAGTATTGGTAAGTCATAGAAAAATTAAGATGAGGATTAGGTTAGTCATTTTAGAGAATAAAATTAAAAGTCATCTGAGAAAACTGGAATACGATGTTTGCTTAGACAACAAAAGATGGCCTGTAGTTGTAGGGGATTCAGACCCAGGTAGCAGCACCTCAGAGCAAGATGAAGGTGGTTATTGCTATAAAACATTAGAAAGATACATTTATTTCAGTAAGACAGGAAGACATACCAGTGCTGTTATAGATTTTTTCAAAACCTTTTTGACTTATTTTTATATGTATGCCTGTATTGCCTGTATGTAAGTGCACCCGTGTCATGCAATGCCTACAGAGGCGAGAAGAGGGGGTCAGATCTCCTGGAACTGGAGTTCCATGTGATTTATGTTAGCTGCAGTGTGGGTTCTGGGAACCAAAGCCAGGTCCTCTGAAAGAGCAGACAGTGCTCTAAATCGCTAAACCATGTCTCCATCCCGTTATTATGTTTAAAGTTATATGAAGCAAAAAAGAATTACTAAAAACTCCCAGTAATAGATAGAGAAAATGGAGCTGGGTTACATCTTGTGGTTGTTCTTGACATCTGACCTCCTGTGAGAAGAAAGGGAAAGAAACTTCTGACAGCAGATCTTACTTTTTCCTCCAAATCTTTGTGTCCCTACCTTTTCACAATTTCTCAATAGAAAAATCTGTTGGTAAGAGTATCTTGAGGTTTTCTAAAAGTATTGTTTAGTGTCAAATCATGTGTGAAATTGAAAATGCCAAATGTATTAAATGTATGAAACTGAGTAGACATTTTACTAAAATGACTGAGAAAATATTACTGGTTATTATTAATTTTCTGTAATTTATTCTGAAAACCCACAAATATTGAAAGCTAATACATTAAAAAAAATCAAATATAGGGGCTGGAAAGAGGACTCAGCAGTTAAGAGCACTGCAAAGGACCCAGGTTTGATTCCCAACACCATCATGGCAGCGAACAACCATCTCTAACTGCAGTTCCAGTTCCTCTTCTGAATTCGGTGGGCATTGCATACCACAGGTGCACTTACACACATTGAGGCAATACACTCACACACATAAAAAATAATGAAAATATACAAATCAAATATAATTAAAGAATTGTATTAACTGGCCTTGTTTTCAAAAATCTAACTGTGTATTTTTGAGGATGGCCAAGGTAAATACCAATGATCTGAGGTCTGATAAGAAATGTTTCTGAGGAAAGCCCTTGCAGAGGCCAGGAAGGAGACCCTCAGAGGGGGACAGGAAGTCTGCACATGCTGGTCATTCATTGTCATGGTAAAGGTACAATCCTTTTTTTGTCCTCAGTGGGTTATCTGTAAAGGACCCAAATCTCATTGTGTATTCTAACTATGGTGGCCTGAAGGTTAATTTGAACTCTCAACTTGACTCATCTACAATCATCTGTGAAAGGAATGACAGTGAGGTTGTCCACATTAGTTTGGATATGTCTGTGGGGGGGTGGTCTTGATTATATTAACATCTAAACTGTGGGCAGGATTATTTGGTCAACCAGCGATCCTGGACTGCAGAAGACAAAAGGGGACTTGAGATGGCCTGGATTTATTGTTCTCTGCTCTTGATTGTGGGGTCATGTTGACTACCTGCTCCAAGTCCTTGCTGTCTTGACTTCCATCTTTGATAAATGTTCCTGTATTCATGAGGCAAATAAACCTTTTCTCTTTTAAGTTGCTTTTGTCAGTGTTATTTCATCACAACTACAGGAAAAGAACCAAAACAAGTGGTTATTAACATAGTGCCTTTTAATTATAAAGTCTTTCTTCCTTGTCTTGCTCCGCAGTCACTGGGATGGACCTTGCAGATATTTCTTTGCCCACTGGACCAGGGTTGTCAGGGGAAGGGGCTCCTGTGCATAGACTGTTGAAGGAAAAGGTTTCTTTTCCTGGTTCTGATTATTCCCCCTCACCAGGGTCCTCTACCCTGCAGCTCCTCCCTGGCAGGTTGGTCAACATCATCCTCAAGTCGGCATCATCATCACAACATACTCTGTGGGGGCCTCCCCAACCCACCTCCAGAACCCCAGCCATTCTTCAGGCAGCTTTGTGGTCAGCTCAGAGTCCTATCCTAGGCCCTGCCTGTGAACTCACGTTTCCTAGTATCTGGTAGGTTAGGTATTCAGACAGATAAAGCACTCAAAAAACTGGCTTCTCTGCCTTCCAATGAACTCTGTAATGAGGAGTGGCACTGTATGTAACACAGGGAGGTTGGAGAAGTTGGTGAAGCTCCTCCCTGTGCGCTCTATCTCAGCTCTGAAAGGTCAGAGTTCTCTAAAGAAAAAGAACCAATAGAGTATATACGTGTCCAAAAACGTATACGTGGAGATTTATCAAATTGCCTTCACAGTTGGAGTCTAGGTAGTTCAACAATGGCTCTCTGTATGCTGAGGAACCAGAGAACCTGTAACTGCTGGTTTCAAAAAGCTGGCAGTCTTAGAACAAAGGCAATCAATGCTGTAGTTCAACTGTAAAGCTGAAGACATGGATGTTCCCTGGGGAGTCCTGGCATGAGACTGTACTGAAAAGCCTGCGGAAAACTGGAGCCCCTTATCTACAGGTGACAGCTACAGCAATGGATGCACCTGCTCAGAAAGAATGGAGCTTGCCAGGGCTGAGCAGCTTTCTCTTGCTCCAATTTTACTCCATTTGAGTGCGCAGCCTATTGGATGGTGCTGCCTGTACTAAGAATGCGTCTTCTCCCTTACCAGTCCTCTTTAAAGCTACTTTCATAGACATAGTGAGGAATGACTTTACTAATCCCCTAGCTGTTTCTCGATTCAGATTCGTTCATGTTGACAGGATCAATCATCATAAGGAAATAGCTGCTTCTAATATTTACTATTTCTATATTCTTCAGCATTTTTTTTTGTTTTTCCCAAGGAATCCTTCATCAGTACAATCCCTTAATATATCCCTTAGTACAGTTTGCATTAAACTTTCTTGGTTTGCATTACTATGTGGTTTTGATTTCTCTCACTCAATCCTGAACAACACATTTAGTTTCTGTGTTGGATCATTTTAAAAATAAGATCAGTTCATAGCTAGTGTCAGGACAACTTACTGTGAGCCTAAACCCATCTGAACCATATCATTAACTAGGCAATGAACAGTGTTTTCCTTTTAGTAAGAGAGAACAATCATACAGCTTTTTACTAAGGCCGTGAACCTGGACCAGATTCCAACATCCTGTAGACTGAACCTTGTGGCGTCACTTCCTACATCTCACTGTGGCATGATAATAATGCAGACTGATATTCATTATTCCTTTATAGTTTTCAAAGCATTTGCCATTTGTAGGGTGATGTGGCCTATAATTCTAAATGTAGTAGAAAAAGCCTCTATCTATCTATAAGGTTTATGTCCATTTTACCAAAATGGAACAAATGTGGCCCTCCCATGTGTTCAATAATCACCTGTGTTGCGTGTTGAGGCACTCTCCGGCATGCTCTGCTACAATAAACAGCACAAACATGCTCACAGGTAAGTCACTTTAAGCTCGAAATTAACGTTGCTCCTTTTCAGATGTGAATTTTAGGAGACAGTAAAGCAGGCTACGCTAATGGCATCCGAACCTCATTGACAGAGTTTTTGAACTTTATGGACATTAATACCAAATGGAGATTGAAACAGACATGGATTCCCACACTTGTATTTTATTTACCTGTTCACATGTGCTTCACCTTGGGATTTAATAATTGTGTAGAGTCTATAAAAATAGTTGGTTTTGAATTTAAGCTATAGAGAAATGATTTCTCATTAGGCATTTGTCCAAGTCTCTGCTAATTTTATAATGCCTTTCCTATCTCTAAGACATAATCATCTGCCTTGAGAACCAGAAGTAAGAATTAAAGCTGGGGTTAAGTACAAAACAGAAGATTCCTTTTCTTGCCTGCATTGACCCTTATTTTATGTGATGGCAATTAAGACTTTGTGAAACATTGTATGTCTCTTCACTCATGCCCCCATAAGTCTACCAGATAAGTTATATTAATGAATCATTTTCTTAGTGTATTTTCAGTATCAGAGTTACTGAAGAGCTCAACAGTTGTAATCTCTACTCCTACCCCACAAAGGCAAAGCTGCCTGACTTCTGGCCAAACCTGTGTATCTGCAGAAAATAGCTAGAGTATGCAGCCAACATATTAAAGAAGGTGGTACAAGTATACTTTGAGAATCAATATATGACATAAATGGTCAGGTATTATGGAAAACATGGCATAATCAGTAAGCTCTCAAAATCCAGAGCAAAACAATACCCCTGGGGGCTGGAGAGATGGCCTAGCAGTTAAGAGCTCCGACTGCTCTTGCAGAGGACCCAGGTTCATTCCCCAGCACCCACATGGCAGCTGAGAACTGTCTTTAACTCCAGTTCCAGGGGAATCTGACACCCTCTTCTGACCTCTGAGGCATTGCATGACATGGTGCACAAACCTGCATGCAGACAGTACATTCATACATATACAAAATAAAAAGAATACCCTTGGAGCTGAAGAGATGACTCAGCAGTTAAGAACCCTGGCTGCTCTTGCAGAGGACTGGGGCTCAGTTCTCAGCACCCACATGGTGGCTGACAACCCTCCTTAACTCCATTCCCAGGGGAATCCAATGCCCTCTTCTGACTCTACAGACATTGCACAACACAAGTGCACTTGCACAAAATAAATAAAATATTAAATAATAAATAAATAACAAATAAAATTTCTGCTTGTGATGTATTTATCACAAGCAGAAAGGAAAATAAGACAATATAAAAGAAAAAAGGAAAAGAGTTGAATTAAACAATTAGTTTGGGGCTGGGTGTGGTGGTGCACCCCTTTAATCCCAGCACTCAGGAGGCAGAGGCAGGCAGATCTCTGTGAGTTCAAGGCCAGCCTGGACTACATAGTGAGTTCCAGGGTAGCTGGGGTTACAGGGAGACCATGTGTCCAAAAGATAAAAAAAACATTAAAAAATAATTAGGTTGGTATCAGACTTGTCAATTTCAACTATACCAAGAACTTCAAATAGCATCTCTGTTCTTCCTCTTTCCCTCTCCCTCCCTTCCTCGCTCCCTTTCTCTCACCCTTCCTTCTTTCTTCCCTCTCTTTTATTGGTGCAGGGAATCAAACTCAAAACCCTGTGCTTACTAAATAAGCATTCACCCCTTCATAACCTTGAAATAACTTCTTTAACAAGTAAAAAGTAAATTAACTTTGTAAATGTGTAACCTACCAAATCATTGAGTTGTAAGATGTTATCATTAAGTGCTAATTAAAAGTATTTCAGATATCAGGGATCTCCCTAGACCACCTGAGGCACAGGTAGGGGCTGGGTGCTTCAGCCAGGCAGATTGCTTAATTGCCTTTCCTTACATTGGGAAAAAAAAATTCCAAGAAAATGGTACCAAAAAGAAAGAAGGTGTTGCTATTTTAATATCAGACAAACTAGACTTCAAAGTAAAAGAAATCAGAAGAGACAAAGAAGGCCATTACATTTTTTAATTTTTTTTAATTTTTATTTATTTTTGTATGTGTATGAGTGTACTGTCTGCATGTAAGTCTGTGCACCCTTGTCGTGCAATGCTGCGGAGGTCAGAAGAGGGTCTCAGATTCCCCTGGAACTGGAGTTCTCCTGGAATTGGAGTTACAGATGGTTGGTTCCTAGCCGCAATGTGGGTGCTGGGTATCGAACTGGGGTCCTCTGCAAGAGCAGTCAGTGCTATTAACCGCTAGGCTATCTCTCCAGCCCTGTCCATTACATTTTTATCAAAGGAACAATTCACCAAGAAGATTTCACAATTATGAATATATATGCACCAAACTCTGGTGCACCAAACTTTATAAAGACAATTCTCCAGGACCACAAGGCACAGATTAACCCCAGTACACTCATAGTAGGGGACTTCAATACCCTACTTAGCCCTTTGGACAGGTCAACAGGACAAAGAATAAACAGAGAGACATCTGAACTGAATGATATGATACACCAAATGGACCTCACAGACATCTACTCAATATTCCACCCTAATACCAGAGAATACACTTTCTACTCAGCACCCCACGGAACATTCTCCAAAATCGACCACATCCTGGGACACAGAAGAAACCTCCACAAATACAAGAAGATTGAAATAATTTCATGCATTCTATCAGACCACAGTGCAATAAAGCTCAAAATCAACACCAGGATAAGCCCTACTATCTACAAGAACACATGGAGACTAAACAGCACACTCCTGAATAATGAATGGGTCAAGGAAGAGATAAAGAAAGAAATAAAAGCATTCCTGGAACTGAATGACAATGACAATACAACACAACAAAACCTATGGGATACCTTAAAAGCAGTCCTAAGAGGGAAGTTTATAGCCCTGGGTGCCTACATTAGAAAAACAGAAAGAGCACAAGTGAATGATCTAACACTACAGCTAAAAGCACTTGAGAGGCAACAACAGATGAACCCTAAATGCAACAGACAGGAAGAAATAACAAAAATCAGAGCAGAAATCAATGAAATAGAAACAAAGAAAACAATACAAAAAAAGTCAATGAATCCAAAAGTTGGTTCTTTGAAAGAATAAACAAGATAGACAGACATCTAGCCCAGTTAACCAAAAGAAAGAAGGAACAACTCCAAATCAATACAATCCATGATGAAAAGGGAAAGATCACAACAGACATTGAAAAGATCCAGAAAATCATATTGGAATACTTCAGAAACTTATACTCTTCCAAGTTTGAAAACCTAGAAGAAATGGATGAATATCTGAAATCCTGGGAATCACCAAAGCTCAACCAAGAAGAGTTCAACAGCTTAAACAGACCAGTAATACATGAAGAAATTGAAGATGTAATAAGAAACCTCCCAACTAAAAAAGCCCAGGCCCAGATGGTTTCAGGGCAGAATTCTATAAAACATTTCAAAAAGACTTACAACCATTATTACTGAAATTGTTTAGAAGGATACAAACAGAGGGAATTCTCCCAAATTCCTTCTATGAAGCCAGCATCACGGTATTACCAAAACCAGGCAAAGATACAACCAAAAAGGAGAACTATAGACCCATCTCCCTAATGAATACAGATGCCAAAATTCTAAACATGATACTGGCAAGTTGCATACAGACCCACATCAAGAAGATCATCCATCAAGACCAAGTTGGATTCATACCAGAGATGTAGGGATGGTTCAACATATGAAAATCAATAAATATCATCAAGCATATAAATGGACTGAAAGACAAAAACCACACCATCATCTCAATCGACATGGAAAAAGCCTTTGACAAAATCCAGCATCCCTTCATACTTAAAGTCTCAGAGGGAATTGGTTTGGAGGGATCATTCCTCAATGTAATCAAAGCTATATACAGGAAACCCACAGCCAATATCATCCTAAAAGGGGAAATGACAGAAGCATTCCCTTTAAAAGTAGGAACTCAGCAAGGTTGACCCTGTCACCACTCCTCTTCAATATAGTGCTTGAAACACTTGCTAGGGCAATAAGGCAAGAAAAAGAAATTAAAGGAGTACTAATTGGAAAAGAGGAAGTCAAGCTATCCCTATTTGCTGATGATATGATTGTTTACTTAAGGGACGCTAATTGTTTCTAGGAGTTTTCCACCAGAAAACTCCTAGAAACAATTAAGAGCTTCAGTAAAGTGGCAGGATACAAAATTAACCTAAAAAAATCAGTACCTTTCTTTACACCAACAACAAGCAACTGAAGAAAGAATTCAAGGAGACCTTCCCACTCACAATAGCCTCAAAAACAATAAAATACCTAGGGAAAAACCTAACCAAAGACATGAAGGATCTCTACAACAAAAATTTTAAACCCTTGAAAAAGGAAATTGAAGAAGACATCAGAAGATGAAAAAACCTCCCATGCTCATGGATTGGGAATATTAATATAGTAAAAATATCCATTCTACCCAAACTCTTGTATAGATTTAACACAATCCCTATTAAAATTCCCAAGAGTTTCTACACAGGCTTGGAAAACAAGTCCTTAATTTCATTTGGAAAAACAAAAGACCCCAAATAGCCAAAACAACCCTGAGTGAAAAGAACAATACAGGGGGGATCTCTATACTAGACTTCAAACTATACTACAGGGCTCTAGACATAAAACAGCCTGATACTCACACAAAAACAGACCTGTTGACCAATGGAACAAAAATGAAGATCCAAACTTGAGCACATACAATTTCAGCCATCTCATATTTGAGGAAGGGGCCAAGAAGATACATGGAGAAAAGACAGCATCTTCAGCAAGTGGTGTTGGCAAAACTGGATCACCACTTGTAGAAGAATGAAATTAAACCCCTACCTCTCACCCTGTACAAAAGTCAACTCCAGATGGTATAAAGAACTCAATGTGAAACCCCAAACTCTGAAGGTGATGGAAGAAAAAGTTGGCAGCAGCCTACAAGACATAGGCATAGGAAAAGAATTCCTAAGTCAGACAGCACCTGCACAAGAATTAAGGTAGACAATTGACAAATGGGACCTTGTTAAACTCAATAGCTTCCGTACATCAAAAGAAACAATCAAGGCTTCCGTACAACAAAAGAAACAATCAAGGAAGTGAAGAGAAATCCCACAGAGTGGGAGGAAACCTTCACTGCAGAAATATCTGACAAAGCATTGATTTCCAGAATATATAAACTACTCAAAAAACAAAGAAGAAAAAACAAATGACCCACTCAATAGAGCAAAGAGCTGAACAGAGACTTCACAAGTGAGGAATTAGAGATGGCTGAGAAACATCTTAAGAAGTGTTCAACATCATTAATCATTAAGGAAATGCAAATCAAAACTACTTTAAGATATCATCTTACTCCAATAAGACTGACTAGGATCAAGAAAACAAATGATACCAAGTGCTGGAGAGGCTGTGGGGAAAGAGGAACACTCATCCACTACTGGTGGAAATGTAAACTGGTACAGCCACTATGGAAATCAGTGTGGAGAACCCTTAGAAGACTTGGAATGAACGTGCCACGTGACCCAGCCATACCACTCCTGGGCATGTACCCACAAGATTCATCTTACCGCAGAGATACATGCACAGCCATGTTTATTGCAGCTCTCTTCATAATAGCAAAGAGCTGGAACAAACTCAAGTGCCCCTCAACTGATGAGTGGATAGAGAAAATGTGGTACATCTACACAATGGAGTTCTATGCAGCAGTAAAGAAAGATGACGTCATGAGCTTTGTAGGTATATGGCTGGAGCTAGAAGATATGCTGAGTGAAGTAACACAGTCCCAGAAAAACAAATGACAAATGGTATCCCTCATCTGTGGATGCTAGCATCAATCACCTAATTGTATGGCAAACTGAGCAACGTCAATGTGATCTGAAGACAACTGTGCTCTTATATTGTGAATCCCTTAAAATATAATAAAAATTAAAAAATTTAAAAAATACATAAAAAAGCAAACAAAAAATAAAAGTATTTCAGATATCATAGGATTCACAGGTTGAAAAAGGCCTTCCCTCACACATTCCTCAAACATTATCAAGTAGAGTAATGAAAGCAGGAAGAGTCTGCAATAAATACAGTGTTTTTATAAGAAAAATATACTAATGAGACAAGAGACGATTCCACTTCTAGGGCACTATCATGTTATAATCTTAAGCAAGATTCTTGAGAAAGGAAGGAGAGGTAGATTTAATGAGCTCTGTGTCTTTCTTCCTTGGAGGCCCTTCAGGGCTTCTCGTGCCCTCAGCACAAACTCAGATAATGGTCTGTGCCCAGTAGGGAAATGAACAATGTTATTCCTATGGGACTTGAGCCTTTCGTGACTCTGTCTATACTGGGATTACTAAATAACTCTTCTAACTAGTACCTTGAGAATTAGGGTATGCCAGAGGGTTTCCAGGTTCCAGATTTTTTTTCTGGCATCCATTCTGTAGCACAGACTATTTCTCCCCCATAATCGGGACAGCTCTCACAGCAAGCCTCATTTTGTTATTTTCCAGAGAAGTGTGAGGGGGTATTACAATGGCTCAGTGGGGATTGATCAGATCCTTCGTGGGTGGGTGAAGCCACTCTTTCCCTGGGCAGCACTGCATTTGCCATGAACTATGGAAAGGGAAAGGGCCTCCTATAGAGCCTCTGCCTTTGGCCAGAGATCGCCTAGGAGTCTGCTGATTCTCAGGGCTGGTGGGCCCAAGTGAGACAGATCCTGGTTCCTTTGCTTATGGATCTGGTTGTGAACATGCCTCAAAAGCAAGAGAGGAAGGCAGGCCTGTCCCTTTCAGGCTCTTCTAGCTAGGGCAGCAGAAGTGAAGAGGAGAGTGCTCAGTCTCTGCTGATGAGGGTCATCTTCCTTGTGATCAGGCACATTTCCTGTGGGCTGAGCAGGTGTCAGGAGCTTGCAAGTTGCTTTTTCTCTCAGTAAACTTCACATCCTCTCTGAACAATGCACCATGTCCTCCTTTCCTAATGAGGAAACAGACAGATGAAGTCTTCCCCAGACTACAGGGCTGGCACAAGCAGATGCTGTGATCCAGTCTAATCTTGCTCATGGAAGGCCACTCCAGAATCAACTTCCACCAGGGAGTCTATGCTAAGGACTTGTCCAGCTCAGGGGCTTTCAGCAGAGGGACATTTGGCAATTAAAAAGATATTTTTGTCATAATTTTAGAGTGCTGTGGCTCCCAGTGGCTTGGGGCTCTGTGTGGTACACACTGTCCTGCCAAGCTCAGGGCAGCCTCACCACAGCAAAGTAATGATCCTGCCAGTGACAATGTGCAAAGCCAAGAAAACCCTACTGCAGGGGCCATGACCCCCCTCCCCTCTCCGCAGCTTCTGCAGGGGTCATGGCCCTCTCTCCCCTCTCCGCAGCCTCTGCAGGGGCCATGCCCCCCCTCCCCTCTCCGCAGCCTCTGCAGGGGTCATGGCCCTCTCTCCCCTCTCTGCAGCCTCTGCTGGTATCGCCCACCACCGTCTCTCATTGCAGTACTGGGGGCTTCTCGCTTGCACTCTGTTCCCCTAGGGCCCTTTCTCCACTCAACGACCAACACAGTTTTTCCAAAGCACCAGTTATATCTCATCCTTCCCACCTTGGAACGCTTGCAGGATTCCTTTTGTTCTTCTCTGAAATAAAATAAAATGAAATTAATTTATACTGCCACAAAACATCAGCATTAAATTTCCTGTGACAATTCTATCTTCCGTTTTCTTTCTTCTCTTTCTTCTCTTCTCTTCCTTCCTTCCTTCCTTCCTTCCTTCCTTCCTTCCTTCCTTCCTTCCTTCCTTCCTTCCTTCCGACTTTGTGCATGCTGGGCAGGCCCTATTACTACGATCTTTTTACATTTTATTTAGAGATAGCTTCTTACTACGTTCCCCGGGACAGCTTTGAACACACTCTGGAGTCCAGGTAGGCTTTGATCTCATAACCTCCCCCTCACCTGTCATGTAGCTAGGAATGCAATCCTGTGCCACCAACTTTTTCTAATTCTGTCTTGGCAAAATAGCAATTGTGACACTGCACTGAGCATGCCGCCACCTTCCCCTGCAGTCCCTTAACCACTCGGTAGGCCTCTGCTTTCCAGCCTCCTTCCCAGCTTCAGGACTCCTCCCCTCCGTCTTCCCAGGTCACTCCTGCACATTCTCCAGCACAGTAGGTTGATCTCTCAGTGGTGACAATCCCTTAGCTGCTGTTTCCACACCGATGGACTGGGGAACCTGACTGAGCACAGCCATCTCTGTGCGTCTCATTTTCCCACGTGACACACGCAGCTAACATCTGTCTGTGCCACGGGACTTTTGTGAGTGTGCAGAGATCATGCCTGAAGAGTATGCATTGAGAGAGTCTGTCTGATGTGTTCCAAGATCTAGATAAATGTAGCAACTATTTTAAATATTTATCATGAGGTTACAGATACACAAACAAATGTGACTGCACATATATGTACCTATGTATGAATATAAGTATATATACACACATATACAGATTCAAAGGAGGTATACGTCTGTCATTTGACATACATTTGTGCATAAACCTTGTCTCCTCCATTCAAATAGGGGAGGGTCCTTCCAAGAGGATGAATTTGCAAAATAAGTGGACTCATATTGCCCTCTAGTGGTAGGAAAGGGAGCGTGATGGAGGAAGGAGCCATTGTTCTGTCTTATCTCTAAACACACCCACAGAAACACCATTCAGGCAGACATCTCTAAAGAGACACAGGATAACACAAAATTGAAAGCAAAATGTGAGTATAGAGCTATCATCATGTTAGATAAAGACTCCAGACTTTCTTCCGAGTCCGCCTTTCCTGGCCACTACCTGAGCACTTTACACCCAGGTATAAATAACACTGCGTCTTCTTGTCTCCAAACTTGTTTTCTCAAGGTGAACTTGATACACCTCCTCCAGACAGAAGAGAGCCTACTCCCAGTGACCCCAGAGACAGAACGGTGGAGTTCTGCTCACACCAGCAGGTTCAGACCAAGGCTGTGGGGGAAACCATTATCCTTCCAGAGTCATTTGAAGAGAGCGACAGACACTTGGACAGCCAGAGATCTCAGGCTGTGCCAGGTTACGTCCAGGGAGCTCAGAATTCCGGAGAAGCTGGGCTCAGGTCAGGAAGATCTTTGCTCTGAAAGTGGTGTCTGAGGGCAGAGATGAGCCCTGAGGAGGAGTTGAAGAGCAGAGAAGAGCTCACAGTATAGGTGGAGAGAGGGAGGAAGGGGGACCCGAGAGGGAACGTAGGGCTTTGCTAAAGACTATAAGGCTTTGGACGTAACGTCCATGGGGTCGGTTTATTTAGAAATCTTCCAGAGCCCAAGGTAGTGACTGGAGCGTCAGAACTCCCAGCCATTACCCAGTGGGCTTTGTGCCCCAGTGGGCTTTTCCCAAAGTGATGTGTGATGTTTCCCTCTCCTTCCTTTCCTTGCTTCCTCTTCTCCCCTCCTCTTCTTTCCTATTCTCTCTGCCCTCCTTTTCTCCTTTTCAGAGCTGCTCAGGTGTGGGCTTGGGAGGGGTTATATGAAACAGACTATAAGCTAAGCATATGCTCAGATTTGGGAGAATGTTCGGCTTGTTCAAGAAACAGGAGGGCAACTAGTGACGTCTACAGAGACCTTCCAACACATTCAGAAAAACCTTCTTAGGGTCTCCAAACTGCCTCTCTATTATTGGTTCTACAATAGTCATATATGTGAAAGGATGTTGACCAATGAGTCAGAGGCCATCTCAATGGTGAAGAGTAATTTGTGAGGTTACTGCTGGGTCAAAACAATCACGAGAGCATTTGTGAGGCAGGGAAATTTACTTCTTTGCCTGCTTGTTGTTAATAAGGTCATTTTTTTTTTCTGGATGTCTGTGACCCTGGGAACTGAATCACTGGTGAAGTGTGGTGTTTATGAAAGATCAGTAGACAGTCATTTTAAGGGCAGGAAGCTGTAAGAGTTGGTGTCACTTTATTGGGGTAGAAGTCGTGGAAATATTCTCAGATGTCAAAGCTTCAAGGCAAGAGACTCTGCTAAGGACACATAGCGGTGTGGAGCTTTGGTCAGCAGTGACAATAACTTTTAACTTGCGCCTTTGGACCTCGGTGCTCAAGTGATTACTGCTACACATCTTCTGCATCGATCACTGTGTCGGATTTGGATTTGAGGTCCTTCCTTACCCTTTTTCCCCAATATTTTTCTTCCATTCTCTTTGGTCATTTATGGTTTAATCACTGTTTATGATTTCATTTTCTCTCCTTTCTTGGCATATCAATTATAATATGAAAAAGTACTTAATGGCTGGCTTAGAATTCACAATATACATTTACAACTCATCTAAATCTTTCAAATAACACTGGGAAAATTCACGGGTTTTGTCTTCATTTCATTTCTGATGCTGTGAGAAAATACCCTGACAAAAAGTCATTTATAGGAGAAATGGGTTTATTTCATCTTACAATTCCAGTTTACAGTTCATCATGGTTGGGAAGTCACAGCAGGAACTTTGTAGTCACAGTCATGAGCAGACACAAATGAATGCTAGCTATGTGTTCACTTGCTTGAGTGTGCTGGGCTTGATTTCTTCACTCATATGGTTCAGGAAACCTTGCTTAGGGAATAGCAGTGTCCACATTCTTTCAACATCAAGTACCTTAATTAAACTAATCCCCCACAGTCATACCGACAGGGCTAACCTAATGCAGATAATCTCTCACAGAGACTTCTCCCCAGTGATTCCAGCCTGAGTCAGTGCTCAGTCTGATAAACCTAACCATTACTATCTACCATGCAGTTGTTTATGAAAATGTACCCTTAACTCCTTCTCCATGTCTCTTGTCTCGTTGATATTATTCATTTCAGTTATAAACACGTGCAATGTAACACCTGCATATGATATAGAATTATTGCTATGATTTTGAACAAGCTGTAAGGTGCACAGTAAAAATGAAAGTTTTCGTTTGGCCTTCACTTCTTCCCTCTTTAGCCCTTTTGTCTTTTTAACAGTTGCGAGTTTCTGACCTATGTCCTCATCCTTCTCCCTAAGGAACTTCTCTTATGTTTCTGGAAAGCAGTCCTAATGCTAATAAATTCTCCCATTTTATTTGAGAAAGTCCTTATTTCTCCTTCAGTTTGGAAAGGTAACTTTACAAGACAGAGTTCTGCTTTAAGCATTTTCCTCACTTCTTGCTAGCATTTTTTAAAAAGAATTCTGATCCGTTCTTATCTTGGGTCCTTACTAGTTAAGTTTGGTTTGGTTTGGTTTGCATCTCTGACTTTTCCTTTATCTTTTATGTTCTGTAGTTAGAAAACAGTACGCCTCCTATCGGATTGTGTTATTTATTGTTCCATTTGGTGTTCTCTGAGATTCCTGGGTCTTTGGGTTGGTAGCAGAGAGTAATTTGGAAAAACCCCATCCAAATATTTCCGCTGTTCTTTTTCCCCTCCCTTCACCCTTCTGTGTTCATTCCTGCAGCGCACATCCCATCTTTTGTAATTGTCCCATAGTTTTTGTCACCTCTAATGTTTTCTTTGAAGTCTTTTTCTCTTTGTTTTTCAGTTTAGTGTTTTGTACTGAGACCTCTCCAGGTGCTCACACAGACTCCTTCCTCAGCATGGACAAGTGCATTTCTCCAGCACTCTGCCGTCAAAGGAATTCTTTATTTCTCTGGCACTGTCTTTATTTCTAGCATGCTGATGTGTTCTTTCTCAGAATTGTCATCTCTGTTTGTATTGCCCGTCTGTTCTTGAATCCTGTCTCTTCTATCTAGAGTACTTAGGATACTAACTGTAACTGTTTCACGTACCAATTTGATAAATAAAATATTCCTGTCATAGCTGTGTCTGTTTCTGATGATTCTTCTGTCTTTTCCAGTTGTAGTTTTATTTCTTTATTTGAAGTATTTCTCCTTGATGTTTCCTTTTTCCTTATGACTAATAAACTTTTTTCTTGTTAGCCAAAGGTGGTATAAGCAGTCAAAGGAACTGTAATAACATCCAATCATAATGCCATGAGATGCCTCTTGAAGTGCAGTGCTCAGTCTAAGTGTTAGTGAAGCTGTATCTCAGGCATGGAGCCCTTACCATTGGCTTGGTCTTTGTTTTTAACATGAAAAACCAACTTTGATCTTCTTACTTGTTGGACCTATGAGCACAAAGTTGTTGTTTAGTGTCAGGAATCCTGTATAATGCCCAGCATATAAGTCATCTCAATAACTGTGAACTGAGTTAAAGTGCTTTATAGTTAATCCAAAATAAGGCAGATAACCATAACCATGAAAACTCCATTCAGGGATCCATATACACTTGCTGGTGCTACAAAATCCTTTCCTTTACAGAAGCCTCTGAATACAGTATCACCTTTGGTGATCTCAGTGCCACCCTAGGTGAGGCAGAAACGTGTATTTCTTTCCTTACTGGTCCTCAGCCACAGCTTCAAAGACATGGTATGTTCATCTTCAACTTTTTCCAGATCTCGGCTAGTGACTGCCAGCAGATGGCACAAAAAGACTTGGCATGGATGTTAGTTACTTTTCTGCTGTGATAAAACACCACGACCAAGGCTGCACACACAAGGAGGAGATTGCTTGGCTTACAGTTCCAGAGGGAGAGTCCATAATGGTGAGGAGGTGGTGGCAGGAGGTGGCTGGAGCAGAAAGCAGTGCACTCACATCAGCAAGGGCGCCAAGAAGCAAAGGACACTGGAAATCCTGCGAGGCTGAAGAGCTCTCAAAGCCCGCCCCCAGTGGCTGCTTCCTTACAGCACACACACTGCCTGAAGGTTCCAGGACGGGACACTCCTCAAACTACCAAATGAGAACCAGGTGTCCATATATTTGGAGCCTATTCGGGACATTCGAACCAGCACAGGTTGCTTGTTTGATGACAATCTAACTCCATTTCTCGGCTAGTTCTTTCTCCCTCCTTTCTTCACTCCGGGTGAGGTCTGCCAATCCCACTATGCACCAGAGGGGACACGTGCCTGCAAAGTGTCTTAAATCTTGACTCCGGTATAAGCTAGCACAGAAAAGCTTGTAAGCAGGCGATTATGATTACAACACACAGAAATGTCATGCTTCATAACTGTGGTCACACAAAGTGCCAAGTCTGGTCCATGTGCCCTCTTCTGGAAGCACATCCAATGACCCCGGGGAAGGCTTTGGGCTTTTCATTACTTTTCAGTGAAGCATCATAATTGTTTTCTCAACAAGTTGCTCACCCTGGATGGCGACTCTCAGCTGGAACTCCAGCCAACTTTCCAGTACTTGGAGTAATAGAAAAACAGGGCCTCCCCACTCTGTGGATTGCCTCTGCTGGTTCCACTAACCACAGACATTGACAGAAACTGCAGCACTCAATTCATAGATGAGAAATGGGCATAATAAGCCTTCCCTAGTTTTCCTTCAAGACGACATTAAGGCTCTATATGGACACAAGGGAATTAAAAGGAAAGTTTTTAAATTGATGGAATACCTACTATTATCAGGCCTTTATGCTTCGTGGTTTTTAAACTATTTGTTGAGTTTAGAATTTTGACCATATTTTTGTCATTATTTAAAAGCTAAAACACATATATTTCATAAATCTGAGAGGCTTAAACCACTAACACGGGGTTAAATCACTTGCTCTTTTCTGGGCTTTAGTTGTCCCAGCTGTAAAAGGGAAGGTTTGTATCATTCAAAAAAAAAATATATATATATACATATATATATATATATGTGTATATATATATATATATATAAATATTCTTCCAGTGCTAGCAGTGCCTGGCTCTGGCATGAAGCAGCCATTAGACCCTGCTTGTCACAGTTAAATACACAATATTAATGCCTTTAGAATACAGATTCCCAGGCTTGACCACAGACCTGCACACTCAGATATCCCAGGGCAAGGTCTGAGAAGCTGCAGTTTCAAACAGCAAAGCAGTTGCTTTCATGACCCTATGCATCTCAGAAATGGTGGTGAGCATATTCAGATAACATCTGAGTGCTTCCTAGTGTTCATTGTCTTGAGAGTCATACCAGGGGGTTCAAGCTACTATTGACGTTCCTCTGTCCAAACCTCATGCTCAGATCTCTAGTCTATTCTTATTTCTCTTTGTTATCAGTGAACTAGTCAATTGATATGATACATATTTATATGTGTGTTTTCTTAAGAAAAATTTTATGGCTTGAAATTTTATGAGAAAATGAGATTTTTTTCCATGTGTTTAGAAAATTGCCTTGCTGTTAGGGAGGCTTAAAAGACTTTGTGCCTCAGTCCCTCTGTTGCCCTGTGGAGTCCTCATCCCCTTATCTCATGAATGGGAGTGAATGGATGGGAGGCACTAAAATGGAAATTTGAATATTTCCTCAATTTGCATGCTAAGTTGTGTGGTTCTTGGGAAGCCTTGAAATCCCACGTATGCAGAATTTATAGACCAACAGGCAGCTTGGATGGAGGGTCAGGTACTAACATTCATTTACCTGTGGCTTTGGGCAATTGACTTAAACTCCATAAACTCTAACTTTATCCTGAGTGAAAATAAATATAAAAGTCACTCCCTCATGTCTCAAGGATTATACATGATAAGGAGACTTATTAGGCATCAGCTACTTTAGAGGATTTCAATTTTACAGTTATTTTTCAATTTTAAGGCTATATTAATTTTACATTCCATTTAAAACCAATTGTTTAAGTCACAGAATTAAGAACAAAGCTGGTGTCTTCCTTCTATAAAATCTACAAAAGCTCAATAAAAATTAAGGAGAAAAGAATAGAGCTGAATTTTTTTTTTCTAAGCTATTTACTGTCTCGCTTTTGGTTCTCTACTGGAATTTTAAGTAAAATAGAACCTGGGTGCACAATCCAGGCACCGCAGCAGCAAAGCTGCCCTGCTGGTTTCCCACTACTTTCTGTAGACAGGTCCTGGGCTAGGAAGGGCTGTACATTGGTGAGCACATGTTTTCTCACATTACCTTCCAAGGAGCCCCATCCACTAAGAGGACTTAAGATGGCCTTTGTATGGCTCCCAGAGCCACAGTCCCAGTCACTTGCCACCATCCTTCACCCCTTTTATTCCATGGTCTTGTAATCTCAGGAGTAGCTCTATTTGTTTATTTGTTATTGGGTTAGTGTGTGTGTGTGTGTGTGTGTGTGTGTGTGTGTTAGACACTCTTTGAGAATTTCATATACATATACGGTATATTTGGGCTTTATCAACCCCCACTCCCCACTCTTCTCCTCGGGACCCTTCCACTATATCCCACTTCCAGCTTCATGTCCTTCTTCATGGCCCTCTGCATCTTACCAAGGCTGTCCTTATGTGCATGGGGTAGGCTGTCCACTTACAGGAACCACTTCCCTGAAGAAAACTGACTCTCTCCACCTCAGAAGCCTTGACCTGCCAAGGCCTCTCCACTAAAGGTGAGGTCCATGTCCGTCTCCTCATCTTTCCTGGGGTTTGACTGCCTTTATTTACAGGTTCTGGACAGGGCAGGGGCTTGCACTCATGGTCTTACAAGAGCATCTCCATTCTATGGAAACACTCAACCTCCCCCTTCAAGCTAAATCAGAGGAGGGAGTACTCTCTCCATCACCCATATACACAGCTCCCAAACTACCTAGTTTTCTCTCTAATCCCATTCTCTGCTTTATGAACAAATAACATTCTAAAGACTAAGCACTTTCTTTTTAATTTTTTTTTTAAATTTATTTATTTTCTATGTGTATGAATGTACTGACTGCATGTAGGTTTGTGCACCTGTGTTGTGCAATGCTGCAGAGGTCAGAAGAGGGTGTCAGATTCCCCTGGAACTGGAATTCTCCTGGAATTGGAGTTACAGATGCTTCTCAGCCACCATGTAGGTGCTGGGGATCGAACCCAGGTCCTCTGCAAGAGCAGCCGTTCTAGGCCATCTCTCCAGCCCCAGGCTAAGCACTTTCTAAAGAGTGTAGATAGCATATTTAGCAAGCCACTCTTGCAAGATGCTTAGAGGAGACCAGGGCAGAGGGCAAAGCTATGATTAGTCCTGCTGAAAATGTGGTATGTGTGTGTTGGTGGGGGGTGGGGGGCTGATATATAGGAAATGACAGTTTAGTTGTCTATCCCTAAGATCATAAGAACCCAGCGAAGCCAGCAGTGAACAGGATAATGTCGTTCCTAGTACTGAAATCCTGATACCTGCCTCCATCCAGAATGAACAGAATGTTGACTTAAATACTGTTCCACAACTGGGTGTGGTGGTGCATGCCTTTAATCCTAGCATTTAGGAGGCAGAGACAGGCAGATCTTTGTGAGTTCAAGGCCCGCCTGGTCTACAGAGTGAGTTCCAGGACAGCTGGGGCTACAGGGAGACCCTGTCTCCAAAAGACAAAAACAAAACTAAACAAACAAGCAAAAAAAACCTGTTCCACTAAGACATAACTCTCATTTCTGCTATTTTCAGAAAGATGCCCGGGCCGTGCCTGGAGCTGGATTCTGAATTCTGTCCATAGTGTCAGATTGCTTGTCTTCCTTCAGACCCTGTGCTCTGTTCCACTATATGGTGGGTCTCCTCATCTTTGTTTCTCACCCTTCTAGTATTGAAGTGGGTACTATAGAACTTACCCTTCACAGATAAATTGGCATCACAAAACTTCAAAAAGGTAAATGCTTTCTTTAATATAATTAAATTAGTCGTCTCATTTCAAGATGCCAAGAAAGCTCAAAGGACTCTTTTGGGTGACATGAATTAAGATTCCGGAGACTATCAGAATCTTACAGAACAGAGTCTGCATCACGTTGCTTCCTGTCTTGTGGTGCTTTTAACAACAGTGCTTTCATTTTCATTTCTTTTTTTTTTTGTAATTTCAACTAGACTTTTCTGAGGTGTGCTATTATTCTTTCAAGTTAGGTTTTGATTCTGTTTGTCAACACTAGTACTTTCATATTAAAATATTCATTAATTTATGTTGTGTCTTAATTTCATGATAGTTTTTGATAATTTTTAAATTTGAAGGTACTGCTAGTTAATTTAAAGAAAAGCAGCATAAATGATCATTATTTATTTATGAGTTCAGCTCTGGTGATAATTTTTTTCATCTGTATGTGAACCACACACAGGGAGTCAGCCAAGTAGATACACATGGGAAGGGACATCCAGGGGTGTGTGGGGAAATTTTCCTTAGACTATAATTCATATAATTTTACTTACCTATTCACTATAATAAAAATTCTATTTAATTTTAGTATGGCAAAAGTATATAGCGAACAATTGGAACTCCTGGACCATTTTGCAATTTATGTATGACCTTATGACTTTCACAAACTCCTTGAAGAAATTTAAAAAAAGGATCATATTAGTCACCAAGCCATGCTCAGCAGCTGGAGCCCGGCAAATGCTCAGGTGGGCCCGAAAACCTTGGTACCTCACGCTAGCACCAGAGGCTTGCCTCAGGGACCAGACCAGCCACCACGCCCCGCCTCCCAAGTGACTGGCATGGGCGGAGTCACCCATCCACTCTAAGCAGCCAGCTAGGATCCCAGTAGAAGCTTAGGTGGGCCAGGAAACTACTACACCCCAAGCCAGCACCAGAGGCATGCCTTGGGGGACCAGGCGGGACTCCACGATGGCCTCCCTGCTTCCCTGCCTCCCCTGTGATTGGCCCTAGCCACCCTAAGGAGCCCACCAGGAGCCCAGGGAATGCTCAGGGGCTGGTGGGAGGGCCAAGAGAGCAAATCCCCCCCCCCCCCCAGAATGCAGCGAGTTGGTGAAGCTATTGTGCACATAATCCAGGGGTGCAGTGTTAGTGATTCTAGGATGCACAGTCAATGTAGAGGAACTGAATGTTAGGAAGCACAGTGAGTGACCAACAAATCCTCCATAATAACATTTAAGAATAGCACCAGAATCCAAACAAAAAATAAACCCACATGTCAAAGCCACAAGAAAAAATAACAACATGGGAAAAGCCCATGATAAATCCACACCAAACTAGACCAGTACTATAGAAGATCCCTACAAGGAGATCCCCATGGAAGGAAACAAGACATGGACCTTAGAAGAATAGTCATACACTTAGTCAAAGAAATCAAAGAATATAAAAAACAAATCAGAGAAGTAAGGGGCGGGTGATGAAAAACTCAGGAAGGATCTAGAAGGGAAGAATGATAAACTCTGGAAAGAACAAGAAGGACAGAATGACAAACTCTGAAAGTAACACAGACTCCAAAAAGAACTAGAGGGACAGAATGACAAACTCCAGAAGTAGAAACACTCAAAAAATTCCAGGTTGAAATGAATAAAACAAAAACAAAAACAAGAAAACAGACCAGCGAAGCAAGGAGCTGCAAGTAGAGAATGACAAAGTCCAAAAGGAAATGGAAATACTAAGGAAATCACAGGAAGAAATGAAACAGGAAAAGGAAGATTCATCCAATCAACAAGAAAAGATGGGAGAAAGCCTCAGAAGCAGAATGGATGAAGCAGAAAATAGAATATCAGACATGCAGGATAACACAGAACAACTAAAATGCTCAAGTGAAGATTATGAAAATTTAAAAAAAACACAAGAGTAGAATAACCAGGAAATGTGGGATACTATGAAAAGAACAAATCTCTGCATCATAGGGATAGAGGAAGGAGAAGAATCCCAAGAGAATGGTATTGATCAGATCTTCAACAGGATAATAGAAGAAAAATTTCCCAAACAGAAAAAAGACAAACCTATACAAATCCAAGAAGCACATAGAACATCAAATAGACAAGACCACAAAAAAAATTCTCCATGCCATATCATAGGTAAAATGCTACATCCTAAAAACAAAGACAAAATACTGAAAGCCACAAGAGAAAAACAACAAATTACATATAAGGGGAAACCCATAAGAATTACCACAGACTTCTTAGTGAAAACTATGGACCAAAGTATTCCCAGTGCTAAATGACTTTAGATGCAAACCCAGATTACTATACTCAGCAAAAATGTCAATTGTAGTTGAAGGAGAAAGAAAAATTTTTCATGAAATAAACAAAATGAAAGAATATGTGGCAAAAAACCAACACTTCAGAAAATACTTGAGGAAATTCAAAGAACAGTGGAAAGAAGCAACTAAACAGAGAAATTAATAAAAGCATAACAGCATAAATACAAACCTAGACCAAGAATGCAAACAAAGAATAAGTTGAAAGGAAGCAACACACATCTCTCAATAATAACCTTAAACATTAATGGTCTAAACTTCCCAATCAAAAGACATAGAATGGGAGAATGGATTAGGAAACAGGATCCATCTATATGTTTTCTACCAGAAACCCATTTCACCCTCAAAGACAGACACCAGCTCAAAGTGAAAGGATAAAAAAATATTCCAAGCAAATGGTACCCCAAAGCAAGCAGGAGTTGCTATTCTAATATCAGACAAATTAGACTTCAAAGTAAAACTAATCAGAAGAGACAAAGAAGGCCACTACATACTTATCAAAGGAACAATTAACCATGAAGATATCACAATCATAAATATATATGCACCAAACTCTAGTGCACCTAACTTTATAAAAAATTCTACAGGACCTCAAGGCACAGATTGATCCCAGCACACTAATAGTAGGGGAATTCAATACCCCACTGAGCCCATTAGCTAGGTCAACTGGACAAAGAATAAACAGAGAGATATCTGAACTGAACAATACAATACACCAAATGAATCTCACAGATATCTACCAAATATTCCACCCAAACACCAGAGATTATACTTTCTACTCAGCACCCCATAGAACATTCTCCAAAATCAAACACATACTGGGACACAGAATACACCTCTACAAATATAAAAGCACTGAAATTATTTCATGCATTCTCTCAGACCAAAGTGCAATTAAGTTCAATATTAACACCAGAATAAGCCCGATCAGCTACAAGAACACATGGAGACTAAACAAGACAATCCTGAATAATGAATAGGTCAGGGAAGAAATAAAGAATGAAATAAAAGTATTCATAGAACTAAACAAAAATGACAATACAACACAACAAAACCTGTGGGATACTTCAGAAGCAGTCTTNGACTTCAAAGTAAAACTACATCAGAGAGATAAAGAGGACTACTCATTTGATTCAAAGCGGAAACAACTCTACCAGAAGATATCACAATCATAAATCTATATGCACCAAACTCCGGTAGTACCTAATTTGATAAAACATTTTGAGGACTCTCAATGTACAGATTATCCTAGGCACACTAATATATTGGGGAATTTCAATAACCCACATTAGGTCCTTTGGACAGGTCAACTGACAAAGAATAACACAGAGAGATCACTTGAACTGAACAATTGACAATATCACCAAATGAATCTCACAGATTTCTATCCCAAATTCACCGCAAACCACTCCCAGGCGTTATACTTTCTACTCAGCAACCCATAGAAGCCTTCTCCAAATCAAATCACATACCGGGACACAGAATACACCTCACAAATATAAAAGCCACTGAAATCTGTTTCATGCATTCTCTCCAAGACTCAAAGTGATTAAGTTCAATATTTACACCAGAATAAGCCCGATCAGCTACAAGAAATCACATGAGAGACTTAAAACAGACATTCCTGAACAATGAATGGGTAGGGAAGGAAATAAAGAATGAAATTAAAGTTATTCATAGAACTAAACAAAAATGACCAAATTACAACACAACAAAACATGTGGGATTACCTCAGACGAGTCTTTTTTTTTATTTTTTTTTTTTTTTTTGTCTTTTTGAGACAGGGTCTCCCTGTAGCCCCAGCTGTCCTGGAATTCACTCTGTAGACCAGGCTGGCCTTGAACTCACAAAGATCCGCCTGCTTCTGCCTCCCAAGGGCTAGGATTAAAGGTGTGCACCACCATGCCTGGCCTAAGGGAAATTTATAGCCCTAAGTGCCCATATTTAAAAAAAACAGAAAGGGAACAAATAAATCATCTAACACTACAGCTAAAAACACTTGAGAGACAAAAACAAATGGACCCCAAACCCAATAGACAGGAAGAGATAACAAAAAATCAGAGCAGAAATCAATGAAATAGAAACAAAGAAAACAAAACAGAAAGAAATCAATGAATGCAAAATCTGGTTCTTTGGGAAAAGATAAACAAGATAGACAGACCTCTAGGCCAGTTAACCAAAAGAAAGAAAGAGAAACTCCAAGTTAATAGTATTCATGATGAAAAGGGAAACAACACAACAGATAAAGAAAAGACTCAGGCAATCATACAAGACTACTTCAAAAACCTATACTCTACTAAGTTTGAAAACCTAAGAGAAATGGATAAGTATCTGAAATTCAGGGAACCAACAAAGTTTAACCAAGAAGAGATTGATAGTTTAAACAGATCCATAACATTTGATGAAATTGAAGACATAATAAAAAAAACCCTCCCAACTAAAAACAGCCCTGGCTCAGATGGTTTCAGAGCAGAATTCTATAAAACATTTACAGAGGTCTTACAAGCATTACTACTCAAACTATTCAGAAAGTTACAAACAGAGGGAAATCTCCCAAACTCCTTCTATGAAGTCAGCATCATTCTAATACCAAAACCAAGCAAAGACACAACCAAAAAAGAAAACTATAGACCCATCTCATTAATGAACACAGATGCAAAAATTCTAAACAAAATACTTGGAAATCACATACAGACCCACATCAAAAAAGACCATCCATCATGACCAAGTTGGATTCATACCAGAGATGCTGGGATGGTTCAACATATGTTAAACAATAAATATCATAAAACACATAAATGGACTGAAAGATAAAAATCACCCAATCATCTCAATTGATGCAGAGAAAGCCTTTGACAAAATCCAGCATCACTTCATGTTTGAAATTCTAGAAGGACTGGACTGAGAGGAACATTTCTCAGCATAATCAAAAGCATATACAACAAACCCACAGCCAGCATCATCCTAAATGGAGAAAATTAGAACCATTCTCCTTAAAGGAAGGAATCCGGCAAGGCTGCCCTCTATTGCCACTCTTCTTCAATATAGTGCTTGAAATGCTTGCTAGGGCAATAAGGCAAGAAAAGGAAATTAAAGGAGTACTAATTGGAAAAGAGGAAGTCAAACTATCCCCTTCTGCAGATGATATGATAGTTCACCTGACAGATGTTAAAAATTCCACCAGAAAACTCTTAGAAACAATTAAGAGTTTCAGTAAACTGTTTCTAGGATGCAAAAGTATCCGAGAAAAGTCAGTAGCCTTTCTTTACACCAACAACAAGCAACTGAAGAAGGAATATAAGGAGACCTTCCCACTCCCAATAGCCTCAAAAAAAATGCCCAGGGACAAACTTAAGCAAAGACACCAAAGATCTCTACAACAAAAAATTTAAACCCCTGAAGAAAGAGATTGAAGAAGACACCAAAATATGTAGAAACCTCCCACACTCATGGATTGGAAAAAATTACTATAGTATAATTGTCCATTCTACCCAAATTAATATACAGATTCAATGCAATACCAATTAAAATCCCCATGAGTTTCTTCACAGACTTTGAAAAAACATACTTAAATCCATATGACAAAACAAAAGACACCGAATAGCTAAAGCAACCCCGAGTGAAAAATGCAACACAGGGGGATTGCCCTACCAGACTTCAAACAATATTACTGGGCCATAGTCATAAAGACAGCCTGATACTGGCACAAAAACAGACCAGCTGACAAATGGAACAAAATTAAAGATCCAAACTTGATCTCATACAATTTCAGCCACCTCATATTTGATAAAGGGGTCAAAAAGATTATTGGAGGAAAGATAGCATCTTCAGCAAATGGTGCTGGCAAAACTGGATCACCATATGTAGGAGAATAAAATTAAACCCCTGCCTCTCACCCTGTACAAAAACAACTCCAAATGGATCAAAGACATCAACATGAAACCCGAAACTCTGAAGGTGATAGAAGAAAAAGCTGGCAGCAACCTACAAGACATAGGTGTAGGAGAAGACTTTCTAAATTGGATAGTAGCTGCACAGGAAATAAGGTTGACAGTTGACAAGTGGGACCTCATTAAACTCAAAAGCCTCTGTACAGTGAAAGAAACAATCAGGGAAGTGAAGAGAAAATGCACAGAGTGGGAGGAAACCCTCACCTGTGATACATCTGACAAAGAATTAACTTCCAGAATATATAAACTACTCAGAAAACAAAGAAGTAAGAAAACAAATAACTCACTCAAAAGATGGAGTAAAGAGCTGAACAGAGACTTCACCAGTAAAGAAGTAAAGATGGCTGAAAAACATCTCAAAAAATGTTCAACATCATTAATAACTAAGGAAATGCAAATCAAAACCACTCAAAGATATGATCTCACTCTGATAAGACTGGCTAAGCTC
This sequence comes from Rhizomys pruinosus, assembly GCA_009823505.1. NCBI lineage: Eukaryota > Metazoa > Chordata > Mammalia > Rodentia > Spalacidae > Rhizomys > Rhizomys pruinosus. The sequence goes on from VZQC01006754.1 coordinate 298,914, forward strand.
AAGAAAACAAAAGACACCAAATGCTGGAGAGGTTGTGGGGAAAGGGGAACACTCATCCACTGCTGGTGGGAATATAAGCTCATACAATCATTGTGGAAAGCAGTGTGGAGAACCCTTAAAAAACTCAAAATGAGTCTACCACTTGACCCAGCCATACTACTCTTGGGTATATACCCACAAGACTCCTCCTACTTCAGAGATACATGCACATCTATGTTTATTGCAGCCCTCTGCACAATAGAAAAAAGCTGAAGCAACCCAAATGCCCCTCAACTGAGGAGTGGGTAACAAAAATGTTATCTACATCTACAGAATGGAGTTCTATGCAATGGTGAAGAAAGATGACATCACGAACTTTGCAGGTAAATGGATGCAACTTGAAGCCATTATGCTAAGTGAAGTAATACGGTCCCCCAAAACACATGGGGAATGGTTTCCCTCATTTGTAAATGCTAGTACCAAATCCCCCAATTGAAAGACAAGCTAAGCATCATTAACGTTATATTTCTATCTGAAAGCAACTGTGATGTTATAACATGAATCTCTTAATGAGTCCTAGAATTAACTTACCACATACTTTCAGACGTGGTAATTAATGTACATGGGTGGAAGGTATATATCCATATTTTAGAGTAACATAAAATTAAAGAGAAAAATGTGAACGCTTAACATATATCAGAGTTAACATGCAATTTATTCCTGGAGGACATAATTCTGGTACATATTTGACAGTTATATAGGCATATTTTGGAGCAATACAATTGGGAGGGTATCACAACAACACAAGGACTGGGTCAAAAAATGGACTGATATAGTTAAATTCTGCCCCAAACAATAAACCCTTACAGAGAAAAACTTTAAAAAGACAGAGAAAGATGCAGGACATGTATGGCAGAATGTATGATCTGGGGTGGGGTTGGGGGAAGGTAAAGGGGAATATGTCTAAATTGAACTGAAAAATGATGTCTGAAATACACAAAACATCAATAAAAGTATTATATTAAAAATAAAAAATTTAAAGCAAAATAAAAAAAAATTAAATAAATAAATAAATAAATAAATAAATAAATAAATGTCGCAGATCACAGTGACCGACACCTGAAGTTGCAGGGTCTCAGATATTGAGGCTGGAGGAACCCAAGCCCAGAAGCTCCAGATTAGAATGAGCAATGAAGCAAAATTCTGTCTCAGAAGGCAATGGCAGGTGGTTGGCAGGTTTTTCTTCTATTAACAGAATCCAAAAGTCTATGACTGTTGTTTCAGTGTCACAATTTATATTCTACATGTATTCCACATCTTTGATCAACTTGAATCTATAGACTATTACTTGGGATTTATTTTCTACCATTCTATTTTTGTTCATTTATTTTCATAGTTAAGAAAAGTAATAAATTTTCATTTGGAAAACAATAGCCTATTGGGCTCTCAAGGGAAAAAATAAGCTATTAGTAATAAAAGCAATCAGAAACTTTAATATTTTATTTCCTGATCCATGCGTTATATATATATATATAATATATATATATATTATCTATATGAACATTTTACCTCTATGGATATATATTCTGATAACAATGTGTATTTGTTTATAATTAAAATATATTTTTGGCATTATTTCATCAGAGGTCAAATATGGTGAATATTTGTAGCTCCTTAAGTATTTTGAAAAGTTGTTTTGTCAAGGTTGTCATTGCTGCACTGCCACGAGTAATGTTTGAACGTGTTTCCATGTATCCAGGGCTCAGTAGGATACAATAATTTTTAAACCTCCTTTGACTTAATTCCTGTAAGCCATTGTCATTAACATTCAATGTGTTATGTTTGATCAATAGCAGTATATGCCATTTTATTTAATTACTAAATAATTTCATCATTTCTAGTCTGTTGGAACTATTTACTTTTCTTGTCAATTTATAAACCAGGATATTTTTATTTTTATTGATTTGTCACTATTCTTTAAATGTCATATAGTTGATGCCACATAACAATAATGACATTGAAAAGATGAGATTTAGAAGTAATTAGAAAAAAAAATGGCCAAATTTTCAACTAGAGCATGAGGACTGTGGTGGTTTGAGTGAAAATGTCCCTCAGGCTCCAAGTATTTGGACATTTTGTTCCCAGTTGGTGGTCTGCTTTGGGAAGTGTTAGGAGATTTGGCCTTATTGGAGGAAGAACATCACTGGAGGTGGGGGGATTTGAAAATTATTAAGCCTTGGCAGATTTCTAGTCTCTCTCTGCTTCCTGTTGCCTACTTGGAGATGTAAGCCCTTGGCTTTCTGCTCCAGCCACCTCTGCCGCCTTGTCCCCCCAACCCCACCCCCATCATCATGGACTCTGATCCCTCTGGGGGGATCAGATAAACTCTTCCTTCTCTATGTTGCCTTGCTCAGAATTTTTTATCACAGAAACAGAAAAGTAACTAACACAGAAGTTAGTCCCAGAGAGTGGGTTGTTGTTGTGAAGAACCTATGTGTAAATTTGGAGGGATGTGGAATATAGTCTTTGGAAGTATGGCCTAGAAAAGGGATTTAATGGTGTAAGCAGAGCTTAACAGGTTGATCTAGTAGGAGCCTGGAGGAAAGTATTGCTGAAGGCAAAGTAGTTCCATAGAGAAATAAGAACTTAAACAGCAACTGGCATGCTTTGGCTAAGCAACTGGCTGCTTCCTGCCCACAGGAAGAGCTTCCCTGAGGCTAAATTGAAAAGCCATGGACTAATTTCTTTGGTGGAGGAAATTTCAGGAAACCCTAGCATAGAAATGGGAGGTGTGGCTATTAATGTCAACAGTGAAGAAGAGAAAGTGTGGCAGAAAAAAATGTAAAAATTTACAATTTGGATTGAAAAAGAGCACAAGGAATATTAATATTGGAGCCAAGATGTGCTGAAGATTGGCTGTCTTTGACAAGGAGATTAGAGTCCTTAAAGACAGGCCTCTAGATTTTCACAAGAACTGTGGAAGTTGTGCCTTCAGGGTTCCACCACACCCAGCTAAATCTCCAATTTATGAAAGAAAAATGTTGGAGGGGTTTTCTGCTCCTAGGAAACTGCAGTGTAGAAAGCTAGGTATGAATAATGCAAGACTGACATGGTCCTAAATTCTTCCTCAGGAGTGTCACAGGGGAGCTGAGGCCAGGCAGCATGCAGCAGGCATGAAGGAGGCCCTGATAGGCTGGGAGCTTGTGGGAACCAGTGCAAGTGACACCCCAAGGCTCACTCTGGAGATGCTAGACCTCTTCTTGGGAGACATCTGCCCAGGACAGCTTCATACACTGAGTAGAACAAGCCCAAGAGAGTGAAGCATGTTGCACACAGCAAAGTTGGAGATAAGCCATATAGAAGTAAAGTCCCACAAGTAGGACCTGGGGCTACTAGATTTGATGTTTACCATGCTGTTTTTTTGTCTCATTTGGACTGGTATTTCCTCACCATATTCCCATTCCTCCCTATTGGAATGGGGATGTGTTTTCAGTTCCACTGTGTGTTAGAAGTATGTAATTCATCTTTTAATTTTATAGATATTTACAGTTAAGCAATTGCTTTGAGTCTCAGAAGAGACTTTGAACTGTGAATAAGAAGAGACTTTTGAATAGTCTTGAGAATGTTAAAGATTATTGGTACATTAGAAGGTGGATGAAAGTTTTGCCAATGCAAAGAAGACATATCAGACCAGATTAAAGACAAATAGATGCAGGTTTTATTGGTGAAGCACCCAGGTGGGTTCACCACCACCAGTCCCAGACGACTTGACCAGGGAAGTTGCATGCCCAGGCTAGGGCAGGGCGCGTCCTGTATAGGCTCAGGGGTCCAGGGAAGATGATTTGTGGGTGAGATAGGTATGTGTCCAAGTATGGTTACAGTCTGAGCTCTTGGGTGGGCAGTTAGGTGGGTGACATCAGCTCTCCAGAATGCAGAACTGGGCTTTTGGTCCCATCTCTTTGTTCAGGGCTTTCCAGAAGGGCAGAGGGAGGGAGTGCTGGGGCAATGGGGGGGGGAGCAGGGAAGTGCTGGGGAAAGCTGTGATTTTCCAGCTGTGCTGGATAGATTTAGTGTCAACTTGACACACCTGGGTTGAGGGAGCCTCAATTGGGGAATTGGCTCCATTGGACTGGCCTGTGGCCATGACTGTGGAATATTGTCTTGATTGTTGAGCAATGTGGGAGGGCCCAGCCCTCTATGGGTGGTGCCACCCTGAGCAGGTTGTTGTGTACTGTGTAAGAGGTCAGGCTGGGCATGGGCCAGGAGAGCAAGCCAGTGAACGGCATTCCTCCATGGCCTGTGCTTCAGCTCCTGCCTCCAGGTTCCTGCCCTGAGGCTGCCTTGGGCTCCCTGAGTGATGAACTGTGACCCAAGAGATGTAAGCTGAATAAACCCTTTCCTCCCCAAGTTGGTGTCAGTCAGAGTGTTTTGTCACAGCAATGGAAGACAAACTAGAACACCAGCCAACAGAAGGAGGAGCCACTGCCTCCCACCCCCCCCATGCACACACCTAGCAGTGGACTAAATTTTACATGGTCATGAGCCTCTGGGGGCCAGAGAGTGGAATGAGGTAGTTTGAGAGAAAATGTCTCTCACAAGCTTCATGCATTTTGACATTTTGTCCCCAGTTGATGGTGTCATTTAAGGAGGCTTTCTGAGGCTGAGGCATGGCCATGCAGGAAGATGCTGGACACTGGTGATGGACTTTGAGAGTCCTTGAGCCTTGCCAGATTTCCAGTCTGTCTCTGCTTCCTGTGCCTGTTTGAAGATGTGCTCTTTCTGCTTTCTGCTGTGGTCACCTCTGCTGCTGTGTCTTCCACACCAGTGTGGACTCCACTCTCTCTGTATTTATAAGCTGCCATAACTTCTTCCTTGCATAAGTCATTTTAGTCATGGCATCACATTATACCAGCAGAAGAGCATCTAGCACAAGGGCTGAATGCACTTCACTCACTCATGAATACATGAGAAATAGTCTGGCACAATGGACTAAATAGTAGAAGTCAGGAAATTAAGTTTTATTTTTGATTTGCTTTTTATTTCTTCAAAATAACAATCATATGTGTGTCTGACCCCTGTTGTCTGATAACAATATTTTGTCCTTTTTATTCACTTCCATTTTTTTTTTCTTTTTAAATTCTTCACTTAACTTCAAAGGAGCCTTCATCCTTACTCTGTAAAGTATGTGCGGATTTTCCAGTCAGTTCATTTTGGAAAGTCATCTCAAGTTGTCTTCTTTCCTGCTTTCTGAGTCATGAGGTTGGGTCTATAGTCTGGAGTGTGCTGGGCTTTTTTCCCAGACTTTTGTGGATGCCTCTGCTCTGTTAAGCTTTGGCTATCAGGGCTCCTTTAGCATGGCATCCCACTCTTCACAATTCTCTGTGTCCCTCAGCTCTGTATTGCTCTGAAGCTGTACCCAACTGTTGACATTTCTGTATATTTGCCTTATGCAGTTGTACTATGCAATGCCATATGGCAGCTAATCTTAAATACAGCCTTACTCTTAGCATCTATTTTAGACAAGGGGGCACACACATTGCTATGAGAGCCTTCTCCATCAGAATCCTCTCCAAACAGGATGGCTCTTTATTTTATTGAAACAGTATACGCAGCATGAAATGGAGTAGTAGAAGTAGATCCTTATAAGAAGATTTTGCTCTTTCTGGATGGTACTGACGTAGAATAGCACACACAGCTACAAACAGATGATATCAATCTAATCCTAGCTGTTGTTTGAAATACAAATGGGTAGTGTTGTTTCCAAAAATTTGTACTATTTATAGCAGCTACTTATAGTATACTATAAGTATACTGTTATACTATAACAACACACACACACACACACACACACACACACCACACCACACCACACACCACACTGTCATACATTGTTCAGGGTCAAGTGTAAGGAAAGGTCAGGAGGTTATATGTTTTCTGTGTAAGAGGAGCACATGGACTAGAAAACATTATTTTACATTACAAGCAAATGAAGATAGTATTAGATAATCTCAAATATGAATAACTATTTTGATTGTAAAGTTAGGTAAAAGTGTGTAGCAAGAGCCATTCCCATAGCCTTATGTTGTAGTTCCTCTTCACTAGACTTTTCTCCATGGATGGCGATTGCATTTTCCATCTATTTTACTCACACGAGAATGGAAGATACAGCCAGGTTACATTTGTGTATTTGCTTCTTCATAGTGTGGGATGGCTTCATATCAATTCCACGGTTATCTTGGATGTTTAGAAGATCCATTTCCCAATATCTCAATTTGAAGATCTGTGTTAGTTACAGCCCTAAGTTCAAATTTTGATGCATAAGAGATGGGCCTTGCTCCATGGAAATTTATTACCCTAACAGAGGATCAATGGGATTCCTTTACTGAGAGGCTTGTAAAAGATAGCCCTTCCTTTCATGGCTCATTATTGCCTTTGAAATAAATCCAAATATCGCCTCAAACTTACTGAGCAATATAAGGCAAACATCTCCATTTGCCTCCATCCTCAACACAGGTCTCTCCACCACCTATCCTTGAAGCTCAGTACTTTACTTCCTGTTTATCCTACTTCATGTCCTTTACAAATACGTCATTTTAATGACTTAGAACACTATCTCTGTCAGAGAGAAAACATGTCCCCCACTTTTGACTATGCTAACTGCATTCTCAGTTTCTCTGAAAACTCACTCTCTTAAGTCTTCTGTTCACTTTGTCTAAGGAACACTTTTCATCCTGTTATTAACATCAGCAACTCAAGTCATTCTCTGTGTTATCTATAACATTTGCAGCATACATATTTGGTAGTGCCAAGTCTTTTGTTATCTCAGCAATTAATATAAAAACTCGGAAATAAAAAGATTTTTAGATGTGAGTAGAGACATACATAACCCATTTACCTAAACTTTCCCTTTCTGTTATTGAAAAGCTAAAAAGCAGTGTAATTAATTGGAGGCTGGAGAGATGGCTGAGCAGTTAAGAACATCGGCCACTGTTACAGAGGACCTGGATTTGATTCCAGCACCCACATGGTGCCTCACAACCATCTGTAATTCCAGCTCCAAGGGATCTGATAGCCTCTTCTGACTTCTTCAAAAATTATAAAACATGAGTGCACTTAGGTGCATGCAGGCAGTACATTCATACACATAAAATAAGAATAATAATAAAATATTTAAAAAGAAAACCAAATGAAATCCAGATAAAGCGATATCCCTCCTTGAAGTATTCATGAATGGAATAGATTTGATAGTAAAAGACGCTTGCATCTGGCTTGTGTGTATTTCCTCTTTCCCAATATGAGGAAAGGGTCTTGTTCATTGACCCTTGCGTACGACCACAATGAAAGATACTTAAATGAAGCCTGACTAAGGGATCACCCACGCACACTGCTACCAGCACTCTTAACCTATTCCTAAGCTTTTCCATGAAACCAACAAAACTTGGTTGTAGTATACTTTTTTCCTCTTCTTTAATCCGTTTTAAATATTTAATGGATGTGTCAAGGTCGGCACTAAGAGCTATGTGGATGGAGGTCAAGGTTCATGAACAAATTTAGTGTACATTTGTATGGGAGTACCCTTTCCTGTTTGGTAGAGGCACTGAGTTGGACCTAGGGCCTTCCGGATGTGAGGCAAGTCATAGTGACTCATTGGTAGAGTTGAGCGTTTCTACCATTTGTAACAGCCATGCTGGGGGGAAGATTATTTGCTGCAGAATTTGATGCATGTTGTTTAAAAAGCTCTCTTTCATCTGACTCCATAAATATTTTAATTAGCAGACATTCCCTGTGGAATTTAACAGATGGTCCTCTCTTCTTATGAAACTGCCAGTAGTTCTTTTCTTTCTTTCTTTCTTTCTTTCTTTCTTTCTTTCTTTCTTTCTTTCTTTCTTTCTTTCTTTCTTTCTTTCTTTCTTTTTTTTTAATCAGGATCATCTATTAAAGAGCTCCAAAGATGCAGATGGGGCATATCTACTCTCCTTCATGCCAGTCTGATTCTTGTCTGCACTGAACTTGGCCAGAGTGGTTTCCACTATAGTCTTAGGGATGATTTGGCTGTTCTATTATCCGATTGAACTTAATTGCCTAGATCAAATGTGTAAAATGAGATGACATGATTTACTGCCAAGGAACACTGGCCAACCACAGCTTCCAGCTGGTTCTGTGGTATGGAGGTCAACATGCAGAGGCAGCTCCACACAGCTGCAGAAGAGGGAATGCAGGCCAGCTGGCTGATCAGAGGACATAGAGAGAGGACAAACTTCCACCCACATTCAAATTTCTCCAAGTAGAAGACCATTTGGATTTTTGTTAGAAAACTGGGAAAAGGAGTTGACGCTGTCAGATCCTGATGGTGGGGACTGGTCTCATGGGACAAAAGCCTGGGTCCTGAGGCAGAGCTGAGCATGCTGGCATCCTCATCACCACGGGACCAGGTCTGGAGGTGCAGACAAAGCACAAGGGCCCTGCAGGCAAAAAGACCAGCTGTGAAAGCAGGGCAGTGTGTGGATGAACACACATTTTATGGAAATACCGAGTGCAACTCACAATATGCTTTTCCACCCAGAAACAGCAATAGAAGCAGCTCCTCCTATGACACTTGAGACAAGAGAGCACACCAGAAAAGTTGGAAATATTTGTGGCCACCAAGGCTTTCCAAGAAATCTTTGAATATGTCGGTAGAATCAGAGTAATAAGATAATGTCAGTGGAGAGGAGGAGAAAGCCCAAGGCCCCCAGTCGATATTTACTTAATCAAAAACCATTTTGAGAAGTTGATGGTTCCTAAAGACTATCTGAAGTGGCCAGATCTTACTCAGAGAGTGAACATTTTATGTGGAAACATTATCTGAAGAAATCACATACAAAGGTAGATTTGGGGACTGGCAAGATGGTTCAATGGGTAAAAACACTGAATCCACAGGGGAAGGAAAGAACTGACAATTTGACCTACACGCACACACACACACACACACAAAAAACAAATAAAAATATATTTATTTATTTATTTTTTGTCTTTTCGAGACAGGGTCTCCCTGTAGCCCCAGCTGTCCTGGAACTCACTCTGTAGACCAGGTTGGCCTTGAACTCACAAAGATCCGCCTGCCTCTGCCTCCCAAGTGCTAGGATTAAAGGTATGTGCCACCACACCTGGCCCTACAAATAAAAAATATTTTTAAAAGAAACCTGGCTTTGATAAAACTAAATATGTTTCTGAGTTACAAATGCACTAAACAAATCAGAACAGTTTAGATTGTCCCTGTATATATGTATATGGTGTGTACTTTTTCATATGTCTACACAGGCACATGTGGTCTTGTGTGGTATGTATGTGCGTGTACCTGAGATCAACTTTGATTGCCTTCTTTGATCTTTCTCTGTCTTATTTTTTGAGATGGAGTCTCCTGCTGAACCTTGAGTTCATGGGTTGAGTTTGGCTTCTCAGTGAACTCCCAGATGTTAGTGAGCTGTTACAGATGTGCTGCCACACCCACTTTTCCACACAGCTGCTAAGGATCTGAACTCAGTCCTTTTGCTTAAGCATCATACACATTATTTACTGAGCCATCTCCCCAGCCCTTGCTTCTTCTATATATGAAAATAACAAATGCATAACATGATGAATGCATTAGTTACTTTTCTGCTGTTGTGATAAAGCATCACGAAGATTTTATTTGGTTTAAAATTCCAGAGGGATTAGAGTCCATAATGACAGGGCAGGCATTGCCGTAGAATGTGGCCAGATCAAAAAGCCAAGCAACCTCAAGTCCAGGGAGGCATAGGAAGCAGAGAATGCTGGAACTCTAACAAGGCTTAAGAACTTTAAAAACCTGCTCCTAGTGATGTGTTTCTTCTAGCAAGGCTAGACCTCCTAAACCCTCCCCAAACAGCACCACTAATTGGGGACAAACATCCAAATGCTTGGAGCCTATGGAGCATGTCTTCATTCCAACCACCACAGTGAATATATCGATAACCCTCTTCCCTCCTGATATTTTAAAAATCTGCTCAGAGGGCAAATTTCAGGGTATGATTTATAATTTTCTAAATTCATCAACGGTTCTTTGTTACATCAAAATGTAGAAATCTCTGGTATAAGGAACAAGGATCAAAATAAAATCTTTTAAATGGGATTTCACATTCTCTTGCCGCCTTTTGATAGACTAATTTGGAACATTTCATTTGATTGTACACTCCTTGAACTCAGACACTGGCTTGGCAGCTTTGCATTTTATCTGCCATTTCAAACCTGTCTTTCTAAACTACTGCTCCCACAGTGATTCTCTTTAGAGGTCTGTGATGATCCTCTTTTAGGTCTCAGTGGATAGAAATACACAAAATGTTTCCAGGTAGTAGGTATAGATAACTGAACTTTGTCCTTGGTCACCATAGCTTTATTTTCCATCCATGTGGTAGACCATCCTGCATTTCGGAAGCCCCAAGCAGACTATCTATATCTCTATATATATATCTATATAACATATATATATATATTATACTAATATATATATTCAAAATTCTATACCCTGTTTGCCCCATCCCCCCCAACCCCACCACTAGCTCCTCCCAGATATTCTGCCAACAATGACTTTCATCTCTTTCTCAGTCTTTCTTGATATCTCCATGTAGAAGTTGACTATTTGAGCAGAAGTTTCACTGTTTCATTCAGTCTTGATGCAGTCCTCTCTGTGTTGTTGCCTGTGTTCCAATTGAATCAATCCCAACTGCTTTGGACAAAAGCTCAAGAGGCTGTGCACAGAAATACTTACAACTAGGTAATTGGCACTAGCATCCACAGATGAGGGATACCATTCGTCGTTTGTTTTTCTGGGACTGTGTTACTTCACTCAGCATGATGTCCTCTAGCTCCAGCCATTTTCCTGCAAAGCTCATGATGTCCTCTTTCTTTACTGCTGCATACCATATTTTCTCTATCCACCCATCAGTTGAGGGGCATTTGGGTTGGTTCCAGCTCCTTGCTATTGTGAAGAGAGCTGAAATAAACATGGCTGTGCATGTATCTCTGCGGTGGGGTGAGTCTTGAGGATACATGCCTAGGAGTGGTAAGACTGGGTTGGGTGGCAAGTTCATTCCAAGTCTTACAAGGGTTCTCCACGCTGCTTTCCATAGTGGCTGCATGAGTTTACATTCCCACCAGCAGTGGATGAGTGTTCCCCTTTCCCCACAAAGAACGTTCATGTTTTATTGAGTTGATGAGACAGGAGTCCATATTTACTGAAGCTGTGACAGCTGGATATTGTGGGACAGAAACTTGAGTAACTAGAGAACTAGTTTCAGAAAAGCCCACAGCACTCTCCTTAACTCTTGGGCTGAATAGTGATAGAGCCTTGCAGGCATAAGGGAAAGGTCCATGAGTCTAGGCAAAGAAATATTAAGAGGCCAAAAGATCAAAATTCCCCAGTTTTACAGAGTGGTTATATATTTAATCCATGCAACTGTCATAGACAGAACTTATAAAACTCTGGGATACTCATGGAGACTTTAGACAAGATCACATCCTAAAAGTAGGGTCAAATTATTCCCAGAAAAATGATAACCTTAGATTCAACCTAGGACAGCTCAAACAGGAACCTCAGAATGTTAAAGCTATAAAGTTTCGTTGATCTTTGGAAATACACACTCATTATTCAACTGAAAGAAAAAAGTCTAAATACTCTGAGTAATATTTAGAGTGCCTAGCATGTGATAAAAATTACAAGACACATTGAAAAACAGAAAAACGTGAACCCAAACAAGGAAAAAACTCAAACAATAAAAATGGACCCAAGAGGCGTTGGAGATAAGAGCTGCTCTTGCAGAGGACTGGGGTTTGATTCCCACCACTCACTCTGTGGCTAACCACAGTCCATAACTCCAGATCCAGAGGAATCCAATGCATTCTCCCAACTCTGCAGCCATGGCACTTACACACATGCAGGCAATATGTTCATATACATAAAATAAAAATAACAAATAAAATATTTTAATAAAATTGTCCCAAAATGAGAGAGATGATAGAACTAGTATTATAGAATTTAAAGTGGTTATTATAAATAAGCAAATAAACTCAAGTATTTAAAGGAAAGCAGGAATATATTGATGAGAGAAATGGAAGATATGAAAATTAATTGAACATCTGGAGTTGGAAACATAGTATCTGAAATGCATATTCATAGGCTATTTAATAGAAATTAGGTCCTAGGGACACAAGAGCATATTGAAATTTTTAGGGAAAAAGGAAGCCACCTGTGACTTCTTTTGTGCTAAATTACCTGCTCTCTGTTTACACTGAAACCTGGCTTTAGGCAGGATTTGCATGTGCATTACCAAGCCTGTGACACCTTGGGATCAAAGGCATTGACAAGTACTTGTGATGTTATGGAACATGAGGCACGGGGTCTGAAACCAGGCCCTGAGTTATGATGTCACTCTGGGTATAAAAACAGAATGCTGTGAATAAAAAGACAAGTCCTTCTTACCATCAGACAGAGACGACCAGCTGTTATTTGTGCATGTAATCTTAGCCCATGAGGCTTGTGTAGTAGTGATCACTGGGTTGGACAGTTGTCAATCAGGCCACCAACCTGGGAAGCTAGTGTGGACCAGTGGTTGGATGGCGGTCAAGCAGACCACCAACCTGGGAAGGTGGTGTGAGGCTGGAAGGAGACCTATCAGGTCAGCAGCTGTGCTGTGTGGTGAGTGCCCAGGCAGAAATTGGACTGTAGAGCACCAATCAGGTGGCAGTCTGGGAATTAGACTGTAGAGTGCTAATCAGGTAGCAGCCTGGAGGATCTGGGAGTGCCAATAGGGCATTGCCTGGTGTAGTTGCTAGATGAGACAGGTGGGCAGTGGAAAGGTTGTCAGCCTTTGGCCCCACGGTTTAGGACAGCTGCTGGGGGCTGTCTTGCACCTTCCTTTTTCCATATAATTCGGTGGGTGGGGATCCAGCATCCACCTCTATGTGTGGCAGAGTGATACCACAGATAATAGCCATCCACATTAAAAAATAATAGAGGAAGAAACTAAAGTACAAAGAAGAAACCCTGTATCTTTGTGGTAGGATGAATCTTGTGGGTATATACCCAGGAGTGGTATGACACTTATTGCAGCTCTCTTCACAATAGCAAAGAGTTAGCACCAACCCAAATGCCCCTCAACTGATAAGTGTATAACAAAAATGTGGTACATCTACCCAATGGAGTTCTATGCAGCGGTAAAGAGGGATGACATCATGAACTTTGCATGTAAATGGATGGAACTTGAAACTACTATGCTAAGTGAAGTACCACAGTCCCAGAAAAGCAAATGATAAATGGTATCCCTCATTTGTGGATGCTAACACCAAATCCCCAGTTGAAAGGCAAGCTGAGCAACTTTATTGTTATATTTCTTTTTATCTGAAAGCAACTGTGTTGTTATAATGTGAATCCCTTAATGGGCACTAGAATTAACTTACCACTTATTTTCAGAAATTGTAATTACTGTATATGGGTGGATAGTATGTATTCATATTTTAGAGTAATATAAAATTAAAGGTAAAATGTGAATTTCTAAACATATTGTGGAATTAACATAGTTTATTTTCAGAGGGCATAATTTTGGTGTATATGTCACATTTATATAGGCATATTTTAGAGCAATACAAATGGGAGGGAATAACAACAACATAAGGACTGGGTCAAAGAACTAACTGATACAATTAAATCATGCCTCAAATAATAAAATTCTGCAGAGAAAAACTTTAAAAAGACTGAGAAAAAGATGCAAGACATGTATATATGGCAGAATGCATGAACTGGAGTGGGGTGGGGGAAAGGGAAAAGGGAATATGTCTAAATTGGACTGAAAAAATGATGTATGAAATACACAAGACATAAAAGAAGTATTTTATTAAAAGAAAAACCTGTTACCCACCCCCCCAAAGAAGCCCCAAAGCCCACTGTGTGTGTGCACGCGCGTGTGTGTGTGTGCATGTGCGTGTGCGTGTGTGTGTGTGTGTGTGTGTGTGTGTGTGTGAAGGTTGAGAGGTACACCTCAGGTTTCAGCCCTTGGCTTCCTCTTCATTTGAGACTTTGTCCTTCAGGCTACCTGGCCTACAAGCTTCTTGAGATTCTTTTGTCTGAGCCTCTCAGTGTAAGTACATTGAGATTACAGGCACTTGTTGCCATGCCAGGCTTTATGTGGACTCTGGGGATCTGAACTCACGTCCTCACATTTATGTGGCAAGTGTCTCACCACTGAACCAACAATTTTATGGAAGATTAGTCATTACCACAAACAACACTGAAATAAGTCAGTATCCACATGCTGAGGAAATTGGACCTTTTCTTTATGTCATACACATAAATTACCTCCATATGGATCACAACCCAAATGTAAGGGATGAAAATAGAAATGCCTCAGAAAAAGACAAAAGAATAATTATTGATCTTGAGTTAGGCATTGTTTGTTAGGCAGAAACAAGAACCACAGCAAACAAAGAAGGAAGGAAGTAGATTTATGGAAATGAAAATGACTTGTGCTACAATGATACTACTGAGAAAAGAAATACTACAGTAACTTTTAAGGGACTTTTCAACTAACCAGAATATTTTAAATGTGTCTAAATTTTAATGTTTAATTTTGCATACATTCTTTATTAATCTAATACTAACTCTTAATTCTTTTTAATTTTGAGACAGGGTCTCCCTGTACTCTGTGCTGGCCTAGAACTTGCCATGTAGACCATGCTGGCTTTAATCTCCCAGGATTAAAATTTTGTGCCACCACATCAAGCTTAATTATTTTAAACTTTTTGCGATGTTAGGAATTGAACATCGAGCCTTGTGCATGAGTATTTTGCTTTCATGTATGTAACTGCACCACATGTCTGCAGTGCATCCTGGAGACTAGAGGAGGCCATGCGTCCCCTAGAGCTTGAGTTATAGATGTTATCAGTTGTCAGTGTCATCCTGGGAATCAAAACAGTGGTCCTTTGCAAAAGCAGCTAGTGCTTTTGACCACCAAGCCAGCTCTTCAGGGCCTTGATATCTATTCTTTTTTTTTTTTTTTTTTTTTTTTTTTTTTNTTTTTTTTGCTTTTCTTCTTATTTCTTTTGTTCTCATTTTTTGCCTATTTTGAATGCCATATTTATATTAGTTTCAGGTAGAAAGATAAAGGCTTGAAAATATAAAAATGTTAGGCTAACATGTATTACACAAAACTGTAGATTCCAACTCTTTAGTTTCAGTCTAGCTTTTATTCTTTTATGTTTCCATTTTTGGGGGGTGGGGTGGGGTAATGTATACTACTTTTTAAAAGACTTCTTTTTATTATTTTTATTATGTGTATAATTATGTGTGTGTTTAAATGTAGGTGTCTACCCATGTAAGAAGGTGCCTATAGAATTCAGAAGAGGAGGTCAGATCACCTGTGGCTAGACTTGTAAGTTATAAACAAGCCTACATGGTTTCTGGAAACCAAACTCAGGTCCTCTGTATGAGGAGCAAGTGCTTTTCACCACTGAGCCATCTCACCAGCCACACTGATATTTAGATAAATATCAGAGCCATCCTTTTGCCTCCATCAGAGATAAGTTGCATCTGTGCCCATGGTTCCAGGTTAGTTTTTCAAAGGGAGGAAAATGAAATAGTTTAGTTTTGTCCTCTAATCCATGTATTCTGCTCTTGAGGTCACATTACCAGCTAGGTAGGGGTTTTGACTGAATTTGTTTCTCTGCCAATTAAGGAATTGAAAGGCAGGAAAAAAATCTCAGTTCAGCAGAGGGCAATAGGTAAGCGAACTTTAATTGAAAGATACAAATCACATTTACATACACACTTACCAAGAAGGAAAAGCTCTCCACGATTGGAGAAGGAACTGGGAAACTGAAAAACCCTGGAGGCTCCTGGGGAGGACCTCTGTTTTTAAGGGTTTTAGTGGTTTCTCTGCCCCTAATTTTAGATTGGTCAACCTTAACAAGGAAAAGAAGGGTGTTAGGTTTATGGCTTCAAAAGAGGAGGTGTTCAGGTCCTGCCTCCTTTTAGCTAAACTGGTTTGGACTAGTCAGCCATAGAGAGAATCTTGACAGCTGGCCTTTGTCTCAGAACAAGAATAAGCAAGAAGTGGCTATCTTTATCATTCACTAGTGATTAGATAGGGATTTGTTTATTAGGGATTTTGTCACTTTTACTACATAGGTGTGAAAAGGTTTATTTCTTTACTTAGAAAATACTATTTTTGACAGAAGCATTGTAGTAAATTTATCCAGTAATTCAGTAAGATTGTTGGGATAGATATAAAGCATTATTTAAAAAAAAACATTTGACATAGTTGTAATAACTCTCTTATTTTGTAGAACATCTTCTAAAATATCTTAAAATAAATTCTTATTCTTGAAGAACATTATGATTACCAAATTATAAAAACATTAGTTTTTGGTAGTCCAAAAAATGTGTAGTTTTTGGTCCAGTTACTTGTAGAATGCAGAGAGAAAGAGAAAGGTAGGCATAATCTAGCTGGTGCCTAAATCTACCTTGTACACAGGTTTAGTAGGTGTCAGGAGTTTATCTCAAGCTCCAAATATTTTGGAGAAGGCTGTCTGGGAGATTAGAAATGCAACTGAGCTTATCTAAGAAGGCAGACACAGTTAGGATTTATTCATTCAAGACTCAGGCTTGCCAATACATAAATGATGTCCTGGCCCAAATCTCTATTCAATAGCTGTATAAACTACATTATTAATGTTTAATCTTGTAGTTTGTGATTCCTGACATAACTGTGACTGTCAATACATTAGATGCTTTAAAGGGTTTATAAAGTATACATTACACAGTTCTTATCACACAAGTTGGAATTATTCAAAAGATAGCAATAAAATAAGAAGTGTGAAAATCTAATTACTATGCATGTTTTATCAATAAGACTATGAACTATGGAATTATCTAGAAAACTGATATTTTGGTCTGTCATTACGACCTTCCTGTGTTTCTGTTTTCTTGTTATTCAAAATGCAAGTAAAATTGGATCAATCGCTTCTTAAACTACTTTGCAAATGTCATGTAAATGTCAGCTTGTGGAAATAAATTTTATTTATTTTTTTTCTTTTTTTTAAATTTAATTTTTATTGATGGTTTGTGCATTTCGTACATCATTTTCCAAGTCAGATCAGGCATATTTCCCTTTCCCTTCCCCCCCACCCNAGAAGGAAAACAAACAAACAACAATAACAACAAAACAGAAGGTACTGACTTAGAAATAACGAGTCAGGGCAAGACCAGCCTAGACAGAACACATTAGACTCTAAGCACACTCCTCCTGTGAGGCAGCTCAGGCAAAACGATGTCCATTCTGATTCACAAAGACAAAATGGAAAGCTCAGATATCTACCCTCAGTAAAATCGAATGGAAACTTGACCTTGCTGTGATAGCGTAAGAAGAAGAGGCTGAGTGTGGAGCTGAAGCTCGCACACTTGCTGGCTGCTGCTCAGCTGCCTAACCCCATGGGCTCCTCTAGCCTCAGTGAAAGCCATGTGGTAGGACCTGACTTCTGCTCCCCTCAGCAGTAATGGGCTCCCTCCTCTCTTCTGCTGGCTGATAGCAGTGGACACCTAGAGAAATATGAAGATTTTTATAATTTTCCAGTGGCGATGAGGCAAACTTACCAACAGGTTAGCAATGACCATATGGGAAACCAGAACTCCAACACCCCCCAAACAGCCAGAATTAACCCCACCCCAAAGTCAGTGGCTACCTAGTGGGGAACCAGAACTTACATTTTATTTTCTTTCATGGCAGAGTTGGGGCAAAGCAGCCACACAAAACAGATCATGCCAATAAGACCCAGAGATTCCTAACTGGAATGCCAAAAATAGAGACTTAAAAAGATTACTTGTCATATATATAACTAGAAGATCTCAAGCCAAACAGACTCAAAACCAAGTGAGTGCAGGTGCTGGCATCGACTGGCAGAATATAAAGCTGTTATTCCCTCAGTGAAACAAGCAATAAGCCCTTGAGTGCTAAGCTCCAGTACCCGTATATGTGCTTTTTACACTAGAACTGCAGGGGCTGGAGACAGGACGATTGTTGGAGATTGTTGGCCACCCAGCCTAGCTGCAGGTTCAATGAAAAGACCCTGTCTCAAGATACTAAGATGGGGTACCAGAGCTGGACACTCGATGTCTTCCCCTGTCTCTGTGTGTACACAGAGATGTGTGAATGCAGGCATTATTCACATATACACAAACATATATATATATATATATATGTATATAATTAGCCTTTTCTGAGGATTCAAAGACATCTCTAAGAGGTAAGAAGACCTCCTTTACCTATGACAAGTTTTCCATAAATGAACATACATACCAGAAAACTGTGTTCTGTTTTCTGTGTCACCATTTCAAACTCTGTTTCCCTTTTAGAGCCTTTCCCATTGTATACAGGTCTTCATTACACACATCATTTGTGCTCTGACAAGGGGTTCTTTGGGAATGACAGTAAAGAAAGTTGCATAACGCAGTGTAAGACTAAAGTTAAGACAGACTTCGGCCTTCTGATGAGAATTTTTCTCTTGTCCTTGCTCTGTCATTCTTCAGAACCACACTTGGGGTTTGGCTTTGTCTTCACAGGCAGTCCTGACAGCAGTTGCTTGGCCTGCGTGGTAGTGCATAGATCAAGGAGGTCAAGAGAGCTTTGCTGTGATTCTCTTGTCTAGTGTTAATCATGCAGGAGGCATACTATCCTCAAACTGCCTTTCTAATTGAAGCAGCTGTCCTAATTAGAAGGTCTGACTGCAGGAACTTTCCAGGTCAAACACTGTAGAGCACCTTCTGTGCCAGCATTGGAGTTTTTAAAAAATTGCCCAGTGTAATGAAATATTATAAATTATGTAGACATTTTAAGGGATCTTTGTGTGCTATGGGTATCCAGATGGCATGCTTCCCCACCCCAGAGCATTCCATAAGTTCCTCCTTTAGGAAGTGTTGATGAAGATCAGCATCCAGTGTTTCTTTCTATTAAACTATCTATGGACTAACTTAAAGTCCAAATTTTAATCATAACTCTTCAGGATATCTTCTTTTCAAAGGTTTAGGAGTAACATTCAATTTAATTGTTTTTAACTTTGAAGCTTTCTTCTAAAGGTTAGAGACCTGGATGAACTCCTCATTCTTTATTCATTCAGAGAAATTTGATTCTATTCTATTTTAAGCACAAAGATGAAGTCCATGCCTTCTTATTATAGTTTGAGCCACTTGAAGTTGGGAATTGTCAGAACTGCAGACTTCAAAGTTCCTCCCTAGTAGAATATTGAGAAAGACTGAGAAAGAGATGAAAAGCATGTTTGGCAGAATGCATGAGCTCTGGTGGGGTGGGGGAATGGGTGGGAACACGGGTCTAGATTTGTTAAAAAAATAAAAGTAAATTAAAAAAATAAAGTTCCTCCCTAGAACTACTGAGTAAGAAGTCAGATTTTAACAAGTGTCTCAGTTCTGGCATGCACATTAAGAGCTGAGAACTACTGGCTTAGACTTGTTTGCTAGTGAGATGGTACAGGAAAATTTCTGAAATTTCATGGTAAAACCTGATACTTAACAAGAACTGAAATTCTTAATTAGCTGGTGGCATCCAAATCCATTAAATGTGGTGTTTTGGTTAACATGAGTCAACATTCAACCCAAGGGCACAGCCTGTGTGTCTGGTTAGGAGAGCTCAAATATCTCCCAAATCACACTGGTAAATTCATTTCTATTAAAAAAAAAAAGCTGATAGGGTCTGGAGAGATGGCTGAATAGTTAAGATCACTGGCTACTCTTACAGAGGACCTACCTGTCTCTGCCTCCCTCCCATGTGCTGGGATTTAAGGTGTGTATCACCACATGCTTTTCTGTGGGTATTTTTTTTTCTCACTAGTCTGAGAAGACTGGCTTTGGTTGGTCTCTGAATGTTTGATAGAATCCACAAGCAAACAAATCTGAATCCAAGCGTCATTTTCTTGGAAGTTGAAACAGTGCTAGCTAAATGCATTTACTTGCTATGCATTTATTCAGGCTAACTCTGTCTTCTATAGTCTGTTTTGAATGTTTGATTTTCCTAGAAACTTCTCTATTACATTTAGATTATCTTATTATTTGCATTAATTTGTTTATAATATTCCCTAATCCTATCATGCATCACAAAAGGACGAGGGTACCTTATAAGAAACACGTTGTCAGGTGGTTTCTGTGTGTGAACAACACCAAACACACTTGCTTACCCACAACTGAGCTTCAGACTGTACCTGCCCTTCCTTCATATTTGCTCTGCAGATTGCTCTGGTTCAATTTGTTGACAGAAGTAATTTTTCTCAACTGTTAGCCTATGTGGAGGCCCACAAATTCTTCATCTGCTTTACATCAGTGATCACCGCTGACTTTCCCAGTATGCAACAAATGCCCCTTCTTCAGTCATTCTAGCACCCAGAAGTAGCAGTGAATTCAACATTGTATTGCTCTCCCACATTTTCTTTGGACCTCAAAAGCACATGTTTGCTTTGTCTTTGATTGTTATGGCACTGGAAGGAATGCGGTGTCACCAGCCGGACTTGCAAGGTTCTCCCTGGTATGATATGGAGGGGCAACATTCTGGAATCCTGGATTTGTTTTGCTGTATCACAGTGGCCTAGTCAAACAACATTGGGTCCAGTTCTAACCAACTCAAGACTCTAAATGCTGTGGAATGAAATGAATATTGTGCATAAGCCTTAATTTAGAGGGAATAATGGAAAATCTGCAGGAGCATATCTCTTGGGGTCTCAGAGGACAAGGTTCAGAGATGTAGGAAGAGTCAGCTGAAGCTCAGCTGATTTGGGAAAGCGTTCTTGGAAGAGGGAAGAAGAAAGTGCTTGTGTATTGTCAGCCATAAGTGGGGTCTTGGGCTTCACCAACAAGGAGGTGCTGACTGACTTCAGCTGCAAAAGGAAACAGGAAGAAGTAGATTAGAGATCAAGGACATGGGAATGTTACAGTGGAACATTTTAGTGCTTACATATAAAAGTCCACAAGGTTATATAGAAACAGTCTAATGACAGGCAATGCACGTTAGAGCAAACTGCTTGAGAGTCTAGGGATAGAAAAAAAAGGCATTCCAGTTCTTTTCTTTGAATGGAATAATACAATGATAATGGAATATGATAAAGATTCTACAAAATGGAAAAATTCTGGGCCAATCTATCTAGTCTATTCGAATTATGAAGCACGTTTTTGACATTTTAATATACAAGTGTAACTAGGGATTTAGAAAAAGAAGAAATTCGGTGTATTACTATAAAAGCCAAAGAGATAAGCCAAAGCAATTATACTATTTTAGGTACCTGTAGCACTATAACTTATATATTGTATACATACTGTACTATCTAGAAAGAAGCATTTTACTATTACAGAATTATGTACAACCAAAAGTTAATAGAAGGCACAATCAGAAATAAATAAATAAACATTTGCCTAAAATACAGAAGTTGGAATGGAGAAATAAAGAAAAAATAATGCATGTTATTCTCTTTCACCTATAAGATGATTTAATGTAAAAATTAAGTTTGCTTCCCAAGTTAATCACATACAGTCACCCAAAACAGCATTGGTGAATTTGATGAAATCTGTGCCTTGACTCCACCCTATAGGTATGTATAATACAACTGCCTTCTGGAGACTCATGAGTCAAAAAACAAAAACCTAAAAAAAAAAAAACATGAAACCTTTTCGTAAAAACCTTGCAATTCAAATCTTAAAACTAACTACGGGAAAAGATTTGTATGTTCCAGCAGGTCAAAATGTCACCACCTTAATGGCTGAGAAAGAAAAGATACAGCTTTGTATCCAGTAGGATGTACCAGAAAGTGCCAATAGTGGATCCTACTTGTAACAACTATGTATAATGAGTCCTAACGAAACTTACTTTCTAGGTGCTGCAAAGGTTTTAATACGAGAGACTTTCTCCCCCCCCCATAGAACAAGGAGAAATATGATGATGATGTCATTCTCCAACTGTAAATTGGAGACAACTTTATAGAGGTAATCTCTTATAAGACCGGCAAAACTGCCTTCTTTAATTGACTAATAGACATAGGAACTGTGAAAAGGATTATTCTCTATTCAGAACCAAATATAATACTAAAGTCTCCTTAAGCTATGCACTTAAGCAAAATATATTAATACAGGAGTTCTGACATCAGCAATGGATTATTCTACCAAGGAGATGTTGGCCAGGGGATCCAAGCCCCCACAAAAGGTAAAGGCTTCTTGCCTCTAAACTGGGATACCTACAAGAAGAGAGGCGATAAGGCCCTGCTGTTGAAGACCTGACGTTAATATGGGAAAGATGTATTGAGACCACACATGCAAGTGTACAGATGGTCTCTGGAATACCAGAGAGTGTTACCAATGGCCACTAAACCAATAAAGCAAATATGGGTCTCCTTGAATCAAGCAAGACTCCTCCGTCAGCACCAGCTACACCTCACCTGCCTGGAAATACTGTGCAGCAGAGGCAGCCATATGCCTGTATATCCCAAATCTAATTGGCTATTGGCTCTCTCCTTGGAGGAATAACCCACGGCTGGTGCCACAAGCTTACATCCTCTAATGGTCAGGAGATGTTATAAGCCACAGTAAGACCCTGTCATATTTAACAGAAAAGAAAAATGTAATTCATGGATTAACATACCATCCAAACATCTGTGCCTATACCAAAGAAACCTATGATAACAATTAACACTGTTTAAATACCTATATATCTAATTGCTTGTGCTTCATTAGTAGGATCGAAAGGTTATTCCTGGACAAACTGTCAGCCCATGAAAGGAAACAGCCAGAATTGACCAGAGTCCAAGACAACAGCTCTGGAGAAAGTGGACTGTTTTGCTTCTCATCCACCTGTGCCCCTTTTCTAAGCCTAGGGAACAATTTGCGGAAGAGGAGGTGTGGTAGAATGTAAGAGCTGCGATTGGGGTGAATGGTGAAACTACAGCAATATAGCCTGGACACTCGTTTGATCAACTTGATTGAACATACAACCTCCCCTGCTGGATGGTGGGACCAAGGGGCTGTGTGGGTTTAGGCACAACTGCTTGCAAATTGGTTTTGCATGAAGGATGCTTGTACTCATAAATTATCACTTATTGCTAAAAAAGGAAAAAAAAAAACCTGAAAGATGCAGGACAGTTCGGGGGGGAACTAGCGGGAGGGTTTGGATTATTTAGTCCTTGAATAGTCACTGTATTAATTGCTTTTCTATTGCTGTGCTAAAAATAATGTAACAAAGGCAACTTATAGAAAGCTTTCATAAGATCAAGTCAGTCAAAATCCCAGAAAATATGGGATAGAGGATCTCTGGGCTCCACCCGAAACAGAGGAACTATGAGCTCTGACTTATGGTTCCAGAGGTGTAAGAGGCCTTCCTGGTGAGAAGGCACAGAGACAACTGAACCTGAAGCTGAAGGCTGAGCACTCACATCTTCAAGCACACACAGAAAACTACAGAGACAAACTGAAAGTGAACAAGGGGATAAACTGTCAAAGCCTACGCTCCAGAAGTGCACTTCTTCCAGCCAGGCCAAAGGTCCTAAACCTCCTGAACAGCGCCACAGCCTAGCCCATGTGTTCAAATCCTTAGAAACCATGGGGGACATTCTCATGGAAACCACCACACTAACAACAATGACAGATGTATGATTTCTCCAAGTTTTATCCGGTCCTAGAATGTCTTTTTCAGTATGAGTTTTCTGAAAAAATTTTATCAGGAATGAATGTTCGTTTTGGGATATGATTCTTTTATAAACCTTTTAGCGTGATCATAGGGTGTTTCTTTGGTGATGAGGATGGATTGCCTTAAGTGACAAGTACGTGAGGTGATATATATGTATTTCCCTGGTTTTATTTCTGCAGAATTGGGGAATAAACCCAGGGACTCCTTCAGGATAGACAAACAATGAAGCACTGTGTTATTTCCCAGTCTGATGTTTATGGTAATTAGCAAGCTTTGACCATCCACTACATACATATATTTCAAGGCATTATATATGATGAATATAGGCAATATTTTTTCTGTCAATTTAAAATAAATAATACATTTGGAAATTTGTTGATAAAAAAATAATGCATGTTATATATAGCCTGAACAATTTAAATAAACGCAAAATATTTTTATTACAGTTAGAAAATTTCTAAGCATTTTAATAATGTTTATAAGACAATCAATTTTAAATGCTAAAACCCCAAAGAGGCTAAAATAAAAAAGGTGACAGAGATCATATGGAAACAGTGTAATAAAACTGATGTTAACTGAAAAAGTATTACTAGAGGTAAAGAGGACCCCTTAATGGTGCAAGAAGTTTTCAGTCAAGTATAAGATATAGTAATCTGGGGCTGTTGAGATGGCCTAGCGGTTAAGAGCACCAACCACTCTTGCAGAGGACCCAGGTTCGATCCCCAGCACTCACATGGTGAGTCTTTAACTCCAGTTCCAGGGGATTCCTACACCCTCTTCTGACTTCCATGGCATTGCATGACATGGGTGCACAGACCTACATGCAGACAGTACATTCATACATATACAAAAATAAATAAAATTAAATAAAAAAGATATAGTAATCTTCATGAAGCATGTAGCTACTAATATAACTTCAAAGTATATGAATTCAATAGGTAAAACTGGATATATATATATATATATATATATATATATATATATATTATGTCTAAATATATTGAAGCTTTTCTCACAATTGACCAACACTGCACAGAGTAAATTTTTTCATTAGTGGAAGTATAAGATGGGCAACACTCTCTAACAAGATTAGTTAATTTCAAGTATGTAAGAGTGAACACTAGGGTACCCAAAACATTCACTAATATACTCTAAATTCTGCACCTTAGAATAGTCTCAGTAAGCACTAAATGAACCACAATATGAATGCATTCCACAGTACAACAGAAACATACATGGAAAGGTTCTGTAGTGTTTAAATAAAAGAGCACAGCTCACCTAAGGATCAAAAGAAAATAGAAAATTAAAACAAAATATCAATGGGAGTTAAAATGAAAAAGAGTCAAGTTTTGTAAGACACACAAGAGAAGTGACTAAAGAGAAAATTACAGACGAGAGCTCGAAGCAAATGACCTCAAAGCCCAGCTAAGTATTAGGAAAAAACAAACAAGTAAAACCTAGTGTGTATGAAGATGCAAAAATAGCAAATAAGGAAGAAATTCCACAAAACATAAGACATAAAGAGTCAGAGTTGATTTGTAAAAAGATTAATTAAAATCTGATTGGTGTTAGCTAGCTTAAGAAATAGAAGGCAGGGACTGGAGAGATGGCTCAGTGGTTAAGGGCACTGGCTGCCCTCGCAGAGGACCCAGGTTCACTTCCCAGCACCCACATGGAGGTTAACAACTACTGTAACTCCAGTTCCAGGGGATCTACCTCCCTTTTCTCACCTCCATGGGCACTGCATGACACAGATGCATTTACATCCATGAAGGCAGTGAACTCACACACTTAATCTAGAAATGACAAAGTATTTGAAAATAAAAAAGAAATAGAAAACAAAATTACAGTATGAGTAATAAAATGGAAATTATATTTGATAGTTGATAATTACTAAGTGGTTCAGCACTTTCATTTAAAATATTACAGCAAGAAATACCATGTCAGTAAGGTGACAGAATTCCTTGAAAAATACAAATTATGGGGGCTGGAGAAATGGCCTAGCAGTTAAGAGCGCCAACTGCTCTTGCAGAGGACCCGGGTTTGATCCCCAGCACCCACATGGCGGCTGAGAACCGTCTTTAACTCCAGTTCCAGGGGATCCCCAGCACTCACATGGCGGCTGAGAACCATCTTTAACTCCAGTTCCAGGGGAATCCGACACCCTCTTCTGACCTCCAAGGCATTGCATGACACGGTTGCACCAACCTACATGCAGACAGTACACTCATACACATAAAAGAATAAAAAATACAAATTATCAAAACTGATAGAAAATTAAAAACTGATAGTAATTGAAAGCCTTCCCTAAAGAAAAGCCCAAGTCCAGACAGACTCACCTTTGAATCCTATTCAACATTAGGAGTAAAAAATTACATCTTTATATAAAGAAGGAAGAAATAGTATATTGGAGTTAATTAAGATTTAAAATTTTGCTCTTCATGAATATAACAAAGAAAATGAACAAAGTTATAGACTGCAAAATCTTTTATGTCATGTGCACATGCACACATACCTATATCTGACAAAGGACTGACACACTGAATATGTAAAGAAATACAAAATGTTTGTCAGAATTCAGCTGAACCTCATGTCTTCCTTGTGTCAAGCTTTTCAGAAATTTCTCCTAAAGTTAAGCGTGTACTTAGGAAATGTTCTGGTTTGTCTTCCATTGCTGTGACAAAACACTCTGACTGATACCAACTTGGGGAGGAAAGGGTTTATTCAGCTTACATTTCCTGGGTCACAGTTCATCACTTAGGGAGCCCAAGGCAAGAACTCAGGGCAGGAACCTGGAGGCAGGAGCTGAAGCACAAACCATGGAGGAATGCTGTTCACTGGCTTGCTCCCCTGGCCTATGCCCAGCCTGCCTTCTTATACTGTACACAACCACCTGCCCAGGGTGGCACTACTCATTGTGGGCTGGGCCCTCCCACACTGCTCGACCATCAAGACAATACTCCACAGACGTGGCCACAGGCCAATCCAATGGAGCCAATTCCCCAATTGAGGCTCTCTCAACCCAGGTGTGTCAAGTTGACACCAAAGCTATCCAGCACACTAAACTATTAATAATTTCCATTTCTATTAGCCTCAGCAAAATTAAAATATAAAAAACCCGAAATGAGCAAGAGTTATTTTCTTAATAATCTTTAATAGTGAATAATTTGAATGTCCAGAAAAAGAGCATTAGGTAAACAAATGGCAGCTTACTTATATAATAGACTATTACTAACAAATGTAATGAGTTATTAATGTATAGTACAATTAAGATAAAACTCAAAACTTGAAACTGAGGATCTCAGTAAGAGCCATAAGCTCATATACGATGCAATTTCATTTATGTGAAGTTCAGGAACAGGTGGTGTCTGGAGCTGAAAATCAATTCATTAACACCATGAGCAGAACAAGGATGTGGAAGAGGATGGGGTAGGGTGAAATTCCTTTTATCTTGCTTTGGATCCTAATTCTTCTAACTAGCAAGAGGATCCAGCCCATTTCCTGTAAGCTGAACCTCAACATAAAGAAAAGAAAAAAAACCAACAAAAGCCTTCATCAGATATGTACTCCATAGGCAACACACGTTCACTCCTTTCTTGATAGAATTACACAATAAATAAAACAAAAATTCCTATTGGTCAATCATGATATAGGCAATTTCCGAATGAAGTTTCCATCTGTGGGAAGTTGTAGGGTGTTTGGTTCTGAATATTTAATAATCACTTTTCACAAAAGGGGCAGTAAAATGTTAACACTCCTTTCTTAACTGACACTTGCAAAGGGTTTTCTGAACTGTCTACTGGACAAAGCTGCAGGAGACTTTTTTTTTTTTTTTCTCATTCTCTGACAAGACACACAAAAACTACACCCTGTGGTTTTGGAAAGAAAGTTATTCAGCAAGTCCTGTCCACATACTTAGGCTGGGGTTCCAAACCGGTTCTGCGGTGAAAAAAAATGCAGTTCTGCAAAGTTGGTGCTGGTGAGGCCCTTACTTGGGAACTATAGGAAGAGGAACAGGCTTTTAGGCAAACTGGGGAACAATTACTGTTTCTTATCATGTTCCCAACTCAGGCTCCAGGTGGCGCCACCACCACACAGTTTCTAAAAGCTTTTCTATCCATGCAGAGAAATAGCATTGCTGTCTTTGTGTTTTCTTTTCTTTCCTCAAATTATATTTATTTCACAGTTTCATGAGGTAATTGTCAGAAATTCACACAAATCACATTTTACCTATTCTTAGTTTCTCAGTTTTCTCTCTCTGATATGAAAACTTATTAAATAAAACTTACTGTTCCTTAGCCGGGCGTGGTGGCCCACGCCTTTAATCCTAGCACTTGGGAGGCAGAGGCAGGCAGATCTTTGTGAGTTCAAGGCCAGCCTGGTCTACAGAGTGAGTTCCAGGACAGCTGGGGCTACAGGGAGACCCTGTCTCAAAAAGACCAAAACAAAAACAAAACCAAAACCAAAAACTTACTGTTCCTCATGAAAAACTTTGATGTACATTGTACTAGTTCGAGGGTTTTTTTGTTTGTTTATTGAGACAAGGTCTCTATCTCAGACTAGCTTGCCTAGAACTCCCTGTGTAATCCAGGACGACCTTGAGTTTCTGATCCCCCTGACTCTGCCTCTTCGGTGTGGAGATCACAAGTGTGTACCTTCAATAATCAGGCAGTACGCCTGCCTATTGCAGTGCTAAGATTTGAACCCAGGGCTTCATGGATGCTAGCAAAGCGTTCTACCAACTGAGCTATGTCCCAAGTTAGATTTCATGTTTTCTTTTTTTTTTTTTTAATTTTTTTTTTTATTATTTATTTTTGTATGTGTATGAATGTATTGTTTGCATGCAGGTCTGTGCACCCGTGTCGTGCAATGCCGTGGAGGTCAGAAGAGGGTCTCAGATTCCCCTGGAACTGGAGTTCTCCTGGAATTGGAGTTACAGACGGTTCTTAGCCGCCACGTGGGTGCTGGGGATCGAACCCGGGTCCTCTGCAAGAGCGTCAGTGCTCTTAACCGCTAGGCTATCTCTCCAGCCCCAGATTTCATGTTTTCAAATGCTCACATGAGGCACTAAATCATTCTCATAGTTTATTAACATATTTCAACTTAGAGTTTAAAAAGATGCTCTAAAGGTGTACTATGTCATATCAAATCCAGGAGCCAAATAAACGTCATGAGCTTAGTAGGTGCTATTAATGGTAAGATGAGCATGGTCTAGAGCAGCAGATTCAAACTTTTCTCCACTCATGATCCATCGTGTTTGAATATTTATGTGACTCAGGGTATAGAAGTATAAAATAAGTGTAGAAATCAAGCATTTACTACTAATAAATCATGATTAAATTTATTTAGTTATTTATTTATTGAAACAAGGTCTCTGTACTAATCCAGATCCCAAACTCACTTAATGATGCTTGTAGTTTGAGCCAGAATGTGCCCTGCAGGGTGATTTGCCTGAACAATTGGTCCCCAGGTGGTGGTGCTCTTTTGGAGCTGGGGACACATTAGGATCTGGCATGCTGGAGGAAGCAGGTCCCTGGGGGTGTGTTTTGGTGTTTTATAGTCTGGGTCTCCTTCCTGTCCGTTTCTGCTTCCTGTGTGCCAAGACTTGAGAAAGTGGAATCCCAGGGACAGACTCCTGCCGCCATGGGAGGAGTCTCCTGCCTTCTCCTCTGGAGACTTCTTAGACCATGAGCTAAAATGAAGCCTCTCACCCTTGGTTGTTAGGAATGTTGTTAGAACAATAACTAACATTTTTTAATGACATTCAAGTCAGCAACCCAAACAGCAATTTTGAAAATCAAACATTCTAACACAATCCAATCCAAATAAATACTAATTTGACACAGGCTGAGAGATGGCAGTGGAAAAATAGTAAAAAATGAGAACAGGAAACTGTATATGTAGAGTTTAAACAGTTTGGTCCACAGTATCTCTGGCAGCATCTGTTGATGTCTCCCTGTGTGATGGTCCGCACAGTGCAACTTGTGTATGTTGTATGATCAGAGCATGGCTGCAGTGAAGCCCTGCCGCACAGGCAAGTGCTGTCAGGAAGACCTTGCATTCATTACACATTTGAATTTGGTCATTACGTGTTCAGAAGGCTTTTATTGTTGTTGAATTCTTCATGAGCCCCACTTTCAGTCACTTTACCAAGCATGGGGTCACAAATCACAGCTAAAAAAACTACAATGCAGCCTCTGTGGACGAGGCCCAGGCATCATAGAACAAGGACCCAAGAAGGCATTAACTACCTCTTCACTCCTGTTAGTGAGGCTCCTCCATGCAACAGGAGACCAGGAACCCAAAAGGGCTGGAATGGCCAAACCATGAAGATTAGGAGTCTATAGAGCATGGTTCCATGCACAGGCTGCCTATATTCAATTTCACCTACCCAGGGCTTAGAGAACATTGAGGAAGAGGGGGCAGTAAGATTGTAAGAGCCAGGAAGGTGATGCAAGATTAAATGGAAATGAATCCTACAAGCTCCTGGGACCCGGTTCATATGAACCTACAGCATTGGTATCAGCATGCACAAGACCCATGCAAGCTCAGCTGGACAAAACCCAGCACAGAACTTCAGAAATGGGTAGCAGAGTTCAACCTGGCTGAGGTAATGTTGGCAGAAGTTGGTGGTCAGGTGAGGAAGACCTGGCCTTTGGAAAAGAGACTCTAGATAGGCTGACTAGAGCTCAGGGGAGGAGCTGCACTGAGGAGTGAGTGGGAAGAGTGATTTGGCACAGTGGACTCCAGCAAGAATTACAGAAGGTGTGAACTTGGGGGGAGGGGCAAGGGAGGGAGGGTGCCATGGGAGAAGTGGGCAGAATGACAATTAAGACTGACTGAAAAATCATGTAGGAAACACATGAAAAATTCAATAAGATATTTATTAAAAATAATTTTGGCTATTCAAAAAAAATGAATAGAATCCTCTGTGACCACGTGACAAATGGTATAATACAAAGACGTCCCTGGTACTTAGAAGTAATAGGCAAGGGGAAGAAAGGAGACATCTTTAAGAAGAGAGAGCAGGGACAGTGGCAAGATGCTTCATTGGATAAAGACACTTACCACCAAGCCAGGTGGCCAGAATTTGATCCCTGGGCCCCATGTGGTGGAAAGAGAGACTTGACTCATACAAGTTGTGCTCTGACTTGAGCATGCGTGCTGTGGCATGTGTGCTCCCAGATGATAATAATAAATAAATACATGTAAATATTTTTAAAAAAAAGAAGAAAGAGGAAAGAGATTCAGTGAACTACATGTCCTTGTAGGTGCTGCATGCAAATGTTTGACACAAGGGACTGTGCACAGAGCACTTTGATTTTGGAAGTTCCTACAAAACAACAGAAACATTTCCATATCCTTAAACCAGCATCATGGCTGGAAGTGAGGTAGCGAAAAAGCTGACAGCAGTGCGAAATTTATCATTTATCATTAAAGAGAGTGTCCAGTGCCAACTGGTAGACCTCTGGTGTACAGCAGAAATAGCCAGAGTTTCCTAAAGTTCCCAATCTGCTTCTTAGGCTCCTTTCCCTGGATGGATGACCCTTCCATTTGAGACTTAAAAAAAATCTTTCAGTTAAAAACTTGAATCCAGGAGAGCATTTTTATAAAAGGTTAACCTTGTAGAACTGTTTAAACCATGTCTATTAAAGTTCTTCCTGAGAGGAAAAATGTGCTTCAAATGTTAATTAATTCAACTTCTTATGAATCCTGACAGAAAAAATAACCAAGACACCACCCCCATCAGCAATGCTTTTGTACAGAAATTGCTGAAAGTAACTCTTTTTTTAAAATTTTATTTATTTTTGTATGTGTTTGAATGTACTGTCTGCATGCAGGTTTGTGCACCTGCGTCGTGCAATGCTGCAGGTCAGAAGAGGGCGTCGAATTCCCCTGGAGCTGGAGTTAAAGATGGTTTTTAGCCGCCATGTGGGTGCTAGGGATCGAACCTGGGTCCTCTGTAAGCGCAGTCAGTGCTCTTAACCGCTAGGCCATCTCTCCAGCCCCTGAAAGTAACTCTTAATCATCAGGTTTTTTGGTCGGGTCAGTGCACTGTGTGTATTTTAAACATCTGCTCTTTGGAGAGTGTCAGAAGGTACACAGAGCTCTTGTGCCACCGCTTGGGAAAGCTTATCAGATGACCCCCAAACCTCGAACAGAGATCTGGTGCTATTTTCCATGGCCTACAGAACCAGAATGCTCCGCCTTGCCCTCCGCTGCTGCAGAGACGCACTACTATTGGCCCCTCTTTCTGCAGTTTTGTTTTCTGTGATTTCACTTAACCACTAGGTCATCTGGGGCCTAGAAATCTCAAATGGAAAATTCCAGAAAAGCCTCATCATTTAAATTTTTTTATTTTGCCTGTGAATTCATAAATATAAATTGCACCCTGTTCTGAGTACATGATTAAATTTTCTGGGCTTCTCGTCACCCCATGAGAATGATACTTTTTGCCTGGCATCTCAGCTACCTGAGATTCATCACTTAGTAGCCTTATTAGATATCAGAATAATTGTCTCAGAACTTTGATTCAAATAGCTATTCCAGACAGTCTATACCTATCAATGGCTGTCAGTCTTCTTCCTTTTACATGGGCATTGTATCATCATGTAGCAACACAAAAAAGGAAAGAAGAAAACAATAAAATATTTAGAGAGACCATACACATATGATACTTATTATAATATATTATCATAATTGTTCTATTTTATTATTTTGTTAAACTCTTCACTTATAATGGATGAGTTAAACTCATAGGTATGTAAATAAAGAAAAAAAGATGCTACATAATTTCCTATTGCCTGTGGGACACTCATTCCTAGAACCCAGTAAAGTATGAAGTTGCCTACACATGCACATCTATGCTAGGGTTCAGCTGAAAATTAGCAATAAGCAATATAATTATCATAATAATCGAATAAAATTATTTTGGTATTTTCAATTTTATATTTTTGGACCTTGGTTGATTATAGGTAATAAATTTCTGACAACAAAATCTGGATAGAGAGAGAGACAGAGAGAGAGAGAGAGAGAGAAAAGAGATAGAGTAAGTCAGGCAGGGAGGAAAGAAGCAAGAAGAACATTAGTCATTCTCTTCAGAAAAGAACTCTAGGTGCAAGGATTAGAGCTGAAATTTCAATAGAAACATGTAGGCTCAGAAATGTAGAAACATGTATGACTAGTCCAGGTAGACACAGTTCAAATGTAATGTGTTTAATATATGCATGATGCAGTCTGGAGAGGTGGCTCAGTAGTTAAAAGCAGTGGTGCTCTTGCAGAGGATCTGTGTTCAATTCCCAGCACCCACATGGCAGCTAACAACCGCCTGTAACTACAAGTCCAGGGGATCTGATGCCCTCTTCTGACCCCCACAGACATTACATGACATGGGTGCACCTACCTTCATCCATACACATAAAAAATAAAAATAATAAAATATTTCTAAAAAACATATACATGATACAAAATGGAGTGAATATATTTTACATGTCCATTTGGGTGTCAGGCAGGCCTAATAGGCTGGGGACTTTTGAGCCCACCTTTAACATAAATGCTAAGCTTGAGGGGTTTTCTACTTTTCAGTATCAATGATCATCAGTAGTCTTTCCTTATCCCACCCCCTCCAGCCATTCCTCACCTCACAGATAATACTGAATGGAAAGAGATTTTTATAAGGATTATATGAGGCCAAGACCTAAAGGGTGTATTTATTTGGATTAACATCTAATGTATGTAACCATACAATGAGCATACATTTTTGAACATTAAGTTATATATACTAGTTAAGTATC
Source organism: Rhizomys pruinosus (assembly GCA_009823505.1). Classification (NCBI taxonomy): domain Eukaryota; kingdom Metazoa; phylum Chordata; class Mammalia; order Rodentia; family Spalacidae; genus Rhizomys; species Rhizomys pruinosus. The sequence continues at coordinate 332,401 of VZQC01006754.1, forward strand.
TGTTAAGCAATCTGAATGAATCTTTTCTGTTGACAAAATGTCATTGTAGGGTCTGGGAAGATGACTTATTTGCTGAAGAGCCTGCTGTAGAAGCATGAGGACAGGACGTGAGTTTGGATGCTCAGGACCCTTATGAAGCTGGATGTGACAGTGTGTGTCTGCAACCCCAGTGTAGTTGGGAGGCAGAGAGAGATTGATCCCTGGATCTCATGCACAGCTAGCCCTGGTTAGCAGAGTAACCTGGTTTGGTAAGAGTGCCTGTCTCAAAAAGATGGAGAGCTATCGACTAAGACATCCAATGTCACTCTCTGATGTCTATATGCACATATACATATACAGGCAGCACACACACATGTGCATATACATACACCCCCAATATATGCACAATTACACAGATGTTTTGTAGCTTGCCTCTTTGAAATTTTTGCTCATGTTACAAAACCCTAAGTCAGCTGTAGTTTCATGATTTATTATAACTTAGTCTGTTATTATATAGGGACTCCTTATACTAAGGACTTCATAATTTAACTACAGTGTATCAACTTATTTTTATAATATCTGAATGAATTACTATGTACTAAAATTTGATGAATATGTGTGGACACAGTTTTTAGTCACATCCATTATAGACCTGAAACATTTACTCTATATCTTATATGGATTTTATCTTAAAAGTAATTTTTTCCATTTCCCTAACCTTATAGGTTTTTTAAAAGTTTATATGAAAGCTTAAAAATTACCTTTCCTGACTTTAAAAGATCAATAAAATTCATGAATACCTAACAGAGTAAGAATCCAACTAATATTTCATGAGTACAGGTTGGCCACGCTGTTAACACATTTGAAAAGTGGCCTCCAAGCAGCACTGAAATAAGAGTTCTGGGGGCTGGAGAGATGGCCTGGCGGTTGGGAGTGCCGACTGCTCTTGCAGAGGACCCGGGTTCGATCCCCAGCACCCACATGGCGGCTGAGGACCGTCTGTAACTCCATTCCAGGAGAACTCCAGTTCCAGGGGAGTCCGAGACCCTCTTCTGACCTCCGCGGCATTGCACGACACGGGTGCACAGACCTACATGCAGACAGTACATTTATACACATACAGAAATAAATTAAAAAAAAAAAAAAAAAAAGAGTTCTGAGCTATGATTCTGAAATGGGCCCAACTATGGCTTCTCTAAAGGAAGGCATGGGATGCAGGAAGGTCTGCTTACTACTCAGGATATCTGAGTCCTCTCTAATCCCCAGGACACTTGTTTTGCATGTTCATTCATTTATCCACCTTTCTGCTCTCAGTGAGGGACCTGTAATAATTTCCTCTTCTATTTTTATTAATTCTTAGAGAATCTGATACATGAGTACACGTATGTTGCTCATATTCACCCCCACTCCTCCCTGTAACTGCCCCAAGATCGGCCTCTGTTCTCCACCCTTCCCTTTATTTTATTTGGCTTCTTTGTTTTACAACTCACCAGGTCCCATTTGTACCGGTCATATAATCATGGGTGTGGAGTCACCCACTGGGGAGTTGTTGACCTACTAGGGGCTAAGAAAATTTACTCTCCCCCTCCTAGAAGCCATTATTAACCCATTATTAACTGTCAATAGCTCCTTAGTTCATGGTCAGGGCTAGAGAGCCCTCCCCTCCTCCATACTGGAATACTGACTGGTTTGAACTTGCTTGAGTCTTGTGCAAGCAACTACAGCCACTAAGAATTCATAATGTAACAGTCCTCTCATGTCCAGAAGACACTTTCCCTCTGGTCCTCCATGACCTCTGGCTTTTACCTTTATTCTCTGTCTTCTTTAATGGTCCCTGAGCATTGACAGGGGCGCAATATAGATATCCCATTGTGGCTGAGCATTCCATAGACACTTTGAACAATTACGAGTTTCTGCATTAAGTACCATCCACTTTACAAAGAAACTTTTCTGACGAGGTCTGAGAGCTTCGGTAATCCATTGGTTTAGAGATGTGAATTTAGAGGACGGTTTGACACTATGTTCATTTAAATGATAATAGTAATAATAATAATAATAATAATAATAATAATAATAATAAATAGCTTAGCATTTATGTTAAAGGTGGGCACAAAATAATAATAGTGGTCGAATGTTATGGGGTAGCCAATTGCATTCTGATTGGAGTTAAAGCCTGTTCCATAGAAGGAAATGGATGATGGAGCAACTGAAACATACTGCTTCCTTGAAGTGTTTCAGAACACTTGTCTGAAAGCACATGGCTGACTCAATATTTCTTTGCATTTTAGGACCAGCAGGGTTATCAGTGTCTCCTGGAGATAAGCACATGTTGGAAAGAGAGGAGATGAGATTATCCATGTAACCATATGCTGGATTAAGGACCTATGGTAAAATTCCCAGGTTTGTTGTAACCAAAATTTGTACTCACATAAAATAATAAAATAAAATATTTTAGATCTCATTGTTTATATAATCCTATGTCCAAAGTGTGTGGTGAACTTAGCAATAATATCTTCTTGTAAGTTCTGAGAAGCAACCAAGAGTTATGGAAATAGACTATATTGTTTTGGGAGTCTCTTGGATACCCTGATGAAGAACTAGAAAGGAGGTTTCCTCTAAATGAACTGGAATTTTTCTTAGTTAGCTTTCAGTTATTCACATGCACAAGCATATATATTATATTTGTATTTAAAAATTATTGAGTTTTTGTGCATTTCATATAATGATCTTAATCAAATTTAGACCCCTCCCCCATCCTCACTCCCAAATTCCCTCCAACTGGATTTCATGCATTCTGTCATATATGTTAAGTCCTACCTGGTCAAGCATTTACCTCAATGCAAGTTCATCTACTGGAGTCTAGTCAGCCTATCTAGAGTCACTCCCTTAAGAAGATCTACTCTCCTTCACCCAGCAGGGTTTAGTTAATAGTTCTTTGGCTGGGGTTGGGATCTGCTGCCCATTTCCCTTGTTCTATGATGGGTTTTTGTCTGGCCGAGTCAGCATGATTCTTATGCATGCTGTCACAATTGTTGCAAGTTCATATGAGCATGTTCCCAGTTGCCTAAAAGCCTGTTCCTTATGTTCCAAACCTGGGTCTTAGGGTCTTTCTGCCCCTCTTCTTCAATGGTCCCTAAGTCATGGGTAGGTGAGGACTGATGTAGAGACCTGTCTGGGACATGCATTCTACAGTCTCTTACTCTGTAAAACTTAGCCAGTGGTGGCTTTCTGTGTGTATCACACTGATGTATGTGGAAGCTTTCCTGATGAAGGTTCAGGGATGTATTAGTATTCACTCTATCCTTTGTTATGCTATGTTCCATGTGCCTTAGGTATACATTTTATGTTCCCCTTTGAGTATGATAGAGAGTTCTGCCTGATAAATGCCCTGGAATGACATTCGTGCTTATTTAGAACCTGGAATACTTTGGCCCAGGCTCTTCTGGTTTTCATAGTTTGCATTGAAATGTCAGCTCTAATTCTGATAGGTTTTCCTTGGAACATAACTTATTGTTTTTCTGTAGTCTTTCAAGACCCTCTCTTTGTTCTCCACATTTAGTGTTTTAACTATGATGTGCCATTGGGAGCTTGTCTTCTGGTCCCCATCTAATTGGTCTTCTAAGTGCTTTTTATATCTGTATAGTTATTTAATTCCTTAATTTAGGGAACTTTTCTTCTATAGTCCTGTTGAAGAGCTGGTCAATGCCACCGACCTGAGATTCTTCTCCTTCCTATGTGCCTATGATGCATAGATTTGGTCTTTTCATGGTGTCCCATACTTCCTGTGCATTCCGTTCCTGTGTTTTATAAATTTTTATAGTCTTTTCTCGGGGAGTCTAGTTTTTCAACTGTGTCATTCAGTCTTGATATTCTGTTTTCCATTTTATTCAATCTGCTTTTGAAGCTTTCACCTGTCATTTCAAATTGACCTTTTAAATTGAATTTTTATATTGCTTCTTCATTTCTGCTTGGGTTTTTCTTCAGTATTTCTTTCTCTATTGTGAATTCACTTTTCAAGTCTTCAGTTGTTTGTGTTGTTTCATTCAGCCACATATTTGTGTTTTCTTGAGCATCTGTTCCCAGTTTATGCCTATCCTCTTTGAATTCTTTGAGTTTTTTTCTGTGTGTTCTTTCAATTCTTTGATCATGTTTATAATTATTCTTTTAAATTCTATATTATAGAGGTCCTGCGTGCTTCTCATTGTGGTATACTTCTGTAGGTTGATGGGTTTTCTTGGGAACACATTCTCTTATTTTTCTTATTATTTGTATTTTTCTGCATTGCTGGTGGGCATATGGATGTCTTTCATTTGTTGTGTTTCTGATAGGAGATTCCATTTTGCCTTTGTTAAGTTGGACTTTGGTTCTGTGTATATTGTCAATAGAACTTGATTGCTTTTTGCTCAGGTATGAAAAGTTAGTTGGTGTCGACTTCAGTTTCCTGCAGGGTGGGAGGTTGGTTTGAGTGGTAGGCAGGGCTGTGGAACATGGATCATTTGCTAAACCTTGTGGAGGGTTTAGCAAATGAAGCTGGAGAATTGAGCAAGTCTGGCTACATTCGATCAAGCTAGAGTTGGTGGGTCTGTATTTCATACAGAACATCTTAATCACCTCTACCACCTTTCCCACTAGTGACCTCCCATAGTCCTCCTCTCATCGAAACTCATGCATTCTTTCATTTGCTTTTATATCAAGCTACTGTCCCCAGATGCCCCTCAGTGCACGCATTCATCCACTGATGTCTAATCAGCCTATCTAGAGTTCCTCCCTTTAAGAAGATCAGTTGTTCCTCACCTAGCAGTAATTAACTGCCAATAATTCTTCAACTGAGATTGGGGCCTGGTGCCCATTTCCACAGAACTGTGGAACTGTGGCATTTTTAGATTGGTGCTCATAATATTTCCAAGGGAGGAAAACTATGAATGATCCCACCCCAGAGTAAAGCCTACTTAAGCCTGAAAACCTAGGAAAATACCTCTATTGGTGAAATGAGGCCACTTTCCTCTTAGGGATAACCAGTCACTGTCTAATTGGACTTAAGGCCACATCAATAGGAGGAAATCCATATCTGGCACTATAAACATAGCCAAATACCTATGTATCATAGGTATGATATGCTTTATATGATGGCTTTCATAGTTTGCATAGATTCCTAAGGAAATCCTACTACTAGCACTTTCCTAAACCAATATAACTTCTTACTATATTGTAAATACTTATATTCACAGATAAATGTAGTTCCCATCATTAGTCAAAGAAGATTTTTGTGATCAGTGGAGACTATTGCAGTATTTCATAATTGGTCAAAATGCAGAGAATAAACCATTGTGGAGTTCTTTGCCACAATTGAAACATGTACAGGGCAAACCATGCACCCAAGTCTCAGGGAACATCGTGGGCAAGGAGTTTGAAAGATTGTAAGAGCTGGAGGACCTGGGTACCTGCTATGAAGTAATGTCTTCTGGAGGTGGTAGGGAAGCTGGATCCATGACATTTCAGCAATACGGTTGACTCAACGAGGCATAATGAGAACACCAGTTGACATGCCAGTGTGGATTGGGGAAATTTCACAGGGCATACCTCTAGATTAAGAGCTATGGACAGGGGCTGGAGAGATGGCCTAGCGGTTAAGAGCACCGATCGCTCTTACAGAGGACCCGGGTTCGATCCCCAGCACCCACATGGCAGCTGAGAACAGTCTGAAGCTCCAATTCCAGGAGAACTCCAATTACAGGGGAATCTGAGACCCTCTTCTGAACTCCGCGGCGTTGCATGACACGGTGCACAGACTTGCATGCAGACAGTACATTCATACACATACAAAAATAAATAAAAATTAATAAAAAAAAGAGCCATGGGCAAGCTATGGAGGAGGGAGGGAGAATCAGTTTTCTTTTTTTTTTTTTGTATCTATTCTTTTTTTTTATTTTTATTTTTTTATTTTTAAGGGATTCTACAATATAATGACACAGTTGTTTGCAGATAACATTGATGTTACTCAGTATGTCATACAATTAGGTAATTGGTGCATTTTGCAAGTATCTATGTCCAAATTTTGTACAACCCAAGGTTCCCATAGTCCAGTTGGAGAAGCTTGTATGCACAGGCATGTTGATCAATCAGGAGTCCAGACTATATTCCTGTAGTCTCATGATTCACCCCTATCTCTCCACAGCCCTTACAATCTACCACGCCTCCTCTTCCGCAGTTTGTTCCCTGGGCTTTGGGAAAGGGGCACAAGTGGGTGAGAAGAAAACAGTCTAATTTCTTTGGAGTTGTCATTTTGGACTCCAGTCTGTTCAGGTTGTTTCCCTTCATGGATTGACAGCTTTTCCAGTGATACCCTTTTTAGTCATACTAACAAAGCACAAGCTATTGGATGTACAGGCATTTAAGCAGTACCACTTATTATGTCAAGCTAAGCTGTGAGCATAGACACAGATGCTTGGATGGTATGCTAATCCGCAAACTGTGGTTTCTCTATAAAGGGTGACAAGTTCTTATTGTGGCTTATAACATCGCCTAACCACTAGAGGACATAAGCTTGTGGCATCCGCTGTGAGTTATTCCTCCAAGGAGAGAGCTAATAGCCAAATAGTTTTGGGATATAATATAGACACTTGGCTGCCACTGTTGCACTGTATCTCCAGGCTGTTGAGGTGTAGCTGATATTTTCGGAGGAGTCTTGTTTGTCTCAGGGAGACCAATATTTTGCTGTATTGCTGTAGTGGCCTTTGGTAACGCTCTCTAGCATTTCAGAGGCCAGTTGTACGCTAGCAGGTGACGTCTCATAACATTTTTCATGCTCACACCAGGTCTTCGACAACAGGGACTTACTGCCTTTCTCCTTGCATATATCCCATTTATAGGCAAAAGGCCTTTATAATTTGGGGGGGCGGGTTTGAATCCCCTAGCCAACATCTCCTAGGCAGAATAATTCATTGCTGATGTCAGAGCTTTCCTGTAGTAATATATTTTGCTTAATTACACAACTTATAAACACTTTACTATTGAATTTGGCTCTAGATAGAGAAATATCCTTTCACAGTTCCTATGCCTATCAATCAGTTAATACGTTGTGCCTGTTTTATAGGAAATTACCACCGTAACAATTGGCTCTAGTTTACAGTTTGGGAGTGGTTTCATTACCATCCTGTTTTCCTTTTTTCAAAAAAAAAAAAAAAGAAAAAAAAAGGGGGGGGAGAGGTAGGAAGGTTTCTCAGCATTAGGGTCCATTATTAACAGTCAACCCCAATATTATTCAGAGAGATGCTCAGTGACCGTGTCTCAGGCAGTCTGATGTTCCTCATTCCTTAGTGTTCAGATGGGTCAACCTCTCTGCTGACATTCCCCAGTTCATCCTGCACAGCCATAAGTTGTATGTTTTCAGGCATTTAGATTGGTGACTTTTACCTGTGGGAACATAAAATTCTCCTCCCATTGTTATTTTCAAGATCAGAAAAATTGAAAATTTATCAATAGGATTGAAACACAGAGTTTTCCATTTGTATCCCAGAAAGGATAGTACCCCACCTCCCCCCTTCCTCTTTTCTTTTTTTTTTTTTTTTTTTAGGTTTTTGTTTTGACCTATAGATGCCTAAGTTGTATTACACATACCCATAAGCAGGAGCCAAGGCATAAGCTTTCATTACATTTACCCAAACTGGTTCTCATTGACTGTATGCTACTTATTTGGGAAGGAAATTTAAGCTTAGTTCCTTTAACTTGTCCTACAAGTAAAGAAAGTGTTATAATGTGATATTGTGTTATTCAGAAAAAATATATAGGCCATTTGTATACCTTAACCCGATACAAATTATAAATAAGACCAATTAACATTTTATATTCCCGATTGGTTCAATTGTATTACCATTTCCACCAAAACCTACACCTAAATTTAATTAATCTAAACAATTCACTAAGCCATTGAAATATCCTATACTTGGTGGATAAAGCTTGGGCAGAGTTGAGAACCTGCTAAATAAATTTTACCCAATAAACACTTTGCTCTTTAACGCTTTATGACTGGACTAAGACTTCTACTTATTTGGTAAGTAAAAATTTAAGCTTAATTCTTTTAAATTGTCCTACAAGTAAAAGAAAGTGTTACACTGTGATGTTGTGTATTTCAGAAAAATATAGAGCCCAACCCAATACTAACTATGAATAAAACAACTAGCATTTTATATTCCCAGTTAGTTCAAATGTCAGTATCTAGCTCCTTTTCTTTTTTCCCAGCACAAGATTCCTGCATATAAAACCAATTTGCAAGCAGTTGTGTCCCAGCCCACAGAGCCCAAGGCTCCCACCATCTAGCTGGAGGGGCTTGAATGTTCAATCAAGTTGATCAAATAAGTGTCCAGACTATATTGTCATAGTTTTACCGTTCACCCCAATCGCCGCTCCTACAATATACCACTCCCCCTCTTCCACAGATTGTTCCTTAGGCTTAGAGATGGGGCACAGGTGGACAAGAAGCACAACAGTCTACTTTGTCTGGAGATGTCGTCTTGGACTCTAATCAGTTCTGGCTGTTTCCTTTCATGGGCTGCCCGATTGCCCAGGGACAGGCTTCCAATCCTACTAATGAAGCACAAGCGGTTAGATATATATGTATTTAAACATTGCTAGTTATTATGGTAGGTTACTTTGGTATAGACACATATGTCTGGATGGTGTCTTAATCCCTGAATTACTTTTCTTTTTCCCCCTGAGAGAGATGACAAGGCCTTACTGTGGCATATATATCTCCTAATCGCTAGAAGGTATAAGCTTGTGGCAACATCCTCGAGTTATTTGTCCAAGGAGAGAGCTAATAATCAAATAAAGTTGGGATATACAGACATATGGCTGCCTCTGCTGCACAGTATCACCAAGCAGTTGGGGTGTAGCTGATGTTGGTGGCGGAGTTTTGCTTGACTCAAGGAGACTAACCTTTGCTTTATTAGTTCAGTGGCCTTTGGTAACACTCTCTGGTATTCCAGAGACCAACTGTATACTTGTAAGTGCGATCTCGATACAATCCTCCCATGGTTACATTAGGTCATTGACAGCAGGGCAGACCTTACCACCTCTTTTCTTGCAGATATCCCAGTTTACAGGCAATAAGCCTTAACCTTTTTTTTGGGGGGGGGGCTTGGGTCCCCTGGCTAGCATCTCCTTGGCAGAATAATCCGATGCTGCTTTCAGTGCTCTCTTGTATTAATTATATGAACTACTTAAAGTAGTGTTTAAGTGTATTGTCTATTCAGAAACAAACACAATACTTTAGTATTGTGTTTGTTTCTGGATAGACAATAATCCTTTTTACAGTTCCTATGTATATTAGTCAATTGAAGAAAGCCGTTTTTCCAGTTTTATAAGAGATTACTTCTATACCAGTCAGCTCTAATTTACCATTAATGGATGACTTCATTACCACCCTGTTTTTCTTTGTTCTGTGAAAAAGAGGTAAGGAGGTCTCTCATATTGAAACTGTGCTGCACCTAGAAGGTAAAGTTCGTTAGGACTCACTGTAAACAGATGTTACACCTATGGTCCTCAGAGATGTTTGATGCCTGTAGCAGTCTGAGGCTTTTATTCCTTTTAGTGTTAAGATTGGTGAACTTCTCTGCTGGTATTTCATGGTACAACCTATACGACGGAAGGCTGTATCCATTCTTTCTCTGCCTTTGAGTTGGTGTCGTTTTGACCTGTGGGAACATACAAATCTTTTCCCATGGTTAGTCTTAAGATTAAATTGAAAGTTTTGGACAAAAAGGTTTAATATATAACTGTATCTCCCCTTTTTTTAAATTTTATTTTTTGACCCATGAGTCTCAGGAAGGCATTTGTAGTACACTTACCTATAGGCAGGGATCAAAGAGTAAATTTCATCAAATTTGCCCTTTTTTTTTTTTTTGGGTGAGTGCATGATGTTAATTTGGGAAGCAAACTTAAATCCTTTAGTTAAGTTATCCTACAGGTAAAAGAGGATGTTACAAGCTGATACTGCATAACACAAAAATTATAGAGAACATTTGTATATGTTAATCCCAAAGCTATTGTTATATAAATTTTGAGTAAAATACCATATAATTTTAAATTAAATATACATTAATAGAATATAGACCCATGTCCCTCTCCCGCCGCTCCCACCCCTCCCACCCCTCCCGGTTCACCATTTCAGTCGGTTTTCTGATGCAGTCTTTCAGTTGTTGTTCTTTTAATATGCATCCCTCATCACAAGAAATATTAATAACTGGGTTATTGATGCTAGCATCCACATATGAGGGATACCATTCGACGTTTGTTTTTCTGTGATTGCGTTACTTCACTTAATATAATATCCTCCAGCTCCATCCATTTACCTGCAAAGTTCATGATATCATCCTTCTTTATTGCTGCATAGAACTCCATTGTGTACATGTACCACATTTTTTCTATCCACTCAGCAGTTGAGGGGCATTTGGGTTGGTTCCAGCTTTTTGCTATTGTGAACAGAGCTGCAATAAATATAGCTGTGCATGTATTTCTGCAGTAAGATGAGTCTTGTGGGTATATACCTAGGAGTGGTATGACTGGATCAAATGGCAAGCTCATTTTGAGTCTTCCAAGGGTTCTCCACACTGCTTTCCATAGTGGCTGTACCAGTTTACATTCCCACCAGCAATGGATGAGTGTTCCCCTTTCCCCGCAACCTCTCCAGCACTTGGTATCATTTGTTCTCTTGATCCTGGCCAGTCTTATCGGAGTGAGGTGATATCTTAGAGTGGTCTTAATTTGCATTTCCCTAACTATTAGTGACGTTGAACAGTTTTTAAGATGCTTCTCAGCCATCTCTAGCTCCTCCTCTGTGAAGTCTCTATTCAGCTCTTTGCTCCATCTTTTGAGTGATTCATTTGTTTTCTTTTTTCTTTGTTTTTTCAGTAGTTTGTATATTCTGGAAATTAATGCTTTGTCAGATGTATCTGCAGTAAAGGTTTCTTCCCACTCAGTGGGTTTTCTCTTTACTTCCTTTATTGTTTCTTTTGATGTACAGAAGCTTTTGAGTTTAATGAGGTCCCATTTGTCAATTATCGATCTTATTTCTTGTGCAGCTGCTGTCTGATTTAGGAAGTCTTTTCCTACACCTATGTCTTGTAGTCTGCTGCCAAGTTTTTCTTCTATTACCTCCAGAGTTTTGGGTTTCACGTTGAGGTCTTTAATCCATCTGGAATTGACTTTTGTGCAAGGCGAGAGGTAGGGGTTTAGCTTCATTCTTCTGCAAGTGGTGATCCAGTTTTGCCAGCACCACTTGTTGAAGATGCTGTCTTTCCTCCATTGTGTCTTCTTGGCCCCTTTATCAAATATGAGGTGGCTGAAGTTGTATGTGCTCAGGTTTGGGTCTTCAGTTTTATTCCATTGGTCAACTGATCTGTTTTTGTGCCAGTACCAAGCTGTTTTTATAACTATAGCCCTGTAGTATAGTTTTAAATCTGGTATAGAGATCCCCCCTGTATTGCTCTTTTCGCTCAGGGTTGCTCTGGCTATTCGGGGTCTCTTGTTTTTCCAAATGAAATTGAGGATTTTTTTTTCCAAACCTGTGAAGAAGCTCTTGGGGATTTTGATTGGGATTGCATTAAATCTGTATATGAGTTTAGGTAAAATGGACATTTTTACTATATTTATTTTCCCAATCCATGAGCATGGGAGGTTTGTCCATCTTCTGATGTCTTGTTCAATTTCCTTCTTCAGAGGTTTAAAGTTTTTGTTGTAGAGATCCTTGGTGTGTTTGGTTAGGTTTGTTCCTAGGTATTTTATTGTTTTTGAGGCTATTTTAAGTGGGAAGGTCTCCTTGTAGTCCTTCTTCAGTTGCTTATTGTTGGTGTAAAGAAAGGCTACTGATTTTTCTAGATTTATTTTGTATCCTGCCACTTTACTGAAGTTCTTAATCATTTCTAGGAGTTTACTGGTGGAGTTCTTAGCATCCCTTAAGTATACAATCATATCATCAGCAAAAAGGGATAGTTTAACTTCCTCTTTTCCTATTAGAACTCCTTTAATTTCCTTTTCTTGCCTTATTGCCCTAGCAAGGGTTTCAAGCACTATATTGAAGAGGAGTGGTGACAAAGGGCAGCCTTGCCTAGTTCCTACCCTTAAAGGGAATGCCGCTGTCGTTTCCCCATTTAGGATGATATTGGCTGTGGGTTTCCTGTATATGGCTTTGATTACATTAAGGAATGATCCCTCCAATCCAATTCTTTCCAGGACTTTAAACATGTAGGGATGTTGAATTTTGTCAAAGGCTTTCTCCGCATCAATTGAGATGATGGTGTGGTTTTTGTCTTTCAGTCCATTTATATGCTTGATGATGTTTATTGATTTTCGTATGTTGAACCATCCCTGCATCTCTGGTATAAATCCAACTTGGTCATGATGGATGATCTTCTTGATGTGTGTCTGTATGCGATTTGCCAGTATCCTGTTTAGAATTTTGGCATCTGTGTTCATTAGGGAGATGGGTCTATAGTTCTCCTTTTTGGTTGCATCTTTGCCTGGTTTTGGTATTAGTGTGATGCTGGCTTCATAGAAGGAATCTGGGAGAACTCCCTCCAATTGTATCCTTCTAAACAGCTTGAGTAGTAATGGTTGTAGGTCTTTTTGAAATATTTTATAGAATTCTGCTGTGAAACCATCTGGGCCTGGGCATTTTTTGTTTGGGAGGCTGCTTATTACATCATCAATTTCCTCATATATTATTGGACTGTTTAAGCTGTCGATCTCTTCTTGGTTCAGCTTTGGTGGTTCCCAGGTTTTCAGATATTCATCCATTTCTTCTAGGTTTTCAAATTTAGTAGAGTATAGGTTTTTGAAGTAATCTCTTATGGTTGTCTGGATCTTTTCATTGTCTGTTGTGATATTTCCCCTTTCATCACAGATTCTATTGATTTGGAGTTGTTCTTTTTTTCTTTTAGTTAACTGGGCTAGAGGTCTGTCTATCTTATTTATTCTCTCAAAGAACCAACTTTTTGATTGATTGATTTTTTGTATGGTTTTCTTTGTTTCTATTTCATTGATTTCTGCTCTGATTTTTGTTATTTCTTCTTGTCTGCTGCGTTTAGGGTTCATTTGTTGTTCTCTCTCAAGTACTTTAAGCCTCTGTGTTAGATCATTCACTTGTGCTCTTTCTGTTTTTTTAATGTAGGCACTTAGAGCTATAAACTTCCCTCTTAGGACTGCCTTTAAAGTGTCCCATAGGTTTTGCTGTGTTGTATTATCATTGTCATTCAGTTCCAGGAATGTTTTTATTTCTTTCTTTATTTCATCCCTGACCCATTCATTATTCAGTAGAGTGTTGTTTAGTCTCCATGTGTTCTTGTACGGTGTAGGGCTTATCCTGGTATTGATATTGAGCTTTATTGCACTGTGGTCTGATAGAATGCATGAAATTATTTCAATCTTTTTGTATTTTTTGAGTTTTTCCCTGTGTCCCAGTATATGGTCTATTTTGGAGAATGTTCCATGGGGTGCTGAGTAGAAAGTGTATTCTCTGGTGTTTGGGTGAAATATTCGATAGATGTCTGTGAGATCCAGTTGGTGTATTGTATCATTCAGTTCAGATGTCTCTTTGTTTATCTTTTGTCCTGTTGATCTGTCTAAAGGACTTAGTGGGGTATTAAAGTCCCCTACTATTACTGTGCTGGGGTTAATTTGAGCCTTGAAGTCCTGAAGAGTTGTCTTTACAAAGTTTGGTGCGCTGGCGTTTGGTGCATATATATTCATGATTGTGAGGTCTTCATCGTTAATTGTTCCTTTAATAAGGATGTAGTGGCCCTCTTTGTCTCTTTTGATTTCTTTTGCTTTGAAGTCTATTTTATCTGATACTAGAATAGCAACTCCTGCTTTCTTTTTGGTACCATTTGCTTGGAATATTTTCTTCCATCCCTTCACTTTAAGTTGGTGCCTGTCCTTGAAATTGAGATGGGTTTCTTGTAGACAGCATATAGATGGATTTTGTTTCCTAATCCATTCTCCCAGTCTATGCCTTTTGATTGGGGAGTTCAGCCCATTAATATTTAAGGTTATAATTGAAAGATGGATGTTGCTTCCTTTCACCTTATTATCCATTTGGACTTTTAGTCTCTGTTTCAACTCCTATGATTATGTTTTTATTAGTTTCTTTCCCTAGGTGCTTGAGGATAGTTGCTCTTCTCTTCTGCCCTTTGAATTGCTTCAAGTATTTTCTGGAGAGTTGGTTTTCCGGAAATGTATTCTATCATCTTGCTTATGTCATGGAAGATTTTTCTCTCTCCTTCAAGTGTAATCGACATTTTTGCTGGGTAAAGTATTCTGGGTTGGCATCCATAGTCCTTTAACACTGGAAATGCTTTGCTCCATGTTCTTCTTGCTTTCATGGTTTGCGGCGAGAAGTCATTTGTGATTCTGATGGGTTTCCCTTTGTATGTGACTTGTTTTTCTCGCGTGGCCTTCAGAATTTTATCTTTGTTTTGGGCATCTAGCACTTTGACTATGATATGGCGTGGGGAGTTTCTTTTCTGATCTTGTCTATTTGGAGTTCTATGTGCTTCTTGTATTTGAATGGGTTTGTCTATTTTTAGTTTGGGGAAGTTTTCATCTATTATTGTGTTGAAGATATGCTCAATACTATTCTCTTGAGATTCTTCCCCTTCCTCTATTCCTATGATGCGGAGGTTTGATCTTTTCATAGTGTCCCATATTTCCTGGTTGTTCCACTTTTGTGTATTTTTAAATTTTTCATAATCTTTATTTGAGTTTTTTAGTTGCTCTGTGTTATCTTCCAGATCTGATATTCTTTGCTCAGCTTCCTCCATTCTATTTCTAAGGCTTTTTCCTTTCCTTTCTTCTTGATTGGACGAGTGTTCTATTTCCTTTTTCATTTCATCCTGTGATTTCTTTAATATATCAATTTCTTTTTTGAGTTTCTCAATCTCTTCTTCGTGCTCCTTACTTCGTTGGTTGGCTTCCTTTTTCAGTGTTTCTACTTCCTTAAGGTGTTTGTTTTTTTCTCTCTCTAGTTCTTTCTGGAGTTTGTCAATCCCTTCCTTTAGTTCTCTGAATTCTTCTTTATGTTCTTTAATTTCTCTGCATAGCTCTGCAATTATTCCTCTAAGGTCTGTTTCTGGGGTCACCTCCAAGGGGATCCCATTGTACCTATCTCCTACAGGGTTGGTAGAGCTTAGTGTGGAATTATCCTGCACCTTTCCCATGTTGTCCCTTTGTCGTGTCCCTGGCATGTGGATTTCCGTTTTGTGATTCAAATCACAAATGCCTTTTCAGTGTGTTGAAGGGTGAAAGCTTCTTTTGTTTTGCTTACCTCCTTCTTACCCCTTTTTTTCTTCCTCTCCCCCTCCTTTTTTATGGAGTGTTGACTTGTCTAAGTTTTCAGGCTTTCACTTTTGTTTATAGATTGGATATTGGAAGTCTAAGTCACTCTTCCCTACCTCTTCTGAGAGTTCTCCTAATCCAGTCCACTGGATACTCTTCCTCAAATCCAGTTGTTGGCGGGTGGGGGAGGGGGGATATGCCTGGCTTAGCCCGCCCCGGCACCCGAGCGAGCAAGCCAGACCCAAGCTCAGGACTGCTTCTGGCTGCGAGGGGGGAAGGGCGACCTGCCGGGCTGAGGACCCAAACCTAGCCCCCGCCAGCCACCTGGCCCTCCGCCACCAACCAGAAATCAATTGTCCAGCACCACAAAAGTCACTCTGCCCTAAGCTTTTACCTGTCTAGAGCCGTGTCGGACGGCTCCACGTGTTCCTAACAGGTCCACACCTGGAGTCCAAACACACCACCCTACTAGGGCTGAGTCAGCCACCCAAGCAAGCCAGACCCAAGCTCAGGACTGCTTCTGGCTGCGAGGGGGGAGGGGCGACCCACCGGGCTGAGGACCCGAACCTAGCCCCCACCAGCCACCTGGCCCTCTGCCACCAACCAGAAATCAATTGTCCAGCACCACAAAAGTCACTCTGCCCTAAGCTTTTACCTGTCTAGAGCAGTGTCGGATGGCTCCAAGTGTTCCTAGCAGGTCTGCACCTGGAGTCCAAACACACCACCCTACTACGGATGAGTCAGCCACCCGAGTGAGCCTGAGAATCAGTTTTCTTCAGGGAGAAGGTCCCTCATGGTTATCAACTCCCAAGTTATCAGATATAAACATATGTGTATATGATCACCACTAAATAAACTGTACATTAAATATATGTATGTATGTATAAGTGTGTGTATGTATATGTAAAGGTATTAATTAAGGGTGACATTAAGAAGTTGAGAGGAGCACATGGGACAAGATGGAAAGGAGAACAGGCAGGATGTGGGTGACGTGAATAGAGTGCCATGTATGAAATTGTCAAAAAATAAAAGAATCAAAATAAAAGTAAAACAGCATCAGCTTGTGTTTAAATGCAATAAACAAGTAAATAACTATGCTTACTATTTATGAAACAGTAAAATTAAAAAAAATAAAGGCATTAGTCTCATTAGTTTTGTCACTTGGCCATAACCAAAGCACAAACTGTGGATAAAGACATCACACTGACACTTGACCTTGACCACTGGTGACTCATTGTAGATTGGGAGAGAAATAAACTGGTGAGTGAAGATATAATTACACAGGAAGTCTAGAAAGGGTGGTTCACCTAGCTGCATGGTCCACGTCATTCTTCTTCTTTCCCTTCTTTATTCTGCTGGATTCTATCTCCTGGGACTCCTTATTGTACAAGTTGCTTTCTCACTGTGCTGACAGAACACCTGACAGGAACAACTTAAGGAGGGGGAGGTATAGTTTGACTCACTGTTTCATAACAAGAAAAGTGAGCTGTCTTACCATGGGACCTTACAGTATGGCTTTTTTTATAACTTTAGAGACAGAGCAGAGAACTTGCTAGAAGTGGGGAGTGATTCTAGCCCTCTGAGGCCCGGCTCCAGTGAAACACCTCCACCTGCCATGTCTCCAGTTCTCATGTTAAACTACAATACCCAAGTACACAGAAATCTACTTTCCAAAGAGCTGAAACTCTGTGCAGAGACACAGTAGTGTACATATGGGTGTTTCCGTTAAAAGCAAGTGATTTCTACAAACACAAATTTTCTCTTTCTAAGAAATAAGTGACTCTTTCCAAGGCCTGCTTTCAACAAACAAATCACATGTAATTTTGTAGGAGGTTTGTGGCAACAGTAGTTTGAACATTTGGTATTTCATACAGAACATCTTAATCAGTCTTAATCATCTTTATGCCCCCTTCTCCACTGACACCCTTCCACCGCCCCCTCCACTGGAATTCATACACTCTGTCATTGTTGTTAAGGCACATTGTGACAAATTAGTGTCCTTGGACATCCTCCACTGAGGTTCATCCTGAGGTCTAGTCAGCCTATCTAGAGTCCCTTGCTTTAAGAAGACCAGGTTTTCCTCAGGCAATAGTAATCAGCTGCCAATATTTCTTCAGCTAAGACTGGGCTCTGCTGCCCATTTCCCCAGTTACATTCTGAGTTTTTGTCTGCTTGAATTTGCATGGGCCTTGTGCATGCTGACACCAGTTCTATAGGTTCATATGAGCATCACCTCAGGAGCTTGTAGGGTTCTATTTCCATACACAATGGCTTTTAGTTTCCACTGCATTCTGTTTTACTAGTTATTTCTAGTGGCCTTGGAAGACACAGTTCTGTTGTCATCGAATGAATCCACTAGCCAGAGAGACAGAATACTAGAAGAAGAAACAGCATCATTACATATAAGCCACGAATCAGAAGCTGGGGGCGATCATCCTAAAGAGCCATCAGGGGTCTAAACTGGCAACTACATTAGGGTGACATGAGAGAGACATTTCTTTCTCTCCATCATGTAGTTATCCAGGACTGATTGAGGTTGTCAGGCTTGAGACTGAAGAGAGGTTTTCAGGCTTAGTGACAAGTATCTTTACCTATTAAGCTCCCTTATCGGCCTGGGTAGCAGGTCTTTTGTTATTGTGTTAAGTAAAAAGTGATTGGGATGGTTTTAGATAGAGAACGTACTTCTTAGTGACTACTCAGCTGCTCTTCCTATAATGTCAAATGGCATGGGCAAGGCCACTCACACAATATGTAAATAAGTGAAGGAGATTGTGCAGGATTTAAAATTTCTCTTCTATTTCCATACCCCTCTTTTTCTTCCCCACATACATAAAGAAATCTCAAACTTTGGGGTAAGGATTATTTTAAACATAATATTTGAAGAAACAATCATTGAAACGAAGAGAAAACCCACAGAGTAGGAGGAAACCTTCACCAGTGATACATCTGACAGAGCATTAACATCCAGAATATATAAACCACTCAAAAAAACAAAGAAGAAAACAAATGACTCACTCAAAAGATGGAGAAAAGAGCTGAACAGAGACTTTATGAGTGAGGACATAGAGATGGCTGAGAAACATCTTAAAAAATGTTCAACATTGACAAGTGTAGTGGCACAGGCCTTTAATCCCAACACTCAGGAGGCAGAAAGCAGGTGGATCTCTGTGACTTCAAGGCCAGTCTGGTCTACATACTGAGATCCAGGACAGCTGAGGCTACAGGGAGACCCCTGTATCTGAAAGCAACTGTGCTCTTATAATGTGAATCCCTTAATGGGCTCTAGAATTAACCTACCATTTATTTTCAGACTTTGTAATTTTGATGTATGGGTGGAGGGTATGTATGCATATTTTAGAGTAACATAAAATTAAAGGGAAAAATGTGAATTCCCAAACATGTTGTAGAATTAACATACAGTTTATTTTCACACGTCATAACTTTGGTATATGTGTGACATATATATTTTGGAGCAATAAAAATTGGAGGGAACAACAACAACAAAAGGACTGGCTCAAAGAACTGACTGAAACAGTAAACTTCTGCCCCAAACAATAAACCTCTGCATAGAAAAACTTTAAAAAGACTGAGAAAAAGATGCAAGAGATGTATGACAAGAATGCACAAATCTGGGTGGCGTGGGGGGCATGGAAAGGGGAATGAATCTAAATTGGAATGAAAAATGTATGAGATGCAGAAAACTTCAATAAAATATCAAAAAATAATATTTGAGCCATTACACATAAACTCATTGTGTTAATTGTTTCTGGCTGTTTTCTTTGGTTATTGTTGATTGGTACATTCAGCTCCTTTGCAACCTGTGCTCTGGAATGAAGCTATGGACACTGGGATTGATTAATCCATGGCTAGACTTTAACTAGATACAGTGCAGTGCACTGGACTTGAGCCAGAGGGCTTGTTTACAAGTTCCCTACAGGGGCTTGCCTATCCCTGTCTAGAGAAGCCAACTACCAAACATGTCCTTTAAGAAGTACTAAAATATGCCGGGCATGGTGGTGCATGCCTTTAATCCTAGACCTCAGGAGGTGGAGGCAGGCAGATCTTTGTGAGTTCAAAGCCAGCCTGGTCTACAGAGTGAGTTCCAGGACAGCTGGGGCTACAGGGAGACCCTGTCTCAAAGAAGCCTCCCCACCCCGTAAAAAGAAGTACTAAGTTATATTTATTTATTTATTTGTTTGTTTGGTTTATTTATTTATTTATTTATTTAGTGTGTGTGTGTGTGTGTGTGTGTGTGTGTGTGTGTTTGCATATCTATGGAGATCATAGAACAACTTTCAGGGGTCAACTCCCTTCTTTCACCATGTGGGACCTGGGAATCAAACTCAGGTTATCAGGCTTGCTGGCAAGCACCTTCATTCTCTGAACCATCTTGTCAGCCCCAACTATGACCTTTAAACAATGACTAGGGCTTTCCATTTTTGTCTGTAAATATCTATGTTGGTACTTTGGCTGCTTAGTGAAGTGTTATGTAAGTGAATGGGCCAGAGGCATCTACTTTATAAAAGCTATAAGTAGGCAGCAGATATAAGACAGATTGAGTTATATACTGCCCCTTGGGAAAAATTACAAAAACTAGAAAGTAGAAACTTTTAATTATGGCTTTATTTCTATGTTCTCTTTCCTTTGTATAGAGAAACGTCAGTTGAACCAAAGGTTATTTCTTAATTAGTAGGTACACAGACAGAACAGAATAATATCTCAGGGAGACATTTTAAAAAAACCAGGTAACAAAACAGCAGTTAATCTCTTAATTGCAAAAATTTATGATTCCCTGCTCCTACATTCAGAGTTAATTCAAGACCATACTTCATGCTTAACCAGCAAGGACTGTGTAAAGCAAAGCAGGCCTCTCCAGTCCTCCTGATTGTGTTTAAAATTATTCATTTTAAACTTCACCTTTTATATCTAATGAAACGTTGACTCGTAGAGAGACTTGGCTTTCTTAATGTAACGAATACTGGAACATAAGATAAAAGGGGGATTTGTGTACTTGGCAGTTTCTGTACTTCTGTTTGAATAAGAATGTGGTGACTTGGCTTCCTTTTCAAGAATGCTAGGAAATATCAACTCTCCAAGGATCAGAGGACCTGTAAACTCTTCCCCTTTTTAGGACTTCTATGGTCTCTTCTACAGTCCTGCAACCTAGAAATGTCCCTTCCCTCAAATTAGATGTTTTCTTCCCTCTTACTAAGGGCACTCTTCAGTATGATTTATCATCCAGGAAAAAAAGACTTGCAGTGAGAATGCACATAAATTATTATTTATATTTCATTTATTATTTTTACTTTATGTGTATAAGTAAATTGCCTGTGTGTATAAATGAACCCATGGCATGCAATGCCTGTAGAATTCAGAAGAGGGCATCAGATCTCCTGAAACTGGAGTTAGGAATAAATTCTTTATATGGATATAAAATGTTACCTCAGTTCTGTAAGGCAGACTAATGTTGTAGAAACTTGCTCAAAGACAGTCACTATAGTGTAGGCTGCATTTCAGACTCCTTTTAGCAGCAAGATTGTGAGGCCAAGCTTGCCAGCAGGCCTAAACTATAGTATGGAATACTTTGACAGTCTAGACTCATATTCTCCACTATAGTCAAACGAGCTTGGACAAAACTGCCAGTTATGTTTTGAGACCCACTACTACAAGTGCACAGAAATCTGGAAGTAATCCTATAGCCAAGTCTGTGCATAACATGCTATGCTGCTTAGGGGCCCTTCTGGTTAATCATCTCCTCATGTTCTCAAGTGCAGTGCATCAAAAACAAGATGATATGGGGCTGGAGAGATGGCTTAGTGGTTAAGAACACTGGCTGTTCTTATAGGGGACCCGGGTTAGATTCCCAGCACCCACATGGTGGCTAACATTGGTCCTTAACTCCACTACCAGGGGAATCCAGTGCCCTCTTCTGACTTCCTTGGGCATTGCACAACACGGGACCACCTACACACATGCAGGCAATATACTCATACACACACAAAAAAATAATAAATAAAATATTAAAAAATAAGATGTCGAAATGATGGCGGTCTTCCACACTCTATTAAGTCACTTGTCAGTATTCCTCTGTGGACAAATATTGAACTTCTAATTAGGCACAAAATTGCTTGCTTTATTAATGGTCATTCTTCTACCACAATGCGTGTGACCCTAATTCCTGTCAGTTTGATATCCTCTATGCTTGCATCTCAGGTCTTTGTGGTCTTTAGTTGCAACCTTTCGTTGTCTTTCCTGGTTGACCATGCAAACACGCCATTCTTGTGATAACCTTTTACAACATTGTTCAATCAATTCCTCTAAACTCTGGTTTCAACTTGGCCATATTACCTGTTGCAGAACTCCTTATCACCATCTCTCCCCTTTGGTAGCTTCAGGGTGGAGTCAAAACCCCTCAGTAGAGAAAATGTGGGCTTTCTGTGAAGGAATGCTGGCTTATGCTCCTGCCTATAGTGGACCCATAATCAAATTCCTTTAGGTAGTTCACCGTGTCAACTCAGCTAGTACAACCAGGTTCAATGACAAGGGCTTTCTTTTGTGTTCAAAGACCATGACAATATATGCATATGATGTGTGAAGGTAAAAAGCAATATTAAAGGTACATTTCATGTACTTTTGCAGCTGACAGACTAGCCAATCATCCTGCATACAAGTTTGTAATTCATATTGTTCCTGAAATTTCCTGCATACTTATCTCTTCATATATACCCTCTCCCCCTCTTAGACTAATTACACATCTCTTTCTTCTTCAGCCTTAAATCCTCATGAACTAACAGAGCTAGGAACTTCTCTAGGAGAGGTCAGTCTACCAAGCTTTGCTTCTTCTTTACTGTTTGGGTTTTTTTTTTATGACAAATCTTTATTTTTACATTTTTTATTTTTGTCGCTATCATGCATGAGAACTATCTTTGCACTATCCCATCCCTCTCAGGCCCCTTCCTCTTCCTCCAATATCCTCCCAATTTCCTTACCTTCCTTTTCTTTGACTGTTATTGTTATATATACACACATTCATAAACACACACATATATAATATACTGAGTCCATTTCGTTGTGCTTCCACGAATATATGTGATTAGGGAGGCCTGCTTGGAACTAGATAACCTCTCAGGGAGCTAATCCTTGTAGAAAAATAATTTTTCCTTCTTCAAGATCTATTGATTGTCTATAGCTCTTCATCTTGAGGTAGAACCCTGTGAAGTTTCCCCATCTACTTTGGCATGGTTTTGTCATTATACAGATCTCATTAGACTACCACACTGTGGAGACTACATTGGTGCAGCCTCCCTAACTTGTCTAGAATTCACTAACTAGCAGCAGGTGTCTTGTTCCTCTGGCTCTTATTTTCTTTCTTCAGCCTCTTCTATGATATTCCCTGAACTTTAGGTGTAGAGATTGCATTGAGGATGTGTCGTTTCAGGCTGGGCTCCTTACAGATACTTCTTTGCATTTTACCAGTTGTGAAATTTTGTAACAGTCTATGTCTGTAGCAAAAAGAAACTTCTTTGATAAGTGGTGGGAGTTACACTTGTCTGCAAATAATTGTATAGATATTTATATTCTCTGAACAAGATCAGCAACAATATACATTCACAGTCTGACAGTAGAGATAATTTAGTAATTACTTTTCCCTAATCTTTCAAGGCAGCAAAGAAGCATATATAATGTGAAACTTCAGAGACCCTTTAAGGAAAATAGTTAACTTGATCCTAGGCTGGTAAATGATGGAGTCTGGGTGATCACTGATCACCTATCTTGACCTGCTTGTACAATGTTTCCCACAATCGACATGCAGATTCTACTGGAATGTCTTTAAACATGGCAAAGTCCTTCAATCATGCACCTTTATTTCACTTGAGGAATTAAATGTGAAACCTATATGCTGAAATAGCAGCTTCTATTCATGCCCTCATCATTTGCTGGGCATTGGTACAAGTATTTTATTCAGTAGCGAAGAAGCATAAATGAAAACAACATTTTAATAACCCATGGATTATTTAGTCTGTGTTTTCATTGTCTTCTTTTTTTTTTTTTTTTTTTTTTTTTTGGTCTTTTTGAGACAGGGTCTCCCTGGAGCCCCAGCTGTCCTGGAATTCACTCTGTAGACCAGGCTGGCCTTGAACTCACAAAGATCCGCCTGCCTCTGCCTCCCAAGTGCTAGGATTAAAGGCGGGCGCCACCATGTCTTCTTAAGTCTTCTAGGCAGGCTACTTGTCTCTCTTAGAGAATACAAAGATTTCCAATGTCTTTTAGTATTGAGATTGGTATCAGTTTAGTAGCTGCAATGATTCTTCTTGTTTTAGTAATAAAATAATTAAAAATACTTGGGATTAACACTCCCTTTATTGGCTCCAGTCTGGGAAGCCCATCTTGGTTCCAGGTGGCCCCTTCTCTCGTTCCCACCTTTTATTCTTGTCTACTTCCTCTCCTATTTTCTATACCTTCTATACATATACCTAAGATTTTTTTTTGCTCCAGCCCACATTTCAACAATTCTGGGATGCAGACCAGAAAACAACTACAGGGCAGCCTATTTCTCACTTGAATGGCCTAAGAGGAGCTTTTGGAAAGGGTTTTCCACATCACTGTCATACAGGCGCCTTTCCCTGAGAAGCACACATCTCTGTCCTCTGTTTGAGCCTTGATATTGTCTGAAGGAGCTCCTCTGGATCCTGGGGATTTCTTAGAAAAGAAACTTGTCAGTACATCCTTGGTGTCCTCAGCTCAAGTACAAACCACATTGAATGATTTTTCTGTCTCTCTCACACTTCCCAAAGTTTCTTGATCTTTAATATATTTGTGGTAGGCTTACGTCTAAGCTTGGTGTTTATATTACTAAGGATCCATTTGACCTGTCTGAAACCCAAGACAATATAGTAGTATAATTAATAATCTGATTTAGAAATCTATATTTGATTTATTCTTCCATTACTTAAGCATTATAAGTATTTGACAAGTTATTTAACCCTTCTGTCATTGTTTATTCTCCCTTCAGTGATAATGTGTAAATAAGCATAGGACCTATTACGCAGCACTGGTGAAAATGATAAATGATATAATTCAGGTAAATCTGTTAACACAGTATCTAACAAACACAACTAAATTGCAGCTGTCAATAAAAATCACTCAACTAATCAGGTTCCTCATCTCAGAAATGCAGGCTGGGAGCCCAAATGTGCAGCTCAAAGAAGTTATTAGCCTTCAATTAGCTGGAACTCTCAGGCAGCTGGTAAAAGCTTCTCAAGTGCAATTCAGGGAATCAATATGGAGGCAGGAAGCCGAGAGCCATATGTGCTTCTTGTCCTCCCCCTCAAATAGTCCCAGCTTTATAATTTTCTCCTGAAAAGGACAAACAAGATGGTTTTCTCACCTCAAGTCTTTCATCTAGGTGTCATCAAAGAGAAAGCACAAACTGTAATTTCCAATGTGTAAAACAGATGGGATTTCTCTATTTCTCCTTTGTTTTCTGAGCTTACACCTGTGGCCAACTAATCAAAATATTTTTACCCTATGATTTTTTTCTTAAATGTCTAGATTAGTCTCAGAACATGAATTTATTACTAGATAGTCTTTAGAAATTTATCTTTGCGTATAGAGATTTTTCATGGCTATCTAGGTAAGCCCTCAGATCTGGTTTGATATTAAATTCATTGTCACACTTAAGTACTTTTTCCTCCCTTTTTGGTATTTTTGAGACAGGGTCTACATGTAGCCTCAGCTGGCCTGTAGCTCACTGTGTAGACCAGGCTGATCAGCCTCTGCCTCTCAAGTGCTGGAACTTGTAATATGTGCCACCATGCCTGATTTTGAGCTATCCCTGAGGTACGGCTTAGCAAGGTTTGAGAACCACCTTTGGTGGTGACATTTACTTACTGTTCTGAATCTCTTAACTGAAGTCTGCTTTGCAGACTCAGTTTTGAAGACTATGACAAATAAACCAGCCTAAAGTGATTGAATTCATCATGAAAGAGATGCTTTCCTATTGTCTGACTTTGATATTTGTTGCTGGGATGAGCACCCTGACCAAAAACATCTAGGGGAGGATAGGGTTTATTTCCATTTATAATTGTAGGTTACAGGCCATCATTGAGGGAAGTCAGGTCAGGAACTCAAGCAGAAACTAAGAAGCTGATGGAAGAATACCTCTTACCCAGCTAGCTTCCCGATACAGCCCAGGCTTCCCTGCCTAGTGATGAAACTGCCTACAGTGGGCTGCGCTCTCCTATATCAGAGCTAGTATCTTGTAGCTAGAGATGTCTCAGGCCATCATGGGGGACCTACTTCTATTAGCCTGCTAAACAGACATAATATCAAACTACCTCCTAATAACTTATTATTGTACCTGATAGTATAAGTAGTTATCTCTTATCTCTCACCAGAAAAGTTTCTACTTGCAACAAATGGTGATTAACAAGGAGACCCACCCACAACCGATCAAGGAGTAGAGAATAAGAGACCGGTAGAGAGAGAGCTCAACCTTAAATGGGACACCCTCTCCTCCTAAGGCTCAGAGATCGTTGTAGAAGAGGGGGAAGACCATTAGAGCCATAGGTGGTGGATTTATATAAAGAAACCGTGTTTTCCAGACACAACAGGGAAGTTCACATATGAGCCCACAGTGTTTGTGATGGAATTCACAAGACCTGCTCAGGCCTAGCTGAGAAGCTGCTGCCAACTGATAGCTGCTGGGAGACAGAGTCAGTTTTCTCGAAAGGTGCGATGCTGGCTACTTTGACCAAGGGGATGTTCCCACAATAAAGAGCATGGGAGGAACAGAATTTAGTTAAAAATAGTAGAGGACATTAAGTAAAGGGGGTTATGGAGATAGGTATGGGAGGAGATGGGAGAGGGCATTTGACTATAATCAAAATACATTTCCACAGGATGACAGCATTATTTAAAAATAAGCTATAACATGACCCCAATGAATAATACTTAATTTCAATATATATATATATATATATATATTTATTTATTTATCAAAATCATGTTGTAAAATTTTATGTGTGATAAATACACATATTTGATATAATTGCCCTAGGTAGGAGGAGATGCAACCCATGATGTAGACATTCTTTTGAGTCATATCCAGATGATGATATCTCCAGGCTGGTGGATGTTGGAAAGGTTAGGAAACATGCTTTGCCTGTGCTTTCACAGAGTAGGGATGCAGTACGGTAGGGCTACTGATATCCACATAGTCATTAGGAATACTGAAGGAATCACTTCTGATAAAATGCTTCAATGTGAAGAAGACACACTGGCAGTGTTTGATGCACTAGTTTTGAGTATTGGCATCACCTTCAACAAGTGTCAGAAGGAAGAGGAGCAACACCAAGATATAACAGTAACAGCACGAATAGAAGAAGCCATGTCAAGGGCCATAGGTGCCAATGAAAAGAGTAGAAGATCTGGTCCTCAGGGGTCACTTGGGTTTTTTTTTAAGGGGGAGCCCCTGGCTCCTTTCAGCTTTTCATTTACCAGTTCCATCCACTTGACAAAATCAGGTCTTGCTAGACCAGGCTTCCCTTTTTGAAGCATGAACAGACTTTCCTCTTCATAGACTGGACACTGGCTGAAGTCCCATTAGGGGATCTCCAAGACCTCCCTGTACAGGAAGACTGGTGACCCACATTTTCAGGACATTTTCAAGAGATGCCCTCATGTGTAGTCCCCTAAACTTAGTTGACCTCTGAGGGCTAGGAACAAAGTTATCCCTTAGATCCCTCAGCCAAATTGGTATGGGCATTATGTATGGTTGTTAAGCACCCAGAAAGGCTAAGTTATACCAGCCTGATATATTGCACCTATATTAAAATTGTATCTTCTGAAAACAAACTGTACATTATTTCCATATCATATTTCTTGATTTGCAATTTTCCATTTTAATTTTATATTACTCTAAAAGATGCATACATACCCACCATCATATGCCAGAAATCCAAAGTCTGAAAATAAATGGTAGGTTAGTTCAAGAACCAGTCTATTGTGAACCAGGGATTCACAATATAAGAGCACAATTGTTTTTAGATCACGAGGAATATGACCCTAAGAAATCAAAAATCTTGGTTAATCTGGGCTAACTGTGTGGCCTTAAGCATCCAAAAGGAAAGTAAAACCAGAAATAAATAATCAGTAAGGCCTGAGAAATTGTGCTTCAGATATAAAACTTGAGATCTTAGTAAAAAGACAAAAAGAAAAAAAGAGAGAGCACTGTTATTTGCCCTGTCTTCAATTCTTAATGGCAAGTGCATCTACTCTGTGGCTGCCACTGCTTTTGCCATTCTTCAAAGACATGAGCCACAGCTTTTTTTTCAGTTAATTTTTATTGAGTGCGCATTTCATACAACATTTCTTAATCAAATTTAGACTCATTCCCCCATCCATGCCCACCCCTTATGCCCCCCCGCCTGAGCTCATGGATTCTAACATACATGTTAAGTCCTGTCTTGCATCTTTTTCTCAGTCTTTTATAACCTTTTCAATGCACAAGTTAACTGTTTTGGTTAGTTCTTTGAATAGGTTTTTCTCTCTTTTTGTTCCCTTTAATTTTATATTATTCAAAAATATGCATATTTTGGGGCATAAGGGGTAGGCATGGATGGGGAAATGAGTCTAAATTTGATTAAGAAGTGTTGTATGGTAATTACAATGTGTGAATACAAGTGGTGGGACAATTCCAGAGCCCATTAAGAGAGTCACATTATAATAGCACAATTACTTTCAGATACAATGAAATATAATAATAAAGTTGCTCAGTTTGCCTGCCAACTGGGGATTTGGTGTTAGCATCCACAAATGAGGGAAACCATTTGTCTTTTTTTCTCTGGGACTGTGTTACTTCACTTAGCATAATGGCTTTGAGTTCCATCCGTTTACCAGCAAAGTTCATGATGTCATCTTTCTTTACCGCTGCATAGAACTCCATTGTGTACATGTACTACATTTTTGTCGTCAGTTAAGGGGCAATTGGGTTGGTTCCAGCTCTTTGTTATTGTGAAGAGAGCTGCAACAAACAAAGCTGGAGACACAGTTTTTTAACCCTCCAATATGGACTGAAGACTCATGTCTCTCCAAGAATCCTCCAAACCTTCAATACCAGATGGGGACTCCTGAGATACCCAGCTTAAGTACTGAGCAGCTACTGGGATTTAAGCCTCGTCAGAGTATAGTCTGCCATTGTTGAACTACCCAGACTGTATCATGGAGGCCAGTACAGGAAGATCAAGACAGGATGCATGCTTACCGGACCTCATTTGGGGAACCATGGGAGGGAAAGGCCCCAGTGTAGAGCACAAGGGCAAGATTGATGGTTGTTTGGGCTTGCCAAGGAGGAATCTTCAAACACTTCCTTAAGGAAAACATGACATCTTTTAGCACACAAAAAAGAAAATCTTCCAATTCAGGTGATATGTATATATGTATATATTTATGCATGTATATAATTATATATTCATATAAGCAATACAAGTTAGAGAGAACAACAATAACAAAAGAACTGTTAAAAAAACTCTGGAAAGACTCGGAAAAAGATGCAAGACATGTAGTAGAGCGCAGGAACTCAGGTGGAGTGGGCATGGAAAGGGAAGTGACTCTAAATTCAATTGATAAATGATGTATGATGTATGGGAAAAGTTTAATAGCAATAAAAAATAAATTAAAAAAGGGAAAGAATAGAAGAGAGAGTTCCAAAACCTCTTTTCAAATTCTGTGTAGACATGCCAAAGGAGATGGGGTAATGCTGCTTCACAAGAGAATTACATTTCATTCACAGAAATGTCTCACTTATAACTTTCCAAATGAGGGAGCTGTGGCGATTTATGAAGGAGAATCTCTAAATAATTAAATGTCAGTTTTCCATTATGTGACAGCGATTGTATAAAGGATGTTATCAGTCTTGCTCTGGTAGGTCCAGCAGGGGAATAATTATCTCCTGAAAAATATTTTTGTTCCCTTTTCAGAAACAGGATATGGTGCTCGATTTCATGCAGAATGGCAAATTTCACAGCCATTTATCTCTGCCTTCAACAAAAAGTTTAGCTTTGTTTGCACTGAATCATTTAACTGAAGTACAAAATAGCACTAATGGTTTAAATATTCTCCTAACATTTTGAAACTCAGTCAAATGATGATATTTCTCATATTCTTACTTGCATGTCACAAAGACCTAGGCCAACTCCAGTAAGAGAACAGGGCTTTTAAATTTAGCAGTGCACTTCAAGAAATTGGGATATGTCAGATGCTAAGCATGGCTTTCCAGGGAGAGGGTGTGTCATTGAATTTAATGCCACTCGTAAAAAGAGACATGTTCTTTACAAATAATATTTGCCTTCTTTCAGTCTATCAAATAAAAAGCAATTATTTCCTGTAAGTTTTAACTCTCATTCAGAAGTAAAGGTTGTCTATTATGATGTTATAATTTGCTTAAATGTTTGCTTTAATCATCAGAAAATGAATTCCTCGGGTGAAAGGAATTCATTTGTCCTAAAATTGTCTTAAATAAAATTGTCTCAAACAATTTTTATTTCTCAGTGACCTTTCAAAAATGTAATCCCCACAATCTGTAGAATCTTATAGTTTCTTTTGATTTTATACAACATCCTGTATCTTCCTAGTAATAAGAATATTATGAGTGTATGAATAGTATGTCTTTCAAATTTCCATGCCTACAAAACTGTCAAAAGTCATGAGCCTGTAGGATTTCAGAATAGAGATCCCAGGGAAAGCTGGAAGACTAATGATACCAGGAATCTAGTAGGATTAAACTCAGCACAGATAAGTAAAATATTTCCCAAGTCCAAAATGAAAATAATTATAAATCTTAAAATTAAGAATGCTTTAATGTTACTAAGAAGTTAAGCTGTTTCCCCAGAAATGAGCAATATATCATACACCTAACATACAGTGGGGTCATGTGAAAGCAGGGAAATGTCCAGGAACTCCAACAAGGTATATTATTTGCCACCCAAAAGGTTTAAATCGAACTGAAAATCAAGAGAGCCGTGAATACAGAGTGGACATTCACTTTTTTTTTTTTTTAATTTTTTTTTTTTTTTTTTTTTTTCCATATGTGTATGAATGTATTGTCTGCATGCAAGTCTGTGCACCCGTGACGTGCAATGCCGCGGAGGTCAGAGGAGGGCGTCGGACTCCCCTGGAACTGGAGTTCTCCTGGAATTGGAGTTTCAGACGGCTCTCGGCCGCCATGTAGGTGCTGGGGATCGAACCCGGGTCCTCTGCAAGAGCGGTCGGCGCTCTTAACCGCTAGGCCATCGCTCCAGCCCCGACATTCACTTTTAATATCAGGGCTGGAAGGGGATCTTGACAAACTGAAATTTATTTGGCTAGAGATGAAGAGATGAAGAGGAAAAGAATGTCACAGGATGGAAATGGCAGGAATGCAATTCAGGAGGAACCACCTTATTTTAAAATATGTGAAGAAAATTTTGAATTTGCTTAGAGTGGTTCGAAAGGCAGAGCATTGCCCATGGGAAGCTGATTTAATCTTACCAATGATAGACTGTCTCCATCTAGATTAATGGTAGCTCCATACTGTGATGGAATTAACTATTTTGGAAAACTACTGAATTTATCCACAAGCATTTTTTTTTTTATGTGTATGAGTGTACTGTATGCATGTAGGTTGGCGTGCCCATGTTGTGCAATGCCACGGAGGTCAGAAGAGGGTATCGGATTCCCCTGGAACTGGAGTTAAAGACAATTCTTAGCCGCCATATGGGTGCTGAGAATCGAACCCAGGTCCTCTGCAAGAGCAGTCGGCGCTCTTAACAGCTGAGCCATCCCTTCAGCTCCCACAAGCATTTTTTAATGGGGAGAAGGAGGTTCAAGTGTGTAGTGTACTGGTATCTGTCAAAATCCACTTCAGAAAAGCAATAGAGGTTAATATTATTAATTACAGTGGGATAAGCATAAATGTTATTGTCAAGGAGACTCATTGGTGAATGCAAATGAGGCCTCATGCCAGTCCAACTACTTGTGTGACAGCCATGGGGAGCTTTTCTTCACAGGCATTACTGATGTCTCAGTGTCAATATCACTGTGTTGACCTGGTCTCCCAAGAAAGCTAAGAGCTCAAATATTTATAAAGATTAAGGTTTGTTTTTTGTCTATCTTTCTAGTTCTGATTATATTAACTGAACTCTCTCAACCCACCTTTTTATCTCAATAACTCATAGATATTAAGTTCTTATATTTTAATATTTTATATAGTATGTGTATGTGTATGACTTTTTTGGCTGCGTGTGTCATGCAATGCTCGTGGAGGCCAGAAGAGGGTGTTGGAATTCCACTGGAACTGGAAGTACCCACTGCTGTGTGGGTGATGGTTATTGAAACTGGGGCTTCTGCAAGAGCAGCCAGTACTCTTGTCCACTGAGCCATTTCTCCAGGAAAAATTTGCTATTTTTAATATTTAGTTTATTTAAAAATTTTTATGTGTATGAGTGTATTGTCTGAGTGCACCCCTGTTGTGAAACACCCCCGGAGGTCAGATCAGGCTTTGGAGTTCCAGACAGTTGTTAGCCACTGTGATGGTTAATCCTGGGTGTCAACTTGACTGGACTAAGGAACAAATAAGAGAAAAAGGGTCTTCTGATTGGACCACCTCAACCTGGATGGCCCACCCCAAATGTGGGCGGTACCTTCTGCCGGCAGGCAGTATTTAAGGCCACAGCAGCTGGAGCTGGTCCCTTTTTCCTCCTGCGGCTTGCTTCTCTCATCTGGTGAGTTTGTCTTGCTGCTGTGATCAACCTTTCGGATCCCAGCGTGTACTGAGACTGGCAGATCTCCTGGAATCCATTCGGGCCTTCAGCACTAGACTGGGACTACTGAGACATCCAGCCTTGCGGACTGAGCAGTTCCCTGGATTCCCGGCCTCTCCAGTTCAGCGCTACTGTTGAGCTCCGTCACGTGAGCAAATCAATAAATTGTATGTAGTTATATATTCATCCTGTTGCTTCTGTTTCTTTAGAGAACCCTGACTAATACAGCCACCATGTGGGTATTGAGGAGAGAACTCAGATCCTCTTCAAGAACAGCCAGTGCTCTTAACTGCTGAGCCATCTCTCCAGCCTCATGTATCTTTATTTGTGTGTGTGTGTGTGTGTGTGTGTGTGTGTGTGTGTCTGTCTGTCTGTCTGTCTGTCTGTCTCTGTGTCTATGTGTTACTCATTTTGGTGATTATTTTATAAATTTCTTAAACCTATCCCACAACTTACCCCGGCCTTCCACTAAGCTTCAGAAAACACACTTCACCTTTTGGCACTTATCTTGATCCAAAGTAATCTTACACCGAAATCTTCATTATATCAATTTAACTGATAAATTCCCCTGGGAAGTGGAAGCAGATTTATGATCCCTATACAGTTGATAAATTGCTCTGTCTTTTTTGACCTTGGAAGGGGCTCTTGTATCTAAAAATCATCCTCCTCTGTCTATGGCTATAATCTCAGTAATTTGCATTTTTAACATGTTCCATTTAGTGGCTCAGTATGAAATGAATGGGGGTGAAAAGCTTGCCAACCCTGCAAGACAAACTAATTTAGAATAATTTAGGCACTGTTATTAGATAAGTGGACAGCCAGAACCAAAGATACCAGCTGAGTGGTCGTTAGAATTCAGTTCACACCAGGAGTGGAGTTCTGGGTCTGTCCCAGAGCCCCATTACTAAACACAGAACTGAGTTAGGAAGAAAATACAGAACTCAGACAGTTGGGACACAGATGAAAATCCAATTGCCAGAACCAAATCACAAGTCTAGACGATTGAGTTAGATGCAAAACACAACAGAGAATCACAAAACAGGGCAGATAACAAAGCCAGCATGAAGTTACTGAGTAGCCCTTGTCCTCACTGATTGAGGTCATTGCTGGCTAGAGGGTGTGGTGCAGGGCTAGGGCTGAACTGATGAATTTGG
Source organism: Rhizomys pruinosus (assembly GCA_009823505.1). Classification (NCBI taxonomy): domain Eukaryota; kingdom Metazoa; phylum Chordata; class Mammalia; order Rodentia; family Spalacidae; genus Rhizomys; species Rhizomys pruinosus. Next base: position 365,660 of record VZQC01006754.1, read on the forward strand.
TATCCAAGTTCCCAGGATCGACTGATGCAGAAAAAGGGAGATGGAAAATTCATGTAAAGAACCGAATGTCTTATCTCAGTCTTCTCAGGGCCTGGGGTATATGAATCAGCTTCAGAAGGTTGAAGAGACTACCCACTTCCTTTCTTCCCTCCCCCCTCCCTCCCCCTCCCTCCCTCCCTCCATCTATTATCCCCTCCCCATCTTCTCTCCCTCTGTACCTCCCTTTACTTTTTTCTCTCACTTAAAAACAATTTTCCTATTTTAAAATATTTGACACTATTGTATACATCTAAGCTGATTTGATATACATTTTCAGTGTGCAGTGATTACCATATGGAAATCAATTACCTTACCTAACCCCATCCTCTGTGTGTGTGTGTGTGTGTGTGTGTGTGTGTGTGTGTATGTGCAGTGTATTATGCATACAAACATATGGGAATCATAAGGAAACTTAAAATAGTCTATCTTATCAAATTTTATGTGACCAATAAAGTTTTATTAATTAGAGTCCTTACCAGAACTTCAGAACTTACTAACCAGTGAACAATGATTTTTTTCTTATTTATTTATTTATTTATTTATTTTGTTTTTTTGAGACAGGGTATCATCCCAGGCTGGCCTGGAACTCACTTTGTGGACCACTCCTCAAACTCACAAAGACCCACCTGCCCCTGCCTCCTGAGCGCTGTGATTAAACGCATGTTCGTGCTCAGCTTTTTTTAATTTATCATTTGTCTCTTTCATAGTTTCACTGACAATGGTTATTTCTTTTGTGACAAATTACTTATAATATCAGAAAAGCTACTCCGACCTCTGGTATCAGTTCTCACCCTCCACACTGAGGGTTCGAGACAAAGACTCGTTTTCCCCTGTGTACAGCAGGCTACCTGGCGCAGGAGATCCCGTGCTATCTTCTGTCTCCACCCCTTATCTCAACATAGGAGCTCTTGGATTGTAGACATATGTTACTGTATAGCTTTTTGTGTTGGATTCAGGGGTTTTGAACTCAGGTCTTCACACTTGTGCAGTAAGAACTTTACCACGGAGCCATTTCCTCAGCCAGTTATTACTGTTATTGTAAGGTTTATTTTTATTTATGTCTGTATGTGTGTGTTTGTGTGAATGTATGCTATGTATATGTGGGAGCCTGCTAAGGTGGGAAGACAGCACTGCATCTCCTAGTGCTGGGAGCCATCTCTCTAGTCATATAATTTTCTGATAGAGTAATAACAATAGAAATTAACACAGAAATGATTTTAAAGCTATGAATGCATGTATTTTACACTTACCAGAGTAACTGTCACTTCTCAGTTCTCTTCAGGCTCTGACATGGCTTGTAGGTAGCATTAGAGGAGCAAGCACTGCAGTGCTGCATGGCTAGTATTTCATTTTAAGTTGTGTATCTAGCACTTCAGTCTTCCTCTTTCATAGCCCTGCAGTCACTGTGGAAGCCCCTGGGACCTTTCCCCTCTTCCCTGACAGGCATTTTGCCCTTTTGCTGCTGGAAGAGACAAAGGACCTTCAAAGCAGACTGCTTGGGTGGTCAGACACGTGGTAGCAGCAGTAAGTCTGTATCTTCATTCACATATTTGTTTCCGCAAAGTTTCTCTGAATTCATATACACTTTCAAGTAGAGCAAGCATGTGAGTCTGCAGAGAATCTGTTCACCATCTCTAGGATGCACACAGTAACTATTGCTTATTATAAATCCAGTGGTTAACACTCTCCTGATTTACTCTTGCTTTCTTTACAGCAAACCTAGGAGATAAATATTGTTATTTGTCAATGAATCTGAGAAATGTCCAATATCTAGTTTGCGGTTGATTGGGATTTGAGCCTTTTAGGCCAATTGAGATAGTTGGTACAAGCCCAGGACACACTATCAGCTAGTATATGTGTATCACATTGCTTCTGTGTGGCCTACATCCGTCATCTTACCCTTCTGGAAGTTACAAGTGTGAAATGAGTTTTACTCTACTAAAATCAAGTTGTCTGGGACGACAGTGGTATGTTCCGTCTGGTGGCACCAGCCGAGATTCCTCCTCTTGGCTTTTCCAGCTTGGGGGCTACAAGAACTTCTGTGCTCTGTCTCCATCTCTCTAATTTCTCTCCTCCATGTGACCTTCTCCTCTACTCCTCTGTCAAATCTCCCTCTGCCTCATTCCTGTGTGAACATGTATCACAGGATCTGAGGTCCACCTTGATATTCTAAGACAAACACCTTCTTCTCAAAATCTTCATGTGCTATGGCTTTCGGCATGTAAGTTAGTGTTCACAAGTTTTTTGGATTAGGATATAACCGTATCTTTTATAGGGGATGCCATTTCCTTCTGTGAAGATGGTTGTTTCATCATAGTTTTATTAAGGTAACTTTCATATTGTATTCTTAACCAAAAAGGACTGAAAGAAGAAGAGAATACATGGGAAGAGGCATGGAGGATGAAGAAGAGGGGAAAGATTAGGTTGAAAGGACAGCAGCCACCCCGTCACAGAGAGGCAGTGTGAAGAACACCTTGAGAGACAGCTGCTATGGTTTGGTCTGGTATATACAAAAGCTACATGCTTAAGGCTTGGTTACCAGTTGATGGGCTTTTGGGAAGTGACTGTATCATGGAAGTTCCTTTCTTATTACTGGTGTATTCACAGTTGAATGGACTATTGAGAGGTTGCAGAGATTGGAGAAAGTAGGGTGCTGTTGGATGAAGCAGGGCAATAAAGGTGTGTCCTAAAGGATGGTATCTTGACCCCGGTCCCTTCTTACTCTGTTCATGGTCACGATGAGGTGAGGCTCCTCTTCTACTACATGTACCCACAACCACTGTAATCTGCTTCACCTTATTCCAAACAAATGGATCCAATAGACCATGGACCCACACCTCATAATCTAAGAGTTAAATAAATCTTTCTTCTTTTAAGTTGTTTTCCTCACAGTGATGGGAAGGCAAATAACCATGTAGACATCTGCAAACCAGACAAAGTCCTCAGGAGAAATCAAATTGCCCACCTTGATCTTAGACATCTGCCTTGTAAAGCTGAAAGAAAATGTAATTTTTATTGTTTAAGGCATTAAATCAGTCAATCAATAAGTAAAATTTTAGTTATTTATTTTTATTCTATGTGTACGAGTGCTTTGTCTGTATGTATGTAACTGTACCTGTGTCATACAAAGCCCACATAGGCCAGAAGAGGGACCCCTGGAGCTAAAGTTACGGGCAGTTGTCAGCTGCCATGTGGGCTCTGGGAATCAAACCCAGGTCCTCTGGAAGAGCAGCCAGTGCTCATAACCCTTGAGCCATCTCTCCAGTCCCAACCAGAAAACTTTTAAACCTTTCCCATATCTGCCTTACCATTTTCAGTACAGTTTCGAAGAAACATTTTTCTTCTGGTGTCCCTGAAAGTGTCCGTCATTCTAGTGATAATTCTTACATCAGCAGGGCCAGCATGAATTTGCCTGTGTTCCCACAGACAAATGCTCATTTCTCTAAGCATCCAGTCTGACCCTTACCTGCACCAATTTCCCTAGTCTGGTGCCTACCAGTCTCTTTGTAGTTGTCTCCTGGGAGAAATATGAACTATTCCTCTTTCTTTAGCTCCTTAGGTTTGCCAAGTTTTATGTTTTGAGTTAAATGCTTTATTTCTGGAAGGTCACAGATAATCATACTGCTGAGCCAAAAATAGATCAGTTACTGGGATTATGCCCTCATCTAGAATGTTGTTGGGGAAACACATTGCCTATGTTAAATTAAGATGGTTTAATACAATGAGGTGAGTGTGTAGGAATATTTCCCAAGGGGATGAGACTGGAGGTTAAGCGTGGCTGAGTATGAATGCATGCACATGTTTCACCAGTCAGTGGCAGAAGAGCATGTGCCCAAAGCTGGCCTCATGGTTGAGGGGTCCATGCACATTTGAGATTGCACATGTCTGTTCCATTACTGATCCTCACTGGGGGGTCCAGACTGCATAAATGTTATAATGGATCATAGTTTGACACACGCTGTTCTGGTTAAAGAGGATGTAAAGAGGAAACGATCATCAGTGTGGAGGGTGTTTATTTTCAGAAGCACAGGCCCACAGAAGCAGAAGGAAGGATCTGGAAATGTGAGGATCAGGTTCACCTTGACCGAGGAGTAAGCTTTCCTTCTGTTCATATTCTGGGTTTGTCCAAAAGGTAACAGGACTTAAATGGTGAGGGGGGTTTTCTGGCTCAGTGAGGGTAGTTGCTGATAATGGGAATAAGTCCATCTGCACCTGTTCTTGGGCAGGCGCTGGGCTCTAAGCTTAGACCACTTCACATTGGGATTTTTGATGCACTCAACATTAAGATTTTGTCTTGCTGAAAACCATAAACTAGTTTTAGCTATTGTCAATGTTAGGTTGGCTGACCTTTGGCTTTCCTTGAACTTAAATTCTTTATTTGAACCTTAGTCTACTCAGTGACTGGACTTTAGAAGTTGTCCCTCAGAGACTTCATGTACCCATAAAGTTCTTGGAAAAAAAAAAAACCAACTAAGTGTGGCATATACTACTGATAAGCAGTGTACCAGTAAGCTTGTTATCCAGACTCTCCAAGCCTTCCTATCTATAAGGGAGACCATATACTATGATGGTGTGGAGTTAAAAAAACAAACACATAAAAAGCATTCACTAATTAAAGCTGGAAAATACGTTTTAATAAATATTAGCTATTATTTTTCATTGTCATTAACATTATTCATTTGCCTGAGATATATCTATCACAAACGGTAAAAATGTGCAGAACAGTTTTCTGATTCTAAATCTTTCTCCCTCCAGTTGACAACATCGTCCTTCTCTCTCTAATAGGAAGGAGAGATGAGGCTATCCTTCCCTTTAAACCAAACTCTGATTGTGATGGGTGTCTGCTTGTGAGGCCTGGTCAGCAGATGATTGGGGGGTAGTGATTGAGGTCATGGATTTCTGACTGCACTGGATGTAGGAGGCGTTTCCTGGACTTGCTGTGGAGTAACATGGATCCCTCACTCCGGGGTTTAAATAACTACCATTATTTGAGTTTTCTTGTTTACTTTAGCTAAAGTTAAATATTTTATCAAGGAAAGGGCTGGTGATTGCTAGTGGACGGATGCCACTCACCTTCTTGTAGAAAAAAAGAGAAGACAAAACACTACTGTTAAAATGTTTCTGGGGGTGTGGTAGAATGTAAGGGCTTTGATTGGGGTTAATGGTGAAACTACAACAATATAGACTGGACACTCATTTGATCAACTTGATTGAACATACAAGGCCCCCTGCTGGATGGTGGGACCCATGAGCTGTGTGGGTTTGGGCACAACTGCTTGCAATTGGTTTTACATGAAGGATGCTTGTACTCACAAATTATCACTTATTGTTAAAAAAATGAAAACAAAACAAAACAAAAAAGCAGAGAAAGATGCAGAAAACTTACGGTAGAATGCATGATCTGGGATGGGTAGGGGTGGAGTGGGGGGAAGGGAAGGGGATATATGCCTGAACTGAATTGGAAAATGATGTATGAAATACACAAAGCATCAATAAAAAAAATAAATTAAAAAAATGTTTCTAATAAATTTTCCTTCTAGTCCATGCTTCCTTAGGAAAATGCTTTAAATATTTTCAAGGAAACAAGTTATGAGACAACACACAGAAAGCCAAACAGAAACAATAATAATTGATTTGTTATCCTCCTGTCCTGGTGGAATTGTTGAAATTGGTATAAATCAAACAATAATCAATGATTGTACAGGTTTATAAAAATTAATTCTGATGGGGAAAGGTAAAGAAATGGCTTTCAATAAACAAAGTAGGTGGACATTAAAAAAAAAAAAAAAAAAACCTCCAGGGGCTGGAGAGCTGGCCTAGCGGTTAAGAGCGCGAACTGCTTTTGCAGAGGACCTAGGTTCGATCCCCAGCACCCACATGGCGGCTGAGAACCGTCTGTAACTCCAATTCCAGAACTCCAGTTTCAGGGGAATCTGACACCATCTTCTGACCTCCGCGACATTGCGTGACACGGGTGCACAAACCTACATGCAGACAGTACATTCATATACATAAATAAAGAAATAAATAAATAAATAAAGTAAAAAAACCCCTCCATATTAAGCACTTTGTCCCTGGTTCATTGTACGAAAGAGTGTTTCCAAGGTAATACGCTCTATTTAAGAGATCCTGTATCCAGAAGTCACTTGTATGGAAAATAAAATTTAATAATTACCAACTGGTGACTCATTACAAATGTTGTCAAAAATAATAATTTCTCCTTTATGAAACATATTTAGAAAGAAAACACAATTGATTTCATGCATTTCCACTGGATAAAAATTATGGCTAATTCTCTCCACAAAAGATACATAGCTTTCCTCTGCTTTATACACCTTAATAACTTTATTCAAAGTGTACAGTTTGAAATGTTTGATACATGCATTTACCTCTGAAAACATCAGCGCCATTAAATGGAGAAACTAGAATATCACCTTCCTTGATATTCCTTTAATTTTTCCAGTCCTTCTTTACCCCTTTCCAGAAAGCCAGGAATCTGCTTAATCTGAATATAGTATTGTTTGTATTTTCCAAAGTTGTAGTTACAGAGAATTGTATGACATATTCACACACTCTCCTCTCTCTCTCTCACTGTGAGGGAGGGCTTCTCCTTATATAATTATTGTGAGATTTATCCATGTTGGATATGGTGATGTTTTATTTATTCTTACTGTTTAATACCATATCAGTATATATATATATATATATATATGTATATATATATATATCACAATTTATAACTGGTTCATCTATTAGTGGATATTGTTTCTTAATCTTTTGAGTATTAAAAATGAAACTGCTATGAGCGTTTTTATATAAGTCTTTACATACCCTCATGTTTTATTTTCTCCTGAACAAAAGCCTGGGGTGGGATGATTGAGTAGTATCATGGGAATATGTTAACATTTCTTGGAAGATCTTGCAATGTTTTCTAAGTGGTAATAAAATTTACCTTCTTTAAAGTGTTTTTTATCAGCATTTTATATTACAAAGGATGTTGAGCAGTTTTGAGGTGTTTTTCAGACATTTTTATTTCTGTGTTTGAGAATCCTCTGTTCAGATCTATAGCCCATCTTTTTATTGTGACATTTACTTTCTTGCTACTTAGTTTTTTGAGTTCTTTGTATAATTTGGATATTAATCATCTGTTGGATGTGTATCTGGCAATGTGTTTCTCCCTCTCAGTAGATTGGTTTCTTCTTCACTTCCTTGGTTGTTTCTTTTCCCCTACATCTTTGTAGCTTAATGAGGTCCCACTTATTGATTGCTGACCTTAATGCCTGAGCAGCTGATGTCCCATTAAGAAAGTCCTTTCCTATGCCTATATCTTGGAGAATACTGGTCATATTTTCTCCTAGCAGTTTCAGAGTTTCAGGTTTTATATTGAGGTCTTTGATCCATTTGGAGTTGAATTTTGTATGGGGTGAAAGATAAGGGTCTAATTTCCTTCTTCTATAGGTGGAGGTCCAGTTCTGCTAGCACCATTTGTTGAAGATGCTGCCTTTCCTCCACTGTGTGTTCTTGGCACCTTTGTCAAATATCAGGTGGCTGAAATTGAATGTAGTCATGTTTGGGTCTTCTATTGTGTTCCTTCGATCTATGTGTCAATTTTTGTGCCAGTACCATGCTGTTTGATGACTACAACTCTGCAATATAATCTAAGATCTGGTATGGTGATCTACCTTGCATTGTTGTTTTTGCCCAAGATTGTCTTGGCTATCGGGAGTCTTTTGTGTTTCCAAATGAATTTTTGGATGCCTTTTTCTAGCTGTCAATATCCCAAGTCTTAAAGTTTCCACCACCTCCCAAATTAGCACTGCCAGCTGGGAACAAAACTTTCAACTCATGAGCCTATGGACAAATATTTCTTATTCATACCATAACACTAAATAGGTGAGCATTTATATGTGTGTGTGTGTGTGTGTGTGTGTGTGAGAGAGAGAGAGAGAGAGAGAGAGAGAGAGAGAGAGATTAATTGGTTAATTTTAGAAATTGGCTCAGATGGAGGAGCAGGTGGTTATAGTCAGGAAACTCCTGAAATTCTGGTTCAATGCCATCTTCTTTGAGCCAAAGGACAACTGGTGTAGAACCAGGGAAGCAGGGAAGAAAGACTGCCTGGCCAGGGAGTCTCAGGCATCCTTCTTCCTATCCCTCCTCTGAGCTAGGAGTGTAGGCATGCACTGCCCTAACCCAGCCTTTTATGTGGGTGCTGCCAATCTGAACTCAGGTTCTCGGTTTTGTGTTGCAAACACATTACTGACTGAGGCATCTCCAACATGCTTCCTTTACCAATTTACTGGATATGGACTGAGGGTTCTCTCAATTACTTCCTCAAGATTGGTAAGTTTCAGAGGATAGCTCACAAAAGTCAAAGTAATGGTTTACTTTCTATTATTGGCTTGTTATAAAGGTTGCAACTCTGCATCAACAAATGCAGGAGACATACAGAGTGAGCAGAGAGCTTCCACGCTCTAAGTGAGTCACTCCAGTGTGACGTGCTCACAGCCCAGAAGCTCCCTGATCTCTACTACTGGAAGACCTTCATTATTATTAGTTTTTTTCCTGTGTTTGTGTTTCTGTGTTTGTGTATGTATGTGTGTCTGTGTATGTGTGCACATGTGTACATGTGCCTGCTTGTCTACATGCATATCACATGCATGCAATACCCACAGAGGCCCCAAAGATGGCTCTGGATACCCTGGAACTGGAGGAAGTTATAAGCTGCCTGGTGTGAAATTGATGGAACTGAACTAGGTCTTATGCAAAAGCAGCAAGCACACTTAACCACTGAGCCATATCTCCAGCACCCACTGGGAGTTTGTACAGAGGTTCCTAACATAGGCATGCCTGAACATGTAATTGAGCATTGATCTCTAATTCAATCTCCAGTCTCCAGTCACTCCCTTGTCTCCGAAGTTCAGGAGTAGAGCCCAGAGTTCCCACCCTTTAGTCATGTCTTTCTCATGATGGAAGGCCATGCTCAAGTTGTCTGGCCGATCCAGATAGCAGTCACTGTTTGCACACCGGAAATGATGTTTCTTAAAACCGTTTATATGAGGAACTAGGAGCTTAGAGTAGACATTCCTGAAAAAAGGTTTATCCCATGTCACATGTCACTTGGGAAATGACAAGGGCTCAGGGGCTGTGTATCAAGAATGAAGATAAGAAACAAATCTACATTTCTTCTCATATCATTGCATTGTTCATATTATCTCTGGAGAGAGGCTATTCTTTACCTTTTCTTTTATCTCTTTCAATATTCACTGATGATATTTTCCCCCTAAGCTGTTACAGGAAACATCAGGCTTCTTCCTGATCTTGCCATTTACTTTGTAACATGAGATATCTATTGTCGATGAGCTCAAACCCAATTATCTACAGAACACCTGAGGCTTTTAAAAAATATATAAAGCGGGGCTGGAGAGATGGCCTAGCGGTTAAGAGCGCAGACTGCTCTTACAGAGGACCCGGGTTCGATCCCCAGCACCCACATGGTGGCCGAGAACCCTCTGAAACTCCAATTCCAGGAGAACTCCAGTTCCAGGGGAATCCGACACCCTCTTCTGACCTCCGCGACATTGCACGACACGGATGCACAAACCTGCATGCAGACAGTACATTCATACACATACAGAAATAAATAAAAATTTAAAAAAATATATATAAAGCAAGTCACCTCTCCATGTTACAATGCTAAGGTAAATCTCCATGCACTAACATTAAAATTGAATATTAGCTTTCTTTGTTACTTTCTAAGATTTATTCAGCGTGTGTGTGTGTGTGTGTGTGTGTGTGTGTGTGTGTGTGTGTGTGAGCTGGCGTGCCACAGGACATATGGAAGTCAGAACACAACTTCTGCGAGTTGGTTTTCTCCTTCTACCATGTGAGTCCTGGGGATCAAACTCAGGCTAACTGTCTTGGCAGCATCTTTCCCAGCTGAGTCATCTTTCTGATCCTTTTCATTCATTTGCAATATCCGACAAGAGTAAACCTTTGGTTGACATTCTCCCTTCTCTGTCAGGCATTGCATTTCAGTAAATGTGAGACGCACTTCCATCTCAGAGCCCTTTTCCAGCATGTTTGCTTATCTAGAGTTTGGTCCCTTCGATGTGGCTGCTACCTTACTATTAGTCAGATATCTGATTTTAAATGAAACTTTTTCTAAGTTCTCAGACAGCTTTCCAATCATTCCTTTTATCGTTTGTCTTCTGTAACTGAATGTTAAAGCCCTATTTTGGGCAGAGATACATTAGAACCTAAGGCAAAGAAATATTAGTATTATTGATAGTATCTTTATTGGAAGCTTTCATTTTTGTGTATTTGTTGATTGAACATTGATTGTATTCAGATACTGCATTAATAAATTGCTTATTCTGGTTGCTGTTTTTCATGGTTTTCCCTTTAGTTTTGTAGTTCAGGTAAGTGGCCTATTTATGTCATTCTATTCATGCCCTGTGCCTAGCTCAGGCTATTCCTTATTGGTGGACATTTATAATGTGCTTTACTTTACACCCACATTCTTGTATATGAAACTGAGGATGTAGGTGCAATGCTGAGGGTCACCTGATGATGAAAGCATTGCTCATGACCTTAAACTGTGAACATTAATATGTGCGATGATGACATGGGTGGGGGTGAAATGGGATCTGAAGTTAGGGGAAGCTGTTGAGAGTGAGAGTATGGAGAGGGGAGGGGCATCTCTATTACCCTTTTGGGCTTTGCAACGATTGCCCCACAGCAGAAGAATAGGGTCATCCCCATCCTGCTCCTGTGCCATCTTCAAGGCTGGGTAGAATGGGGATTCCTTGGATAATGATCCCTGTGTGGTACACAGACTGTTCTACAGGACAGTCAGATTCTTATTGACTGAGTCATACGAGGCTACATAATATTCAGAGGAGACAGTGAACCATGGTGTGCTCATGAGGCAGACTAGTCAGTGCAGGCCCTTTAACAATCCTCTGATTTGCTTTAAAATACATGAGTGAAAACCAGTTGGAGTTCTGTTTCTTCTTTACTGCGCTTTATTTTCTGTTTTGAGTGATAATGGGGAACAACCCCTATGTCTTGCTCTTGGTAAGCAATATTTCCATTGCCGAGATACTCTCTTAGTCCTCAATTTAAAGACAATACACATCCTTCTTGCCTGAATCCAAAAAGCCCATTCCATCCCTTTACCATTAATACTCTATTACTACCATGTCAACAACACAAGAAAGATGGTTTGTAGATTCCAAGTAATAAAAGTGGAGAGCTTAAATTTTAAAATATTTTGTTATTTTGTGTGTGTGTGTGTGTGTGTGTGTGTGAGAGAGAGAGAGAGAGAGAGAGAGAGAGAGAGAGAGAGAGAGATAAAGTGCACCTGTGCCAATAATACCCATGGAGGTCAGAAGAAGTGGTCAGATTCCCTCAACTGTAGTTACAGACTGTTGCTGGCTGTCATGTGATTGCTGGGAACTGAATCCAGGTCCTCTGTAAGAGCAGCCAGTTCTCTTAACTGTGAGCCATCTCTCCAATTCCTAATTTTAATATATATGAACAAGATTAACATAACAGGATCATGGGCCCATTTTTAAAAATAGAGAAGAGAACAGGAACAGGTTCTCCGGTGGTTAAATTGCATGATTTCTGGACAAAACAACCTGTTCCTAATTATATTGTGGGAAAGAAAACAGATGGGGACAAGTAATGCCCACTCCCTTGGTATGGGATCTTATAACTACAGGGAATGCTGTCATTTCCTGTAAAGTCCCCCTTTAAAACCCACTCTCTTCCGTGGTGGCATTTTTGCAATGTAGTTCCACCTCATCCTTTGCCTTCACCATCATTAGACTAATGTCTATGATAGGCAACTGTACAGCTTTAGAAGCTCCTCTCATGTGACCTATCATGATCCTACCCAGGAATGCTCTGCTGTATGCATGAACTCTAGGAATCATGGGCAAAGGGAAAAGAGAGAGGAAGAAAATAAACAAAGGATCTGATTGATAACCTGGAATTAAGGATCACTTGTGTTCTCTGCCTTCAAGCTGGGGATCAAATAAGTAACTATCAAGTGTGATAAAGAAGCAGATTCTGAAGTGTGGCTCACAAATGAACTGTATCTGGGCAAATACTCTAAGGCAATCCTTCCATAGCCCTATTGGCTGCTAAGCAGAACAGAGTGATGAAAATAACCAGCTCCATCCTCTACGTTTGCCTCTACTTCTGTAAGCCCATCTAATACACTTAACCTATGTCTCTCATAAGCCCCAAGACCTTTCAAACCATATTCTCCAGCTTAAAATATATTTATTTAATTTTAGAAGCCTGAATATATTATTAAATTTATGCCTTATGTGTAAGTTCATATCACCCCAGCTTCAAAAGATTCCATTTAGTAAAGATAAAGCCTGTATTCCTGTTCTGTAGAGAATGCAAAACCCAGTTTTATGAAAAATGCTATGATTCCTCCCAACCAAGCTGGTTTTACATGGGTATCACCCCTTCTAAATGAATATCTTATATTCCCTTATTATTTTACATTTATTTCATGTATTATAATTAAAGACTTAAATTTTGTTGACCATTGATGAAGACAGAGTTGACATTTATTGCTTCCAAATGCTTACAGTATAATATGCTATGTTGGGTCGCTTCTGTTGCCATAATCATTTTGTGACAAGGTAAAACATAACTCATTTTGGCAGGTGAGAATAAGAATAAAGAGATTGGATGGCATTCTAAATTCACATTACTTATGAGCCGAGGTCTTGCTGTCTCCAAAAGCTATGTCATTTGGATTGGTTGCCCATCTTTTCCCCATGCTAATTTACTCTGGAACTGCACAAATACATCAGTCTGACTGAGCCAGTCCTGGTGCTGCAGCAAGAGAGCCCACTGACTACCAGGTACAGAGGTGACCAGTTGGCTCAAGGTCCTGTTTGGGTTTGTTCTACTCGTCTTTTGAGGTGTGACGGAGGATATTCACTTAGGTGGGGTGGACCGGTTTGGAGGAAAACACGATTGTAGATTGTAGGATAAAAGTCTTCAAGTTACAAAATACGATGCATTTTTGTTTCAGTTTCTATGTGGATTTCTTCAAATCTGACAGTCTCATTATTCTCTTATCATTTATAGATTTGTCATCTTTTTCTTGATATGGATTATTTGTACCATTGCTTTATTTGAACTTGATGAATATTTGCAGACAGTTTCCAAGTAAACAGTCTCAAAAGGGACACTTGAATCTTTGTTGATCCTAATAATGCTTGCTTTCTATTTTATGGAGTATCTTTATATTTTCTTACTTTGAAATTCTTCAGGCTTATTCTCTTCTCTTTTGAGCTTCCTGATATAGATCCCCAACATTCCTTTTTACTCTGGGGACTGTTTTAATTACTTTCCACATATTTTGATATATTTTCAAAGTCTTTTGTCAACCTTGTGCCCAGATAGGCAATTCAGAGAACATGTGTGAGTTTTCTAGTTATTTATAGTAATTTTTGTGAAATAAGAGGACATAAATTGCAAGGTTTTAGAAAGTTAAAAATTTTTCACATTTATACCTAAGATACAGTATGTGATCAGATTTGGTTTTCTGTTTTGTTTTGTTTTTTTGTTTGTTTTTTTTTGAGACAAGGTCTCCCTTTGGTCTCAGCTGGCCTGGAGCTCCCTCTGTAGACCAGGCTTGCCTTGAACTCACAGAGATCCACTTCCCTCTGCCTCCAGAGTGCTGGGATTAAAGGCATGTGCTACTACGCCTGGCACATGATCAAATTTGTAAGAATTTCGGAGTCTCGAATGAAGAGTTGGTTTGGTAATGGTCATATGTGGTGTTCTATATCTTACTATGTCAATTTTGTCAGAATGTTGTCAGATCTTCCAGTAAGAAAACAGCCCCTAATGGAATCACATTTTGACACTGCCCAGTTAAGAAATTATTCTAGAGCCAGGCGTCATGGCACACGCCTTTAATCCTAGCACTTGGGAGGCAGAGGCAGGTGGATCTTTGTGAGTTCAAGGCTAGCCTGGTCTACAGAGTGAGAGTTCCAGGACAGCTGGAGCTACAGGGAGTCCCTGTCTCAAAAAGACCAAAAAAAAAAAATTATTCTGCATTGAAAATGTACTGTACCTTGAGAGCACATTGAAAGTATTTACCCAAGGTAGATTATGTATGTAAACTCATTAGGTGTGTTTTGTATATTTTTCATTACCCTTCCTTATTCTCCTTTGTAAGTGTTGTATTATGCTCATATTTATATGTTTACATAGATACATGTATACCTTATATATTAGGATTTGCATATGAGTTTGAGTGACCTTGCTTTATAGTATGCATTTTAGGCCCATCCATCTTCCATCTTCCTACAAATTTTGTAATGCATCTGAGAATTCCTGGGAATACTGATTTATGGTGGATGAATCTCAAAAAGTAACACTGCAGGAATTTGAAAACAGTGGGAAATTGGCTTTTCTTTTTCACTGCCATAATTCACTGTTCATAATTCTAAAATGCATCATTATTGCTGAGTAAATATACTTTAAAAAATAATAGAACAAATAAAATGTTCTAATTATAAAGTGATTCTTTGGTCTTTTTGAGACAGGGTCTCCCTGTAGCCCCAGCTGGCCTTGAACTCACTCTATAGACCAGGCTGGCCTTCAACTCACTCTGTAGACCAGGCTGGCCTTCAACTCACAGAGATACACCTGCCTCTGTCTCCTAAGTGCTAGGATTAAAGGTGTGCACCACCAAGCCTGGCTTTCAAGTGGTCTTTTCAATGTTAATAATGATGCATTTGGCTTTTAAGATTGCAGGTTTGGCATTTTCCTTTCTAATATGGTATCTTCCAACTTTTCTATGCCATAGCTCTAGATGTGTATCAACTTTACATTGGGTTTTCTTTCCTTTTTCACTTACTGAGGCTTCTCTCCTCTTAATACATGTTTTGTTCTTTTTGAGTTTTAGGACAAGTTTTTCACTTTCCATGTTTTATTTGTCTCTTCCAATTTTATCATGTAAGTCATCAGTCTAGAAATTATACCTTGCAATCCTGTCAAACTTTTTATTTCTGGAAACTCTGAACCGACATCTAAATAATTTTGTTCCTATCCGAACTATTGTCAAATTTTCCTTTATTGAAATTTGGCTTGTGGCTAAGTTTTAGTTTTGCTTATATGAAAATTTCCCTATTTTATGTTATTTCTAAAATTATACTTCATTGCGGGTAGTCATTATCTATTGGCTTTTAAATTCCATCTATTGGTTTGAATGGATCAATAATTATATTTGCTTCTTAAATCTTCCACCATTTTTAAATTTCATATTTTATACTATTATTTTCAAAATTATCACTTGTATCTTTAAACAAAACATGCATAGATTTCTTGGCCCAATGCACACTCACAAATCTATGCTTTATATTTCACTTATTATTTTAGCTTGTTCTGTCATATAATATCTTTTAAGAATATTTTTATTGAGTCTTCAAGGATTTCATGCAATATAATGTGGTCACATCCAGACCTCCTCCTCCATCTTCCCCCACCCTACTAGCCACCACAACATCATGTCCTCTATTACTACACTTCTTTTTCTAAGGCATACCAAATTTTATCTATGTTCCCCAAATGCTCTTTGATATGGGTCTAGCCCTTGTATTCCAGGTCAACCTACCAGGCATCACATCCTTAAAGAAAAGTGACTTTCCATATCCCACCAGATAGCAATTACCAACAGAACCTCAGCTGGGGCTGGGGTTTCTTGCCCATGTCTTCCTTCCATGCTAAGTTTTTCCCTGGGTTGGATGTGGACAGGTCTTGTGCATGCAGTCACAAGTGTCCTGGGTTCTTGTGTAGAACTGCCCTGTACTGTCCAGACAGGATTTCCTTGTAGTCATCCACTACCTCTGGCTCTTACAATCTTTCTCTCCCATCTTCTGCAGTGATCCCTCAGCCTTGGGAAGAGAGAGTAGGATATATGTGTCCCATTTGGGGTTCATCACCCGTAGCTTCTTATCTTTTCAAATACACTTAGATAAAACTTGAGATATTGAAGTTTTAGGGTAGGATATTTTCCTTTATAAAAGACTTACCTTTATTCTTCCCAGTTTCTCTGGCAATAGTCAGGGACCACTTTTCATGAAGCCCATGGTGTGGTTCTCTGAACCTCCAGGGGTAAGGCTGCCTTGGCCACATATGGAACCCTGTACTGGATGTTGTTCAAATTCCCTCTAGGTGACGATCCATCTCTGTAGTCAGTTTACTGTAATGGGTCTTCCACTGGACTCCCACATGTGGGGTTAGCTTTGCTGTGCTGGCATTCCTCACTGAGCACAACTGAAGAAGTTTAATTTTGCCAAAGTTCCCACATTTCCTCCAGGATAGTAGCTGGTCTGCTAGATTACCTCCCATTGGTATATTATCTTGATTCTTTAATTCTTGGCCCTTAAAAGAAAACGAAGTATATTTCATTTTTTTCCTACGTAGCACTCTGTAGCAGGAAGTTCCATTTGGAGTTCTCCATGGCTGAATTCAGATGAGAGAGGTATTTTCAGATAGTTGCATAGAGCTTAGATGGTCTTATTCCATAAGAACTTGGGTTTATCTACTTTCACCTTTAGAAATAAAATGAAACATATTTTCTTTTCATAATA
The DNA here is from genome assembly GCA_009823505.1 of Rhizomys pruinosus. Lineage (NCBI taxonomy): Eukaryota > Metazoa > Chordata > Mammalia > Rodentia > Spalacidae > Rhizomys > Rhizomys pruinosus. The sequence goes on from VZQC01006754.1 coordinate 382,336, forward strand.
CTGTGAGCAGGATAACATATTGCTAGGAGCATCACTAATAATAGGATCTGGAATTTTTCTTATAGAGTGTGAAAATAAAATGGATGATCCCCCAGCACCCAGGATCCTATGAGCCAGTATTTAAGTCAGATATTTTTCTTAATGGAAGGTAATTATTGGGGGGAAGTTGTGAAAGCTCCAGAATGTGATGAAATAACAGTATCCTGAAGATACCGTTTCTATTTATTTGTTTATTACTGTGTATATTTAGCAGTTATTGATTACATTATCAGTTACTAATATTCTTATTGTATTTTATTTATGTGCATTTTGTGTGTGCACCATATGTACAGATGTGTGCAAGTTCACACCTGCAGAGGCCAAAGAGGATGTCACGCCGTCCTGCTCTCATTTTCAGCCTTATTACTTTGAAACAGAGTCTCGCAATGAACTGGAGCTAGATGGCCACAAACAAGCTTCAGAAATCCTACTGCTTCCTCCACCGCAGATACATCTGACAAAGCACTTATTTCCAGAATATATAAACTACTCAAAAAAAACAAAGAAAAAAGAAAACAAATGAATCACTCAAAAGATGGAGCAAAGAGCTGAACAGAGACTTCACAAGTGAGGAATTAGAGATGGCTGAGAAACATCTTAAAAAGTGTTCAACATCACTAATAATTAGGGAAATGCAAATTTAAACCACTTTAAGATATCATCTCACTTTGATAAGACTGGCTAAGATCAAGAAAACAAATGATACCAAGTGCTGGAGAGGTTGTGGTAAAAGGGGAACACTCATCCACTGCTGGGGGGAATGTAAACTGGTACAGCCACTATGAAAAGCAGTGTGGAGAACCCTTGGAAGACTTGGAATGAACTTGCCACCTGACCCAGCCATACCACTCCTAGGCATGTACCCTCAAGACTCACCCCACCACAGAGATACATGCACAGCCATGTTTATTGCAAGTTTCTTCACAATAGCAAGGAGCTGGAACCAACCCAAGTGCCCCTCAACTGAGGAGTGGATAGAGAAAATGTGGTTCATCTACACAATGGAGTTCTATGCAGCAGTATAAAAAGGACAACATCATGAACTTTGCAGGTAAACAGATGGAACTAGAAGATATTATGTTGAGTGAAGTAACACAGTCCCAGAAAAACAAACGATGAATGGTATCCCTCATCTGTGGATGCTAGCGCCAATAACCTAGTTGTAAATATTTCTTGTTGAGAGCGATGCATATTAGAAAGAACAACAACAACAGAAAAGACTGCATCAAAGAACTAACTGAAATGGTGAATCTGATGGGGTGGGGGGGTTGGGAGGGGGACACGGGTCTAGATTTGATTTGTAACATAATCTTGTACAAAAAATATATAAAACAATACATTTTATAAAAGAAAAAAAAAGAAATCCTACTGTTTCCAGCCCCCTCCCCACAGCACTGGGGTTACAGGGGTGTGGACCACACCCAGGTTTTCTCTAAGTGCTTTGGATTTGAACTCTGGTCCTCGTGCTTGCACAGCAAGTCTGCTTTCCGTCCGAACCATCTTCAGAGCCCTTTATTTTAAAATGAAACCACTGAATGTGATTTTTACATGTCTGAGTAGGCACAGTATATTTTGAACTATCAAATGTGATTTAAACACTGCTTTAAGCTTACTTTCAAGTTGTAAAGACTAATCTAAAAATTAGTTTATTAGGGTTAGGGGTAGAGTGCTTGCCCATTATGCACGAGGCCCTAGTTTTTATCTTCCAAACTGCCAAAAATTGGTTGGTATTTCTTGGTATTTCTGAGAACTATCTTAAGCATGCAACAGAAAAATGGAATGATGTTGTTTATGGTCTATTATGATCAATTTAATTTTTAAATTTTATGATTGATGAATTGCCTGAAGTATTCTAAGAATTTTATGGACATAAAAAATCATTGCAACTTCTCTTAGCAAATCACCTTCCTATACAGGAGAAGGAAATATTTCTTGCACTGTTTGCTAACCATTGCCTCCTATACAGCTGAGAGAAGATGCAGGTTAGTATGGATCATGTCAACAGGTGGTCCTTTCCTCAGCAATTCCTGGTTCTATGGGTTGGTTATGAGTGTGCCATACCACTGGCAGAGGAAAAATGAAAATTGTTCATTTAACATAAAAGTGAATAGCAATTAGAATGTGAATTCAGTTTAGATTTCAATGCATTATTTTCTTCATGTAACAATATACCTGCTGGTAGGAGATTGGTAGTTTAGTTTTAAGACTGAGGTATAGTTATTCTTTTCCATTTCCACCAAGGTTCTTTGTGTTCTGTGGTTCCTGCCAGCACTTCTGCAAGCTAAGCAGATGGGATGGAGGTGCTTCAAGACTCAGGCTTAGGTTTCAGTCCTTGTAGCAGCTGGTTACGAGACATTGTCTACCTGAATGCAACTCAAGGAAGAATATCTACTAGCTTTCCAGACTGGAAATTTAAGGAAAAAAATCAGAAGAATTACAAGCCTACTTTAATTACATGTCATATGACCTTCCATTTTCCCAATAAATTAAGCTAGCTTAGGTAAAATCTAAATGCTATCATTTAAGACATTCTAAGGTGCCTGAAAATTATCAAAACTATTATTGTGACCCTAATTGTACATATTTATTTATGCATATGCATATACTGTATTCATTCACACCAAAGTTCATTCTTGATTTGAAGACCAAAACACTCACAGTGGTTAAGAGCATTTGCTGTTCCTCCAAAAGAACCAAGTTCTGTTCCTAACACCTCTATCTGGAAGCTCAAAACTGCCAACTCCAGGGTATCAAAAGCCTTATTCTGGGCTCTGCAGGCATCTGCACACTCATGGCTTACACACACACACGTACACACACACACACACAAACAAACAAACACCACATGCGTGCACGTGACTGTAACTGTCTATTTTGATTATTTAATGTGTTAAGCCTGTTAATTTACTAAATATTGTAAAATTTTCACCTTAACTTTTTTTTTTTTTTTTTTTTAATTTTTATTTATTTATTTATTTTTATGTGTATGAATGTATTTCTGCTGCAGTCTCGCACCCGTGTCGTGCGGATGCCGCGGAGGTCAGAAGACGGTCCTCGGATTCCCCTGGAACTGGAGTTCTCCTGGAACCGGAGTCACAGACGGTTTTCTTAGCCGCCAGTGGGTGCTGGGGATCGAACCCGGGTCCTCTGCAAGAGGCGGTCGCGCTCTTAACCGTTGCCATCCCTCCCCAGCCCCTCACCTACTTTTAATTACATGAACTCACCTAGTGTTACAATATTTATATCTATTTGTAAATTTTGGCAAATATTAAAGTATGTCATATGACAAATCAATTCAGACCATAAGGACTTAACATTAATGCTCTATTACTTCTCATGGTTTGGTGGGCTAGGGAATTTAGCCCTCACCTCCTGCTGCCTACTGGCTACTCTCATGCACCTACAGTTATCTGCTAGACTGGAACCTAAAACCTCAACTGTCTACTGATTGAATTCTAAAAAAAATTCTGAGTATAGTGTTTGGTATTCTGCACTGGGAGATTATTAAAATGTTACCTGAGGTTGCAGATAATCTTGTTATGATTTTATCTCTTATATGGTCAGAGTTTCTTGAATCTAGAGCATTCTCATCATATTTGTTATTCCAAATCTTAACATATTTTCCTTCATTGTTTTTTGTTTAAAAAGTAATTGCATATTCATGGAAAATCTAGTACTATTTCAAATAGTCTAATTTGATACATTGTAAAACACAGGAATTTTGACAATTTCTAAACAGGTTGTGAAAAGTAATCAATTTTCTTTTTAATATTGTATGGTGTGCTGGATAGCTTTTAGTGTTTAACTTGACAACCCTGGGTTGAGGGAGCCCAGTGTGGGGGAAGCGGCTCCATTGGATTGGCCTGTGGCCACATGTGGTGTATTGTCTTGATGGTCAAGCAGTGTGGGAGGGCCCAGCCCACATGAGTAGTGCCACCTGGGCAGGTTGTTGTGTATGGTATAGGAAGGAGGCTGGGCATGAGCCAGGGAGCAAGCCAGTGAACAGCATTCCTCCATGGCTTGTGCTTCAGCTCTGCCTCCAGGTTCCTGCCCTGAGTTCTTCCTTGGGCTTCCCTGAGTGAGAACTGTGACCCAGGAGATGTGAGCTGAATAAACCCTTTCCTCCCCAAGTTGGTGTCGGTCAGAGTGTTTTAGTCACACAAATGGAATACAAACTAGGACAAGATATTGGTACCAGAAGAGTGGGGAATTGCTGTGACAGACCTGACCTTGGTGTTTTGGGGAAGGATTGTGGAGGCATTTGGCACTTTGGGCTGGTAAGATCATTGAATGCCTGAAGATCATTGCTGTGGAGCTTGGAGCAGTTTTGCTGAAGGAGTTGTAGAAGATGGAGGCCTGGCTTGTGAAGTTTCTAGTTTCAAAGGGGAGCAGAAATCATCAGGACTATGTAATCTGTGGGTTCTGGTCAGCTGGGGCTGAAGAATCAGCTGTAAGTAACAAGAGACCAGAACCTGAAGTGAAATCTTTTTTTGTACTGGGACATTTGATGCTGGTTTGCTGGAGCTGAAAAATCAGCTGTAAGTAACAAGAGACCAGAACCTGAAGTGAAATCTTTGTTGTACTGGGACAATTGATGCTGGTTTGCTGGGACTGAAAAATCAGCTGTAAGTAACAAGAGACCTGCATCACTGTGGTGAAATCTTCTGGGAAGAATTTCTTCAGGGTTGGCACACACAAGCTGTGTTCCAGAAGGGGCCTGAGCCTCCATCTCAAGCCAGAGGTAGGACTTGGTAGTGTGTAAGAGTCTCCTATATGGTTCTGGTGTTGAAATGTGAGGGGGTCACAGAGAGCAGCCAAGGCTTGGCACTGTGAGAGGTCAGGAAAGACCATTGGTGGAAGTGCACCTCAGTTGCAGTGGAGACCCCAGGATTGTAAGTGCCATGGAGAGAAGCTGAGGCTTTGCACCAGGAGAGATCAGAAGAGACTATTGGTGAATGTGCTGTCTCAGTTTCAGTGGCGACCCCAGCTTTTTGGAGATGCCAGGACCATGGGATGACCACCAAGAGCAGCAGCAGGTGTGGAATGGAGTTGGCCTGGGCCTGTGAGATGAGCTGTGTGTGCCACGGATGGCAGAGTCAGAGAGGGGGAGCTGCCAAAACCCTTTGGAGCCCAGAAGATCATGAGTGAGTCCCAGGTGTCCAGCCTTGAGCTACTTTGCTGGACTTAGGTTTTGTTTGAGAGTGCCTGATTCTTCCCTTTGAAATAAGGCAGTACTTGTTTTGGATTTTACAGCAGCCCATAGTTAAGAGACTTTTAGTAGACTGAACTTTTAAGCGTTTAGACACTTTAAGGACTACGGGGCTTTTAAGGTTGTACTGTCTTAGGTTGTGATTAATGTTAACATCATACTTTGGGGATAAGAACTGGAAAGGTATTGGTTTAATAGTGATGTGTTTTGTGTGTCAAGTTGACAAGGGGTCAATTGTGCTGGATGGCTTTAGTGTCAACTTGACACACCTGGGTTGAGGGAGCCTCAATTGGGGAATTGGCTCCATTGGATTGGCCTGTGGCCACATCTGTGGATATTGTCTGATTGTCGAGCAGTGTGGGAGGGCCCAGCCCACAATGAGTAGTGCCACCCTCGGCAGGTGGTTGTGTACGGTATAAGAAGGCAGGCTGGGCATGGGCCAGGGGAGCAAGCCAGTGAACAGTATTCCTCCATGGCTTGTGCTTCAGCTTCTTCTTCCAGGTTCCTGCCCTGAGTTCTTACCTTGGGCTCCCTGAGTGAGTACTGTGACCCAGGAGATGTAAGCTGAATAAATCCTTTCCTCCCCAAGCTGGTGTCGGTCAGAGTGTTTTATCACAACAACGTAAGACAAACTAGGACATATGGATTTGAATAGCTCATGTTACTATCAAACATTCAAATCCAATTAATTTTGATGAGGCAGAATACTTCCCTGCTAAAATCACCTCTCATTTGCATTCTAAGTTTCCTCATTTCATAAACTGTTTTAAATTGAGGGTATATTCTTATTCAAATGCTCTTTTCTTGTTTTCTCTTTTGGAGTCATTTGTTTCCTTCCAAGTTCTTAAATTAAGATGGGAATCAAGAGCTTAAACCTCTCAGTTGTATCATCATAGAAAAATAAATATTTCTCAGTGATGTGACATCATGAATACCCCAAACAGATACTGGGGTCCCTGTTTCCTCTGGAAGCAGTTTATTCTCGGTCATAAGCTGTCACCTAATGAACACACATAATGAGAGAGTCATACATCACTGGAGCATGAAGAAGAATTTATTGTAGCAGCAGAAATGAAATTAATTGCACCTTTGCAAATATTCTGTTATGAAGAAAGCCCCATGGAGAAATTTCCCTGGCAGAGCTTGATAGGCATGAAATTTGCCAACTTTCCAAACTATATTTCAGTTTTCTTAAATATTGACTCAAGAATCTTTCTCTTCCTGTAGCAGCATCTAGAGTTTTTCTAGTAGTTGCCTGTGAATCAGCCAACAGCTTTTTATAGATATAGATTCTCAGATGTTGACTCTATATACCAAACTGGAATTTCTCCTTAATAGATCCCCCAAGAGAGTCATATGCACAGGGAGGCTTGAGAAGTATTGATCTAGATCATGAAGTTGATGGGGCATGAAATAATGATTCAGAATGTCAAGGGACCTTTTTAAACTATGTGGGGGCTGGCAGAGCACCTGAGGACTTGGGATATGAGGGGAAACAAGTTGCTTGCCACTTTCTCGATCTAGTCTCCTAAGTTAAAAGAGTTGCTTGCCACTTTCTCGATCTAGTCTCCTAAGTTAAAATGTCTTCCAATGAGAGAATGTGAGAGATAAATACTCACTTGTATGTGCTGAGATATGCTGCTCTACGTGTGTCTTTGGAACCCCACCATGGAACAGGCAATGCCAGAATTTTCTTCCACCCTCCGGGCACTTTAATTCCCCTCCCATCAGTTGTGTACAGGATGACTATCCCTAGTAGGTAGATGTATTGTTCGAAGACATTTTTTAAAACTTTCCACATAGCTAAAGATACTTTCTTAATCACTGAACATTCTAATAAATATGTAATGAAAGCCAGAAAAGACAACTTTAGGAAGGTAGGAAGACTGAAAGGGAAGAAGAGAAGGCCATGCATGCAAAGTTAATGGAAAGTTTGATCCAAAAAGAGAACTTTATAAAAGTGTCAAACTAGCTACTAAACTGACTGTAAAGAACTCTTATCTGTGCCATTTATTGAACACTTATATTTTGGAAAACTATGCTTCTTTATCATTTTACATGATATGCCACTTTATCTCTATACTAATAAGATAGGTACCTGCTCTCTTATACAATACACAACAGTATAAAATACACCTGCCCAGGGTAGTACCACCTAGAGTGGGCTGGGCCCTTCCACATCGCCCAACAATCAAGAAAATACTTCACAGACATGGCCACGGGCCAGTCCCATGGAGCCAATTCCCCAGTTGAGACTCCCTCAACCCAGGTGTGTCAAGTTGACACTAAAGCTGTCCAGCACAGTAGATGGAGGGAGGGGATCCAGGAATCTTCATTTTAACAAGTACCCTTTACACATCATGTAGACGTTGGGCTTCAAGTTATGTATCATCTATGTGTCCAGCAGCCACTTCACAGATTTTCATATTTATCTTGCTATCAATCAGAAACATTATAGACTTTATACTAATTACTTAATTTTTAATATTTTTATTTTATGTGTATGACTATGAGTATATTGCCTGTATGTGTACCCATGTTGTGCAATGCCCACAGAGGACAGAAGAGGGAATCAGCTCTCCTGGAACTGGAGTTAAGAATGGTTATTATTTACCATGCTGGGACTCAAACCTGGATCCTTTGTAAGAGTAGCCATTGTTAACTGCTGAGCCACCTCTTCAGCCCTCTGTTATTTACTTTAAAATGGATACTATATTCCTTTGATTTTTATTTTATTTTTTGTACATCTGTGCATGTGTGTAGACATGGGTGAAGGGCATATATTGATACTGTCTTCCTCAATCATCTTTACCTTATTTTAAAAATAATTTTTATTTATGTGTATGCTTGTGCCTGCCTTTTTTCTTACCGTGTGCACGCAGTACCTGCAGAGACCAGAACACCACACTGGATCCCCTGGAACTTGAGTTACAGGCTCTTGTGAGATGCCCTATGTGCCTGTTGAGAACTAAACCCTGAGATATTCTCCCAGAAAGTGCTTTTAACCAATGAGTCATCACTCCAGTTCTGTCACCTTATTCTTTTGAGAAGTGGTGTCTCTCTGAATCTGGAGGTCTCACTGGTAGTTAGACTGGCTAGCCAGCAAGTCTAGAGATCCCCCTGTTTCTTGACCCCACCTCTGGAGTTAGGGGTACATGCTACCATTCCTGGCTTTTTTTAAATTTATATATATATATATATATATAATATATATTCTAAATATCTTTTTTTACCAAATCTTAGACCCATGGCCCCCCCCATCCCCCCACCCTGCCAGAGCTCATGCATTCTGCCAAACATGCTTTTCATCTCTTTCTCAATATTCTCCTTGTGGAAGTTGACTCTTTTGAGCAGAAGTTCACTGTTTCAGTCAGTTCTTTGATGCAGTCCTTTCTGTTGTTGTTTCCAATATGCATCACTCCCAACTGCTTTGGACAAAAGTTCAAGGGGCCATGCACAAGAAATACTTACAACTAGGTAATTGGCACTAGCATCCACAGATGAGGGATACCATTCATTCTTTGTTTTTCTGGGACTCAGCATGATGTCCTCTAGCTCTAGCCATTTTCCTGCAAAGCTCATGATGGCATTTTTCTTTACTGCTGCATAGAACTCCATTGCGTAGATGTACCACATTTTCTCTATCCACTCATCAGTTGAGGGGCATGACTGGCTTTTATGTATGTGATGGACCTCCAAACTCAGGTCTTCATGCTTGCCAAGAAAGCACTTCCCATGGAGTCATCTATTAACCTCTGCTTTTCTTTTGTTCTGTCTGTACAATTTGAAATCACAACTGCAATGAATAATTTTGTACAAATTCCTAGTCAGCTTTAAATGATACATGCTCACTTCCTCTTAGTAGAGAACATTCTGGATATTTATCCTTTTATCTCGTGAATTATCATTCTATTACAAACTTGAATCACTCACACTTCTGATTAATGTGTCTTTTGCTTCTGAGTGCATAATAAACTGGGAAATGGAAGAGGCACTGGGCAGGACGTAGTGAGCACCGTGGAGATGAGCACAGTCCTGCTAATGGAGGATCTTCAGGAATAATTTCTACAACTCATCAGTTACTTACTTCAGTTTATCTCCATTCTTTTCTTCTCTACCGGGTCTGTTGGGCAAAATACATGTTTAATTAAAAGACTTACTTTTTCATACTTTTTAATTGAATTTTTGTGCATTTCACACAGAACATCCCAATCATCTCTGAAACCCCTTCCCCACTGACACCCTCCCACACCCCCCAATGGAATTCATACACCTGTCATCTGTGTCAAGGTCCCTCATCTCAAACTAGTGCCTCTGAGTGTCTCTTAGCATAAATTTATTCACTGAGATCTAGTCAGCCCACTCAGAGTCCCTTGCTTTAAGATCAGCTCACCCAGCAGTAATCAGCCTGCTGCCCATTTCCACAGTTCTGTGTTGGGGTTTTAATTACTTGAGTTTGCATTCATCTTGTGCATGCTGAAACCATTGTTGTAGGTTCATGTGAGCAAGGTATCAGGAACTTGCAGGATTCTATTTCCATACGGTCTTACACCACCACCCTGGCTCCTAACAGTTTTTCTGCCCCTTCATCTTCAATGGTCCCTGAGCCCTGGGTAGATGGAGTTTAATATAGGAGTCCTGTCCAAGGACCCACACTCTGCAGGCTCTTATTCTCTAAGCTTTGGCCATTTGTGACTTTTTTTGTGTTCTTGGTCCTCTGTTGCATAAGGCAGCTCCTTTGATGAGACTTGAGAAATGAAGTAGTGTTATTTTTGCTCCTTGTTCTATAATCCGGGAACCTCAGCTACAGAGGTTGCTTTGTAGATGTGCCTCTTAGGCTTGGGCAATTCACAGACAGTTTCTGTGTATGACCAGTTATGGAACTCTGTAAAAATCTCTGTCTGTTGCAAGGAAGCTTATTTTTGGAGTGGTGTCTGGGATACTTTTCTGTAAATATGTTTCCATATATTACACATAGTAAGAAATTACATTTGTCTAATGATGTGATAGCCTTGGGGTTTTCTCTACGATCTATGACCTCTCCAGCTATATGTATTTGGCTATGTTTACAGTACCACATATGAGTTTCTTCCCATTGAGTGGGCTTTAAGTACAATTAAATAGCTGTTGATTACCCCCAAGATAAAAGTGCCGCTACTGTACCGATGTCATTTGCTGGACTGGTCATTGATGAGGTTATTAGTCCTTAAAGCTGGGGCTGGACCATTAATGTATGTTCTCTCTTAGCAGCTTGCATAGCACTCTCTAAAACTATGAGAGCTAGCTTTCAGAGGAGGTGGCTTCCAGGTCAGCTCCAGCTCCATTGCTCCATATCCTGTGTCTGAAGTATGTCCTGGATTTGACAAATAGGATCTTAACTTCAATTTCTGGGAAGCAATCAAGCATGGTGGAAATTGAGCTTTTGTAAATTTGGGAGTCTCTTGGGCTACCCTGGCCAACAAGTAAGAGGAGCTTTTCTCCTGTCTGGCACTGTTCCTTCTTATGAAGCCCTCAGCTATCTACATGGACTCATGTGTAGTTAATGTGTGTGTAATTTATCATTAGGTCTTTGGACTAATAGGATTATGATTCCCTTTGTTTTATTTCAAACTAGATCTAGTCAATATTCTTTCTCTCTCTCTCTCTCTCTCTCTCTCTCTCTCTCTCTCTCTCTCTCTCTCTCCAGCCATGCCCTCCTCATTTAAAGTGTCCCCGTTTCCCCCATTCCATTCCCCCCTTTATAACATCTGTCTCTTCTGGTCCCACTTCTCTTGAGCTTCTTTTTCCCCTCATCCTCATAGTTCTCCCTTCTTCTCTCCCACTTAAACAACCCCATTTTACCCATTACTGAGGGGGGATGAGTAAAAGTCTTACTTATTAAGAAAAACTTTCTCTACTGGGGAGATAGCTCAGTTGGTGAAGTTCTAGCCCCATGAGGATAAGGGCCTGAGTTCAATCCCTAGAACTCACATAAAAGTGCCAGGCATGGTGTTCTGTGCTTGAAAGCACAGCACTGGGGACAGGAAGATCCCTTGGAGTCAGTTCTTAACCAGTTTAGACTAGTTGAGGTGGACAGTATTCCTGATGTTGACACAAAGAGTTGTGCTCTGGTCTTTGAATAGAGTCACAGGTGCATGCCCAGGAACCAACAAGAACACATACATACAACACATAAAAGAGACAGAGAGACAGAGAGAAGAGGCAGGGAAGGAAGAGCAGGCTCTAGAGAGAGCAACAGTGAGAAAGACAGAGGATGCCCCCAGGAGCACCCATTGCCACTGTGTACACAGGATGAGTTCAAGAGGCTTTGCAGGGTTTCTGACTGGCCCCTTGCCATTTAAGGCAAGGGAATATTTCATTGTAGTACTCGGTTCTTAATAAAACACTGTGAGAAAAAAAATAAAAATGAGATAGGATATTTTGATTTCCTTTCCTTTTAGTGATGCAATTAGTCGAAGTTCTCCAGAGTAAGAAGACCGTTAGGTCCAGGAAGAGGATGTGCGTGAGGGATTGAATTACAGAGTCCTGGCAGCTGAGAATTCTATAGACTGGACCTGGACTTACAGGAAAGTCAGCAATGCAATTCCAATGCCCAGGATGCATAGTGCACAGCACAGATTCACTTTCCTCCAACCTCCAGGGCAGGAGAAGACATGTCTCAGCACATGAACAAATCAGGTAGAGTTAGTTCACCTTTCCATCACTTTTGTGTTCTGTATACTTAACAGATTGGATGATGGACAGCTACACTGTGGAGGCAACTTGCTTTCTGGAGTCTATCAATTGAAATACTATGATCTTCTGGAAACCCTCACAGATCTCCTCAGAATCTCTGTTTAACTCGATATTTCAGGTAGCCTGAGGCCCAGTCACATTTAAATAAAGAACCAACCATTGTATAAGTCTCTGTGGCATTAAATCTGCACATCTCCGACAGCTCTGTGTATATGGACAATGTCTTTACTGGATACAATATCTTGAGTGCTTTTTGCTTTTTTTTTTCCTGTCTACAAGCTGTCCAGTTAATGGCCTTTAGAATTAAACAAGACATTGTGTATCAAGTGGAGACATCTTCATTCTGTACTCCAAGGAGTGCTAGAGTCCTCAGTGAGTTGCCTCAGGGGTCACTTCCACTGGAAAGAGCAAAAGAGGAATTTCTGTTGAAACTTAAATTACAAAGCATAGGTGATTTTCTTTTAATTTAAATTAACAATCAGAACTAACTGAAAGGGACTTAAGATATCAATCAGACTCGTCAACTGACATCTTCTCTTTTGTCTTCAACTGTAATTTAATTATTTTAGTGGTAACTATCTTTTATAATCATTGGCAATATCATATCTTCTCAATTAGGTTGTCAATTTCTTAAAGAAAGTGGCATTTTATTTTTATTTGAAGACTCTGGCACGTGACCTACTCAATGTAGATAAATGAAAAAAAATAATTGAGGAGAAATGTCTTTAGGGAAATAACAGAGAGGTGAGATGTCACAAAATCAAACAAAAATAGCTCCTCCTCCCTCACCTCTCCCTCTTCCTCTTCCTCCCCCCTCCTCCTCTTCCTCCTCTTCTTCTTTCTTCTCTTCCTCCTCCACCTCCTCTTCCTCCTCTACCTCCTATTCCTCCTCCTCTTTCTCTTCTTCCTTATTATAGCTAAGGATTAGTAAAATTGGAACATACCATGTGCTGTTCTGAAACAGATTTTTATTGAAGTGGTACTATAAGGTGTGAGGCTGCTGACGCTGCAGTTAAACAGGCAGAAGAGGGAAGGCATACAGGGCTGGTGGCCCTGTGGCCAAACACACAATTCCATAGCAACCGGCTCCCATGACCACATGAGCTGAAGAGCCAGCTGTGGGTTTGATGGCTGCACAATCAAGCTGGCAAAAGAACATGCACCTGAAACAGGATCACGTCAGGTGGTGAAAATCTGTAAAATTCATTTATTTCCACACAGTAGGTAGGTTACATCTGGGGAGGGCAGCCTCTACATGGCATGACATCACTTCCCAGTGGCCAATCCTAGATGTACATGCTTTCACATGTCATCCCAACTCTTGGATCTTATTTGGAAAAGGAGCCTGCTGATAAGCAAGCTGACTACTGACTTCTAAGCATGTGCTAGCTTAGAAGACAGGGCACCCCCTATATTTTTTTGCTCCACCTAGTATACTAAGCCGATAGGTGGCTTACCCTCAAGGTACTTCTGAGTGCAGGATTGATGTCCCACAGTAAGGAATTAAATTCTTAATGAGCAAACAGTGTCACTTACAAGTAATAGAAATAACAGCACACTTACATCTTCTTAATCTGTGGCAGGAAAGTCTTATTGTGTAACTTCAACAAGGGCCCCTCAACTGACCCAGTTAGAATTTTGTAGTCCTGGATATCTCAGCTTGGAGATGAGACCTATCAGCCTTGTATTCATTTGTATTCATTGTTTAAGTTTACCAATCCAAAATTAAAGGAGAAGAAACCATTAAAATCCATAAAGCCCAGGCCCTTCTGCAGAACATTGGCTACTTGGTTTCCAGTCCTTTTCTCCACTTGAGAAAGCTTCATCTTTCTGTATGAGTGTATGTGTGTGTGTGTGTGTGTGTGTGTGTGTGTGTGTTTCTTTATGCATATGGATACAATTATATTTTGTTAAATTTTAAATGGCTTCAAGGACACCATTCATTCTTTCTCTTTTTTTTTATTATTTATTTTTGTATGTGTATGAATGTATTGTCTGCATGCAGGTCTGTGCACCCGTGCCGTGCAATGCCGCGGAGGTCAGAAGAGGGTCTCAGATTCCCCTGGAACTGGATTTCTCCTGGAATTGGAGTTACAGACGGTTCTTGGCCGCCATGTGGGTGCTGGGGATCGAACCTGGGTCCTCTGCAAGAGCGTCAGCGCTCTTAACCGCTAGGCTATCTCTCCAGCCCCCATTCTTTCTCTTTTTAAAAGTGTTTTATTGAGCCAGGCATGGTGGCGCACGCCTTTAATCCCAGCACTTGGGAAGCAGAGGCAGGCGGATCTTTGTGAGTTCAAGGCCAGCCTGGTCTACAGAGTGAGTTCCAGGACAACCGGAGCTACAGGGAGACCCTGTCTTGAAAAGACAAAAAAAAAAAAGTGTTTTATTGACTATTTGTACATTTCATATGTAAGTTTCTTTACCTATTGATCTCTGCTAGTTTGAGATTTTTCTTGGTTTTCAAATTTTTTAATTTCCTGAGAATATGACCCCAAGAAAACCTCTAAGATAAAGAGAGACACCCATAGACATCATTCAATCACAAGGCAGTTCTTCTGATGCAAACAAGCCTGTCCAGGACCCCTGGTAAGCCCAACCATAAAGCTGTTTCTGCTCTGCACACAGGTCCTGCTCTGGAGAGAAGTCCTTCAGAGACCCTTATGAGGGAAGGGCGGGCCCTACATCTCTTACCGAATTCCCATGACTCTATGTACATACACAATGTACTTAAACGCCCCTGTTCCTTGTCCAGTGTGTCTACTACAGACTGCTGCTGGTCAGTACTCACCCCTCGTTGACTACTAAGATCAGTTTTGATTGCTTAAGTTGGTGGATTTTCATTTCCAGCTGTGACCCTTTCCAAACGTATTCCTAACATTTTGGTGCCAAAATCTGGGAGATGGTTCCCAGCTTAAAACCGCTAATTTCTAACATAATACAGATAATATACCAAGAGTAATAACAGCAGAAATGATTTCTCCTTCTATGCAGTAAGGCATTAACATTCCATTTGAACTTCAAGGATGATGGATCATTTTTCCCACAAAGGGAAAGTAAAAATTTACCTCTAAAAGAATATATGAATCTGTTCTTACAAAGTGTGGTGACCATTTACTCCCTCTCTTCCTCCTTCCCTTCTATCTAGAATTAAATCTTATTGAGCAAATTCTAAGAGCTAAACTCTGTGGACACACTAGAACTACAACACTCATGAGAATACATATAACAAAACATGCATTTTATAGTAAAATAACTAATTAAAGGGGAGGAAAATAGGTTAGTTCAAACTAGTCCATGAATAATAATAAGTCCTATAAAATAAGATATGAGAGAATATAGATTCACAGGAAAACACATGCTAAACCAGGCATTCAGACCTCTCTGAACAGATAACGTCTAAGCTGAGCTCAGAAAGTGAAAATAAACCACCAAGTTATTAAATCAACAGAAAGAGTCAAAACCTTCAAGCTTAACTCTTTTAACATTTTAAAAACTTGAAAGAAATACAGTACTGCTGTCCCAAAATAAAGCTTGAAAAAATGGAAATTAAAAAAAAAAGACTTTGGAGCAGTATTTGAGGCTCAGGAAATGATAAATCTTTTAGGCAATGACAAAAAGTTCTGGCCATTTTCTTTTGAAATCATTAAAAAATACAGAGAACAAATTTCAATAAACTAATATTTTAAATTATCTCTTTTCTATCACTGAAAATTTAATTTGGTGTATTGAGTGGGAAAAGAAAGAGTAGAAATGTATAAACCAAGTAAGACTGTGGTTGCAGACTGGGCATGAAAAATGAAAACCTGTTTTGGCTGACATGGTAGCAGTTAAGAAAGAGAACAGGGAGTAAGAACATTTTGGAGGGTGAATATCAAGGGTTTGTTAATAGACTGGGTATTCAGAATGAGTCAAGAACTACTCTTAAGTTTTAGCATTAAAAAGTGAATGAATATTTTAATCATCTGGAACTCCTAGAACTACACAGTAAGGAGATTATGCAAAATTAGAGATAAATATGAGAAATGAAATATTCTGAATCAATATGTAGCTGGATGTATCACTTTTTGAGTTAGTTTCTACATAATATTATGTTCTCTTTGAATGGCTCATATCATTCACCAGGGAAATTTCATGGAGATTTTCAATAACACAGTTCTAAAGATCAATATAAATCAGAGTCAACAGGGAAACCAAGCTTAAATGGAAAATGAGTCAGAAGAAAACCAAGAAAGAAAAGAGTCAAGTACACAAAGAGTACAGAGCATGAAGACTTTCCAGGAAGAGGATTGTCTCCTTTGGCAGATTGAAAAATTGGCAATGGTATTACAGAGATTATTAGTGTCCTCAAATAGAAATGTTGTTGGTAAATAAAGGCAGGGATAGATCGGAATGAGTTAAGTCAAAGGAACATATAATATGTGAAAATATTCTCAATGTTATTAGTCATTGAGCAACTAAAAATCAAAACCATGTTATATTACATGTGGTGGCACATTCCTGCAATTCCAGTGCTTTGTAGGCAGAGGCAAGGATCAGGATTTCCAGGTCATCCACAATTATACAGCAAGAAATACACTCAAAGAATCAAACAAATCAACTACAGGATCAAAACCTGCTGTGATGTAAGACTTCACACCAATCTGATGTCCCACTTCTGATGGGCATGCAGAATAGCACAGTTGCTTTGGAAAATAGTCTTATAGATTCTCATACTGCTAGATAGACCAAGCTCCTAAGATGTAAGAATTCTGCTCATTTGGGGATGCTAACACCAAATCCCTAGTTGCAAGGCAACCTGAACAACATTGTTGTTATACTTCTTTTTATCTGAAAGCAACTATGTTGCTCTAATGTAAATCTCTTAACGGGCTCTAGAATAGACCTACCTCTTATTTTCAGACTCTGCAATTCCTGTATACCGGTGGAAGGTATGTATTCAAATTTTAGAATAATATAAAATTAAAGGGAAAATGTGAATTCCCTAAATATATTTTGGAATTAACATACAGTTTATTCTCAGAGGTCATAATTTTGATCCATATGTGATGGATATATAGGCATATGTTGGAGCAATACAAAGGGGAGGGAGCAACAACAACATAAATACTGGGTCAAAGACCTGACTGATACAGTTAAACTCCACCCCAAACAACAAGCCTCTGCAGTGAAAAACTTTGGAAAGACTGAGAGGAATATCTGCTTTTAGAGGAGCAATTCTCATCACGTGGATTCTTCACCACTCAGAGTTCTGCGTGGTAGTTTCTATTCAGGTGGTCTTCATGAGTCATAATGTCCCCAAATAAAAATATGAACCAATTGTTGGAAATCACTTCATGTCCCCACAGTAGTGACAAACACTATGCTCTCAAGTAGGAATAATATACCCATCATGTGAGAATTTACATGTAGAACATTTTCTGCCCTCTTGAATATTAGCCTATCTGTAGTACTTCCATGACTAAGTGCCAATACAGGAAAGAGCTGAGAAATATTTCAGAAAGATTTTTCTAAACTATGAAGATTGAACATGAGCTAGGAAATTTAAAGATCAGGTTACTTTTTTTAAAATCTAACTACAGTTTTTAAGACATTCTATAGGCATTAATTATGCATAAGAAAAAGGAAGAAAGTTATTGGAATGCTGAATTGCTTTACTGCTAAGACAAAATTCAACAGCTGGAGAAAGCATGAGATAACTGCGTTCTTTGGCATCGACTTTGTTATTCAGCCAAGCATGCCATTTAAAAGGCTGTTAATTAGGACTAATGATGTAATGGTGTGTATGCTCTGCAATGCACACATTTCTTCACATCCTGATGAGTCTCTGTGACCAATTCAACATATCATGTGGTCCAATTATATCAGGATGTGAGAAAGAGCCTGCTTATTGATTAGAACTAAACCAAATCTTTAAGATAAAATTTAAGCAAATAATCACATAAGTGTTGCAAGTGGATTTGTCAAAAATCTTCATATTATTAATTACAAAAGTAAAACTCAAATCTGTTGATTATTTCTTCACCATTTTTAAGGTTCTGAGCATTTTAATTCTTTGTATGTCTTATATTTATTTTATAGGAAATGATGGAGCTTTATAATTATGCTTCCTTGTTGTGGAGTCTTAGGTAGCTTGAA
Organism: Rhizomys pruinosus; assembly: GCA_009823505.1. NCBI lineage: Eukaryota > Metazoa > Chordata > Mammalia > Rodentia > Spalacidae > Rhizomys > Rhizomys pruinosus. The sequence goes on from VZQC01006754.1 coordinate 400,454, forward strand.
ATACAACTCCCAGGATAGGGAGATGGTTCAGAGCACCTCCTTATGGAGGACCCAGGTTGCTGTCCCAACACTCACATGGCTGCTAACAACTAGGGGATCTGATGCCCTCCTCCAATCTCTGGCATGGCATCATTGCATTTACATACATGCATACATACATGTATACATACACTCAGACACTTAAAATTTTTGAAAAAATAAGTAAAAGAAAAAATGAAAACAGAACTCCCTACTCCTATGTGTGGTAGAATTTATCCCTTAGAAATACTGCACCCAAACATGGCTTTACAAGAAAATATGCTGTCAAAATAGAAATTGTACTAGCCACAGTTAAACATGGAAGGAAAATTTTACTCAGGGATACAGCAACAGGACAGGCTGTGAATAGGAAGTAAACTTCCCTGAAACAAGAGTAAAGAGAGTTTATGAGATTTGTATGTTCTGTAGGTCACATCCTTTGTCTTTCTTTGCAAATTGCCTTATCAAAATGAATTATACTTCTGTATTCATGATGGGAAGTGGTCTTCCATCTTGGAGCAAGATGTCCACCATGGGTTCCCACTCTCATGCAGAAATGAGAGATAGGGAATTATATTTCTTGATTATCTAAAGGTTCATTGAAAGGACAGTTCTGGGTTACAGAGCCTTCCTTAAAAGTCACTTCTAAATTCTATTTAGAAAAGTCACTTCTATTTCAAGGAGGCAAAGAGTTTACAATGAGAAATTTCTAAAGTAAACACCACAGAAATGGGAGGCGAGGGACTTCTGATATTAGGCCAGATGAGCTCTGTGAGGATGGGGTGAGAGTAAGGACTGGAGCTTAGAGGCAGGAAGACCCACGGCCAGTGTTGTTGAGCTGAGCCATATCCTAAGTCCATCTTAGTGGCACCCAAGGATGATGTCATTTAAAGTCGATGTCATTTAAAAAAAACATTATTTCAGAGCTAAACAATTAGAATAAGCTGTATGAAATATGAACAGAATTGCAATAAGACTGTAGATACTTGAACATCAATGGAGGCTTTAGTAGGGTGGAATATTGTATATTATCCTCCCAGGAGGAAAAGCTATTCATTCCAGGTAAGGCAATGTATGTGTACTAACTAACTCCTTCCTCACCCACCTCCTCATTTCTAATCTATAACATCACGTACTCCCCTCCAGATGATGTTTTTCTCTTCCCTTCATTTTCCATTTCAGGTTCCTAAATTTATTTTCATTTCCCTGATGCCTCACTCTCTTCACAGATGAAGCCATAAGACAAACTGGAAGTGTTCACACCATAGCAAGGGTGACTTTGAATATTGTTATATGTTATATTGTCATACGTTAGAACCACATAAATTATAGCATTTATAACTAAAAAAACTGAAGATGTGAATTCAGCCTTATTTAGAAGTTTCTAGAAAAATTAATATTATTTAATATTTCCTTCATAATTTTTAAGTATTTTACTTACTTTTTGTTTTATGCTTATGAGTGTATTATCCGCATGTATGTAAGTGCATCCATATCATGCAATACCTGCTGTGGTCAGAAGCAGGCATAGAATTCCCCTGGAACTGAAGTTACAGACAGTTATTAGCTGCCACGTGGGTGCTAGGAGTTGAATCTGGGTCTGCTGCAAGAGCACCCAGTGCTCTCAACTGCTGAGCCATCTTTCCAACCATTCCTTTATAATTTTCACTTGAATTGTGATTTTTAAATTATATTTAGCACCAATAATTCAGTTCAACATTTTAAGTTTCCTTTAGAATTGCTTGGTATTAATACTAAATTAAGCTTTTTGAAACCATCTTCTACTTTTTAGATATGTGTGAATGAGATTATCTTATCATTTCTATCAAAATTTTTAACTAGATAGATGGTATAAAGGTTTGAAGTGAATAGATTTCAATAAACTCTTATAATAGATAAATTCATTGATAATTTAAAACATTAAAAATTAAAAATTTCATGCTTGAATTGTCTTTGATTCACTGAGCCTCCAATTATTTTCAAGAAAAAAAAAGCAATTTGGTTTCCTTAAGTATTTTTTTTTTTTTTTTTTTGTCTTTTCGAGACAGGGTCTCCCTGTAGCCCCAGCTGTCCTGGAAATCACTCTGTAGACCAGGCTGGCCTTGAACTCACAATGATCCTCCTGCCTCTGCCTCCCAAGTGCTAGGATTAAAGGCGTGGGCTACCATGCCCAGCCTCCTTAAGTGCTTTTAACCAAGTATTGTTTGGGGTTCTGGCTCACTGAGGAATCTACATTGTTGTTCCATTTCTCCTCAGGGAATTCTCTCCTTTACAACTTGACTAATGTTTTAAGCAATTCCACTCCAAACATTTCCTACTCCTTTTTCTTACTTTGGGGTTTCTTGGGACTTGACAACTGCAGTGTAATTTTGTCTTTTTTTTGGTTCTCTCTCTCTCTGGAATGTAAGCTCTATTTCAGCAGGGATTATTGTTCATTTTCTGTACTATTGTAGTTTTACCACTTCTGTATTAATATAATACTGAAGTATGTAATCTAAAGGTTCCAAGACATAAGAAAAAGGGGGACAAAGATGAAAAAAATCACCAGAAAGTTAAAAAATTCACACTACCAACTTGCCAGGGAAGATATTTCCACTAGTGTAATGGTGGCAGATTATTTTAGGGTAACCAACCACTTTATCATTGGATTTAAGGCCTCTTCCATGGGAAGAAAGTGATTCAGGGTAATGTAAATCTGGGCACAACCTTATGTCCGGGCAGCCAAAGGCTCTGAAGGGGTATTTTAATTTCTACTGATATGTAGCCAAACATCCTCTAAATAGCCATGTTTGTACTTAAATTCATGCTACCATCTACCTTACATAGAGAAGCTTCTTTCTGCAGTAGATGACAATTAATAGAGAGATTTATAGCTGGTCGATATGCTGTGAATTGATGTGACAGCTATATTTCCTCCTCCAGGCCAGGGGAACATCATAGAAAATGGGCCAGATGGCTTTTAAGAGCTGGAGCATCAAGGAAATCCTCTGCAATACGTCCTCTGGTTATGGTACACAAGCACTCAGCTGCTATGAGTACCCGAGAGCTGCACATGGACAAAGAACAGACATGAAAGGAAGAAAGAGGGGGACTAGTGGGCAAGAAGAAGGTGGTCTGCAGGAGAGGGAGGGGGATAAGAGGGGGCGACAGGGAGTCGAGATGTTCACAAAATATTTATACCTATGTGAAATTGGCATTGCTTGATTAAAAATAGGCAAAACCAAAATAATAAAAGCCATTTAAAAGAATAGAATTATAATGACCAGATTCAAGGAACAAGTATATCAGCAGCAGAATAAAAGAAAATTCAGAAAAGAAAAAGAAATTTCTCAAAGAAATAGCATGAGTAATGATCTAGATAGGTCATAAAATGTACTAATTATATAACCAGTAAGAATTGATTTGAACAAATGGTTCAAATATTGAACCATTATTTCTCAATATTTCTCACAATATTGAGAAAAATTAGGAGACACCAAATTAACCATGTGTATTTGATGATGACATAAAGGAAAATTTAAGAACTGTCACTTTAACTTAGATGAATGCATGCAGCTTGAAATTACTGTTTACATGTGGACCCTGGCCAAGGAGTAAAGTGTTTCATTTATACAAGAAAAATTCTGGAAATCCAATGGACAGCAGTGTGAGCTTAATTAGCATTATTTCACTGTATTTGAAATTTGCTAAAAGCATAGATAATAAATGTTCTCATCACAAATATAATGTAATATGTGATTATACTGGTAACTAGTGTCATGGCAAATATCTCACAAAGTATATGTATATCGATTCGTAAAGTTATACATTGTCATTTTATTTTATATATATATATATATATATATATATATATATTTTTTTTTTTTTATTAAATCTAGATGGTTGTCCTCCCCCCATCCCCCACCCCACCAGAGGCTCATGCATTCTGCCAAACGTGCTTTTCATCTCTTTCTCAGTCTTTCTCCATATTTCTCCATGTGGAAGTTGACTGTTTTTGTGCAGAAGTTCACCTGTTTCATGTCAGTTCTTTTGATAGCGTCCTTTCTGTTGTTGTTTGTTGTTTCCCAATATGCATCCACTCCCGACTGCTTTGGACAAAGCTCATTGTCATTTTAAATGTTATTTATTTAATCTAATTTAAGAATTATAAATTTTTCAAATTTATATAAGGACTTTCTAATGAAGGATATATCAATAAAGCTGAGTTGGGAAGTTAAATTGATACTGCAGGGGGAGAGCAAAATGTGTCAGACAAGTTTGAAATGGCCAGGATGTTTCTAGTCATAAATCTTGGTATGGTATCTTGAGATTATATATATATATATATATATATATATATATATGTAATATACACACACATATATATATATACACATTTTAATTAATTTGATAAAATAATAATTGTATCCTAAACTTGATGACAGAAGGACCCGAATATATTTGAGCTTAGCTGAAAATCTGTAATGCAGCCTGTAGGGCCTCACCCACAATCCTTCTCAGGTGGTGACTAAAATAACTCACACAAACCCACACTTCTTTGTGCAAAACTGTTTACAAAATATTCTGTACCTTTGTTACTTATCTGAAAAAATTATTTCAAACATTTCTGTCTTTAGTGCAAGTTGACTCTCAAATAAACTTTTACACAAAACATGCGTATCTTTCACACTCTCCAAACTGAGGAAAAATACTTAAACTCACAAAAACAGAAAATATTTACACTATATTGACGAAGTTTAATCTGAAGGTAAATATCATCTTTCAAGTGGAAATATTTATTTTAGAAATGGATTTTTGATCACTTTTGAGTAGGTTTTGAAATTGAAGCTCACAGAAGCAAAGTTTTCAGTCCCAAACTTTCAATGGCAGGAAATAAATTAATTCATTACTCCTGTTCCCAATGAACTCTGTGTGCTGGCGCAGTGGCAACAATTCTTGTAATTATTTAGAAAGAACAGAAGTCTATTTTCATATGGGTTTACTAGCTGATATGGATGTTAGACCAAAAATATGTAAAACTCAGCTAAAATTTCTGATGGACTGTCTTTATGTTCTTGGGAGACACCAGAGAGTTTTGCAGGTAGCAGGCTATCTAAACCATAAACCAGGATGGAATACTGAAATACTCTGTCATCAAGGCTGCTGTTTTTGAAAGATTTCATGCTGGTGATATTTGCTGAATAAATATTTTAAGAAACATAAAATGGTTCATCTGAGTTTTCATATAAGCAAGAAATCTGGCAGCACAGCTTAGTACTTTTCAGCACAGCTTAGTACTTTTCAGCACAGCTTAGTACTCTTCCCAGCCCCATTTTCCCTATCTTTCTTTGGAAAACAATAGACAACAAAGGAGCACATCAAAAATGGATGTTTTCACTGACCCCCAAAGAGGTGTTGGTCATGATTTTACTTCTAGACTCTTTCCCAATCAATTACAGCAAGGATCACAGTGATTCCTAAGTGGCAAAAGTCAGTATGTACAGAGATAGAGAGAAAAGCTAGAAACTTCCAAAGCCCTCACTAAAGCTAATTAAAACCTACATAGTTTCACCTTGTTAAGAAGAACATCAACACTGTCACTCAATGCTGTGGTATTTGGTAGTTGAGATCAGGAAGATTCCATCTACTCTATCTAATGCAAGTCATTAAACTTAGTTTAGTGTACCGGGTGACAAGGCAACTGCTGGCAGACAGCTTGAGTCCTGCTAGGGCTCTAGGAGAAAGAGATGCTATGACCTGACTGTTCCTGAATATACAGGTGCCGGCATTGGCAGCACTTAGCTGAGAGCCAAACAGCTTAGTTTCCATATCCATTGGGCTGGGTAGCTTTAGTTGTTAACTTGACACCCCTGAGTGGAAGGAACCTTCACTAGGAATTTCCTCCATTGGACTGGCCTGAGGCCATGTCTGTGGTACATTTTCTTGATTTTTAAGTGATGGGGGATGTGGATGATGCCACCATGGACGGGTTGTTCTGTGCAGTATAAGAAAGCAGGATGAACACAGGCCAGGGGAGCCGCGTTCCTCCATGGTCTGTTTTCCAGGTTCCTGCCCTGAGTTCCTGCCTTAGCTTCCCTTTGACGATGGACTATGCTGTAGGCTAAATAACCCCTTTCCTCCCAAAGCTGGTTTTGGTCAGTGTTTTTATCACAGCACTTGAAAGGAGCCTAGAGCAGCTTGCACAAAGTATTTTTTAAGTGAACAGATTAAAGCTGTTTACCTTCACATTTCTGCTTTCCCCTTCTGTATTTATTTATTTATTCTTAAATTATTTATTTATTTGTATGAATGTACTGTCTGCATGTAGGTTTGTGTACCCGTATCGTGCAATGCTGCAGAGGTCAGAAGAGGGTGTCAGATTCCCCTGGAACTGGAGTTCTCCTGGAATTGGAGTTACAGACGGTTCTCAGCTGCCATGTGGGTGCTGGGGATTGAACCCAGGTCCTCTGCAAGAGCAGTTGGCACTCTTAACCACTAGGCCACCTCTCCAGCCCAATGCCTTCTGTATTTATTTCCCACAAGTGCTTCGATTTAAACTTTTTAATTTTAATATTGTTGGTAATGCTTATAGGTCATGGGAAAACAAAAAAAAAACTATTTTTATAGAGAAAATAGAATTTCCAAGTCATTTTAATCTTCAGTGTATAAGTTATAGAATAAATGTTTAATAAATTTGTTCATTTGGTAAAAAGATAACTTACTCTAGGATAAAGGTAAACCTATAAGTAAAAAAAAAAAGAAGGTTAAAAAGTTACTCTAACTTCAGAATATGGATGAAACTTTTTATGTTCTCTGAGAATGTGTAATAAAGTATATACATAGAACAAAGTATTAAACATAATGTTTTGAGAAAGATAATTCAAACTTACACATTGTGGGAGTTATTAATCCTGCTTGGAAACAGGGTGTGGAGAGGACACATGGGTGGGAGCACTGCAGTAACAGCCCAGGGACACACCAGAGTATACAATTCCCAGTGCTACCAGACTGCAAACTATACTACAGGGCTATAGTCATAAAAACAGCCTGGTACTGGCACAAAAAAAGATCTGACCTGTTGACCAATGGAACAAAACCGAAGATCCAAATCTGAGCACATACAACTTCAGCCATCTCATATTTGACAAGGGGGCCAAGAAGACACAATGGAGAAAAGACAGCATCTTCAGCAAGTGATGTTGGCAAAACTGGATCACCGCTTGTAGAAGAATGAAATTAGAAGCAGATCAGTCCACCCTCTCTGGAGCTGTTGTCTTGGACTCTGGTCAATTCTGGCTGTTTCCTTTCATGGGCTGACAGTTTGTCCAGGAATAACCTTTCGATCCTACTAATGAAGCACAAGCAATTAGATATATAGGTATTTAAACAGCATTAATAGTTATGGTAGGTTACTTTGGTATAGACACATATGTTTAGATGATATGTTGATCCATGAATTAAATTTTTCCTGTTAAATATGAGGGTTTTACTGTGGCTTATGAGATCTACTAACCTGTAGAGGATGTAAGCTTGTGGCATCAGCCATGGGTTATCCTCCAAGGAGAGAGCCAATGCCAATTAGGTTTGGGGATATACAGGCATTATGGCTGCCCTCTGCTGCACAGTATTTCCAGGAGGTGAGGTGTAGCTGGTGCTGATGGTGGAGTCTTGCTGACTCATGGAGACCCGTATTTGCTTTATTGGTTTGTGGCCTTTAGTAACACTCTCTGGTGTTCCAGAGGCCATCTGTACACTTGCATGTGTGTGTCTCAATACATCTTTCCCATATTAACGTCAGGTCTTCAGCAGCAGGGCCTTATCGCCCCTCTTCTTGCAGGATCCCAGTTTTAGAGCAAGGAGCCTTTACCTTTTGTGGGGCCTTAGATCCCCTGGCCAACATACCCCTGTAGAATAATTCATTACTGATGTCAGAGCTCCTGTAATATATTTTGCTTAAGTGGAGAAGTTAAGGACTTTAGTATTATATTTGGTTCTGAAACAGAGAATAATCCTTTTCACAGTTCTCAGGGAATAATCTGCGGAAGAGAGGGCGGAGTTGTAGAATGTAACGGGCTGGATTGGGGTGAATGGTGAAACTAACAGCAATGTAGTCTGGACCCTCATTTGATCAACCTGATTGAACATACAACCCCTCACCACACGCTGGAAGGTGGGGCTGTGGGGTTTAGGCACAACAGCCTGCGAAATTGGTTTTACGTGAAGGATGCTTGTACTCATGGATTATCACTTATAGCTAAAAAATGAAAAAAAAAAAAACTGAGAGAAAATGCAGGAAGTTACGGCAGAAAGCATGATCTCGGTTGGGGTGGGGGTTGGGGGTGGGGAAGGGAAATATGCCTGAACCTAATGGAAATGATGTATGAAATGCAAAAGCATCAATAAAAAATGTTAAAAGAAAAAAACAAAAAACAAAACAAAACTTGGTAACTGCAGTCTCGCATCAGGGGCACAAAAGCAACATAAATCTTTGATTTCCTATGAATAGTTCTATTACTTTCAAAATGATTGATCTCAAGAGTTCTGTATAATCCTTCTAATTGTATGAATAAACACATGTATCCTCAAAAAAAAAAAAAAAAAAAAAAGAAGAATGAAATTAAACCCCTACCTCTCGCCCTGTACAAAAATTAACTCCAGATGGATCAAAGACCTCAGCGTGAAACCCCAAATCTCTGAAGGTGATAAAGAAAATGTTGGCAGGCAGCTACAGACATCGGCATAGGAAAAACTTCCTAAACTCGACAAGCAGCTTGCACAAGGATTAAGGTCGACAATTGACAAATGCGACCTCATTAAACTCAAAGCTTCTTACATCAAAGAAACAGTCAACGAAGTGCGAGGAATTCCACAGATGGGAGGAAACTTTCACCACAGAAACACATCTGACACAAAGCATTGATTTCCCAGTTATATATAAACTCCTCAAAAAACAAAGAAGAAAGAAAACAACAAATGACCCAACCAATAGATGGAGCAAAGGAGCTGAACGAGACTTCACAAGCGAGGAATTAGAAATGGTGAAAACACCTTAAGAAGTGTTCAACATCACTAATCATTGAGAAATGCAAATCAAAACCCTCTTAAGATATCATCTTACTCCACCAATAAGACTGGCTAGGATCAAGAAAAACAAATGATACCAAGTGCTGGAGAGGTTGTGGGGAAAGGGGAACACTCATCCACTGCTGCGGAATGTAAACTTGTGCAGCCACTATAGAAAGCAGTGTGAGAACCCTTGGAAGACTTGGAATGAACTTGCCACCCGACCCCAGCCATACCACTCCTAGCATGTACCCTCAAGCGACTCACCCCACTGCAGAGATACCATGCACGGCCATGTTTATTTCAGCTCTCTTCACAATAGCAAGGAGCTGGAACCAACCCAAATGCCCCTCAACTGATGAGTGGATAGAGAAAATGTGGTACATCTACACAATGGAGTTCTATGCAGCACGAAGAAAGACAACATGATGAGCTTTGCAGGAAAATGGCTGGAGCTAGAGGACATCATGCTGAGTGAAGTAACACAGTCCCAGAAAAACAAAGGATGAATGGTATCCCTCATCTGTGGATGCTAGTGCCAATTACCTAGTTGTAAGTATTTCTTGTGCATGGCCCCTTGAGCTTTTGTTCAAAGCAGTTGGGAGTGATACATATTGGAAACAACAACAACAACAGCAACAACAGAAAGGACTGTATCAAAGAACTGACTGAAACATTGAAGTTCTGCTCGAAACAGTCAACTTCCACATGGAGAATATTGAGAAAGAGATGAAAAGCATGTTTGGCAGAATGCATGAGCTCTGGTGGAGTGGGGGGATAGGAGGGACACGGATCTAGATTTGATAAAAAATATATAAATAAATAAATTAAAAAAAAATCCCAGTGCAATTCCAATTAATTCAAATGCAACATGTCATTTATATAGGCAGTGTGACATGGCCTCCTAGCAGCCAGAGAGGTTCTGTGACCCTCCCTCTGAGGTATGGTGGCTAAAGTATTAGCTCACACACATGCCCAAGCTCACATCTGACATGCCCACAACACATCATGAATGTGATTGATTTTGATGAGCCTACCAATTATTTGTAGTCGAGTATTCCTACTTTAAATTTTTGAAATTTGGAGGCTGTCCTAGTTTGTCTTCCATTGCTGTGACAAAACACTCTGACTGACACCAACTTGGGGAGGAAAGGGTTTATTCAGCTTACATCTCCTGGGTCACAGTTCATCACTTAAGGAGCCCAAGGCAGGAACTCAGGGCAGGAACCTGGAGACAGGAGCTGAAGCACAGGCCATGTAGGAATGCTGTTCACTGGCTTGCTCCTCTGGCTCATGCCCAGCCTGACTTCTTATATCATACACAACAACCTGCCCAGGGTGGCACCACTCATTGTGGGCTGGGACCTCCCACACTGCTCGACCATCAAGACAATACTCCACAGATGTGGCCACAGGCCGGAGGAGCCAATTCCCCAATTGAGGTTCCCTCAACCCAGGTGTGTCATGTGACACTAAAGCTATCCAACACAGAGGCACTTACCTAGATATATCATTTATGAAGTAGACATATAATTCTGGATTATTTTTGTCTCTGTACTCCTTTGAAGAACCATTGACTTTAGGAGGAAAAATGTGTTTGACACATAGGAAGTTACATGTGGGAAGTATTTGTTGTTTCAAATAGCATTTCTTTAGTGCTATAATATTTTTACAACATAAGTTTGTATTTAATGGCTGTGACACATGCCAGATATATTGAGGACTAATTTTATATTAACAAAATGGGGAAAGTCCTTAAAACTTTAAAGTCAGTGGAGAAGTTCAAGAATCTTATGACCATTTGATAAAAATGTTCCCTGTAACTTTCAATAAATAGCCATAGCTTTGATGCTAGGGTTGGGCTATTCTCAAAAATCTCAATAAGATTAGACATTAAAAAGAGCCATAGCAATAAAAATAGCATATTTTTTCAAAGAATTAAATAGAGGATATATTTCCAATTCAACTGCCTTGCCATTTAGGGAAGACAGACTTATCGTCAGCTCCCATATCATTCTTGCAAATATTTTATCTTCTGCTGTTTTTTTATTGACGTTATTGTCATCTGATCCCTTCTGTGCAAGATCATTTTATAATAACAGTGGATGGAGCTTTGCTTTTATCACATAGACCTCAAGGCCAACAGAATGCAGCCAGTTAGGCAGAAAATGGCTTTTGTAGGCTGAGATAAAAATAGACTCTTTTATAGAAGTTTCTTCTATGAGTCACACAGCAAGTAAATGTGTTTTTGATAGAGAACTTTGTAAACTTGTAACAGCTCTATCACATAAACACTTAACTGGAATTTCAGGGTAAAAAGTTTAAATGTAGGTATGTTTATCTGCCCCTCTGCTTTAACTATATCCATGCATATGTTTGCCCAGGGCAGTGGGAAGTTCATTAAAAAAGACAGTACTTGAGGCAATCATAGGTGGCTACCTGTAGGTGGTCAGATGTTTAATTTCAAGTCTCCACAATGAATCTCCATTATAGGGATTAGGAATGAACTAATATTCAAGGATGGAGTCTGATGGTATGGTCTCTGCCTGATTTGGCTATTTTAAATAGAGTCCCTGAAGTTTGGGTAGGCTTATAAAGAAGATGATGGTGACTGTTAGGTCCAGGCTTCCCAGAATCCCAAGGGGCACACAAATGCCCACTTCCTCCAGAAGCTGCCAATCTTCTGACCCCTTCCCCTATTCCTGAGGCCCCACCCCATGGGTATAAATGGGTGGACCCCAGCCACCATTTCTCTCTCTCTCTCTCTGTCTCTCTATGTCTGTCTCTCTGTCTGCCTCTCTCTGCCCCCCCCTTGTCCTGCTCCCTGCCATGCTGTCCAGTCCCACCACATGTCTGCAGGTGGCTCACGCTGGCAGTCCCACATGTAAGTAAAGCATGTTCCTGGAGTGACCTAAGCCTCATGTGCCTTTTATTGGGATCCATGCTTTTTTACAACCTAACAGTGACAACCAATGTTTTTCTTTTCTACAGGATAATCAACTCTCAATCATTCATATGTTTGGGATGTTGTTTATAGAACGTGTCAGAATCTTGGTCTTCAGAAAGTTGTACTTAGGTCATTGGAGATCATGGGACCTCAGTCCCCTTTTTGTTCCCTGATTCAATATGTAATACAGCCTGCATTGGGCTCATACCAGAGCTAGTTCTTTGGTGTTTGGACTTGCAGGCTTTAAAAGCTATGTATTCCATTTATTTACTATATCCATAAATTGGCTGCATTCCAGCTTATAATAAAGCAGTTTTGTGTGTTATATAGTTAAAGGGAAATATCATGGTTAGGATCAGACCTATTTTCACATTCACTTTGCCAGCCACGCTCTCTCTCAAGCTGCTCTAATGTAAGTTGATTACCACATTCTTAGTTCCAATAGTTATAAAATACATTTCAGCTGGAAAATGTTGATAAATGTGACTTTGGTTGAAATATGACATTCACTTTTTCTGAGGAATAATTAAATGTAGGCTAGCACATTATGAAACCCAAGATTTCTGTATACTCCTGTTCATAGTTTCACTTTCTAAACTCAGCTGTTTGTACACTCAGGCTTGACGCTCTATGTGCACACATCTGTGTGTGCTTTATCTTGTGTCTGAGGAAAACGTAAGCTCATGACTTTTACCACAGAAAAGTATCCTACCCAAGAGGAGATGATGTTCCAAGTCCTTAACAAAGAAATACTAAACATCACATTGTGGAGTCCTTCCAACTTGGAATCGAATACTCAGATTAAAAATAAATACCATTGGCAGGCTCTTGGGTAACTAAGTCTGAAGACTAAAATAATTCAGTCTAACAGAAAGAAAGAAGAGTAAAAATCACAGAGAATCTTTGTGGAATTCTCTGAGGATTTTTTTTTAATTTTTATTTTTTATTAGGCTGAAAGATGTCATGTTTGAAGGCTCCTTCTTGGCAAGCCCAAACAATCATTGGTCCTGCCCTTGTACTCCACACTGGGGTCTTCCCTTCCTGTAGTCACCAAATGAGGTCCAGTAAGCACCACATCCTGTCTGGATTCTCCTGTACTGGTCTCCATGATGCAGCCTGGGTAGTCCAACAATGGCAGTCTATACTCTGAAGAGGCTGAAACCCCAGTAGTAGCTCAGCCCACAAGATGGATGTCTCAGCAGTCCCCATCTGGCACTGAAGGTTTGGAGGATTCTTGGAGAGACATGAGTCTTCAGTCCATATTGGAAGGTTGAAAAGCTGTGTTTCATGTCTTTGAAGGATGGCAAAAGCAGTGGCAGCCTCCGGGTAGCTGCACTTGCCAGTAAGACAGGCAAAACTGTGCTCTTTTTTTCTTTTTTCTTTTTTTGATTTTTTTCTCTTTTTACTAAGAGTTTTATAACTGAAGCACAAGTTTTATAACTGAAGTACAATTTCTCAGGTCTTACTAATTATTTGTTTCTGGCTATACTTTCCTTTTGGAGGCTTAAGGCCACACTGTTAGCCCAGATTAACCAAGGTGTTTGTTTTCTCAAGGTCAGTTGAGGATCCATTCCTCAGGTTTGGGGTGGGGGGAAGGAGCCCCTGGCTCTCTGAGGATATTTTTTTTTAATTTTTTTTAATTTTATTTATTTCTGTATGTGTATCAATGTACTGTCTGCATGTAGGTTTGTGCACCCGTGTCATGCAATCACCCGTGTCGCCGAGGTCAGAAGAGGGTCTCGGATTCCCCTGGAACTGGAGTTCTCCTGGAATTGGAGTTTCAGACGGTTCTCGGCCGCCATGTGGGTGCTGGGGATCGAACCCGGGTCCTCTGTAAGAGCGGTCAGCACTCTTAACCGCTAGGCCACCTCTCCAGCCCCTCTCTGAGGATATTTTAAACACAAGTAGAATGCTTGAGTCTGACACCATTAATCTTTTATAGCAGTGTTGGTCCTCTTTGCAGTAAATAGTTCCAGAAAAATAAATTAGATTTCTATGTGAGAATCAGTACAACCTTGTGGAACTGTTGCTGGCTATACTGTCTGGCAGCATGGGCTCAGTTCAAAGTGATACTGAACAGCTGTCCTGTACACCTGGACACAATGGGGTAGTATCAGTGCTAATACTATAGTGATGCTGGGAGGATTCAGTGACTTAATACAAGCAAAATTCCAAGAAAGATGGTTGGAATATTTAAGCATCTTCCAACCATCAGCTATTATAAGATTAATGTGAGTGAGTCATTAATTTCCAATGTATGATTAGGGTTCTCCTTTGGCATTAGGATAGAAAGCTAAAATTCTTGGCTACTGAATCAATATGTACTTAATGCAGAAATGCAGTACATTATGTCAATGGACTTCTTTTTTAAATGTCAGAAGATGGACTGTTAATAAGTACAATATACTGCAGTCTTAGCAGTGTAACAGAAGGAGAGGAAACAGTTGGGATATTTATAAGCTTAAAATGCTGGACTCCAATTGATTAGGGTGTGCTTTATAAGAAGGAAACTTTGGATTAAACAAACATTGAAATATATTGGTTGGGAATTGATTGTGTAAACTGTGCTTTGGAAACTGAGCTGTTGGTCCAGGTAAGGAAATTATAGACTCAGATGAACAAATTTGCAGGCATGTTTATGATTCAAATGTGCACTCATTGGTTTATAGTCATGGCTGTTCTTGGAAAACATTCTTCACAATATATATATATATATATATAGAGAGAGAGAGAGAGAGAGAGAGAGGGAGAGAGAGAGAAAGAGAAAACCACAGAGACAAATGCACACAGTTACATACTCATAGACACACATAAAGGCATATACATACACAGATACACATATGTAGATACAGAGACAAACTAATTCATTGATACACACACGTACACACATACACACAGACACAAGCCCACATATAGACACACCCCTACAGAATTAGAACCATATACACACATCAATACAGAGACACAAACAAATACATGGATAAACACATAGACACATCCACACACATATGTGTATACACATGGAGACACCCAGAGAAGCACACACATATGCACATAGATACACACAGGAACAAGAAACACACACAGATGATATACACAGATAGACACACTCATTCATATAGGTACAGAAACACATACATGCAACTATGTATAAGCATGGATACACAGACATACATAGATACATACAGACAAAAAAACCCACAGACATTTACACATAGACACAGACACACACGTATACACAGATACAGAGACATACCCACCCAGAGACACACCTACATACACACATATACACAGATACACCTACAGACACACAATACACAAATACGTAGACACATAAACATATATACCTAGACACAGATACACATATACAGAGATACAAAGACACACTCACACGTAGACACAAATACATATAAAAATACACACAGATACATACAGGCACACACATAAACACATACAGAGACCAACTCACACAGAGTCATATATATACATATACAGACATACACATAGATTCACACAGATATAAATACATGGATACACAACACATTCTGAGAAGCTCAGCATGAGAAAGAAATACTCCAGACTTTCTCCAAAGCAAACAAAGCAAATTTTTCCTTGTTCTGTTAGACCTAAGGCATAAACATGTAAACACTTTTAAAATTATAATATTTTTATTGATGTTTTATGTATTTCAGGCATAATTTTTCAGTTTAATTTAGACATATTCCCCTTTCCCTTCTTCCCACCCACCCCAGTTCATGCACTCTGCCATACATGTCCTGCATCTTTCTCTCAGTCTCTCCAAAATTTTTCTCTGCAAAGGCAGAATTCAACCACATCATTCCATTCCTTGACCCAGTCCTCATGCTGCTGTGGTTCTCTCCCAACTGTACTACTCCAAAGTGTGCCCATGTACCAGAATTTTGTTCTCCAGGAATAAACTTTATGTTAATTCATATGTATGTTTGGAATTCATTTTTTCCTTTTAATTTTATATTACTCTAAAATATGTATATATACCTTCCTAACATATACATTAACTGCCATGTCTGAAAGTAAGTGGTAAGTTAATTCTGGGGCTTATTAGGAGATTCACATTATAACATCAGAGTTACTTTCATATAAAAAGAAATATAACAATAACATTGCTTAGCTTGCTTTTCAATTGGGGGATTTGGTATTAGCATCCACAAATGAGGGAAACCATTCCCCATTTTTTTGGGGGGGAGGGAAGGACTGTGTTACCTCACTTAGCATAATGGCTGTGAGTTCCATCCATTTACCTGCAAAGTTCATGATGTTATCTTTCTTTGCTCCACTGTGGAGATGTACCACATTTTGTTATCCTCTAGTCAGTTGGTGGGCATTTGGGTTGGCTACAACTCTTTGCTATTGTGAAAAGAGCTGCAATAAACATAGATGTGCATGTATCTTTGCAGTAGTATGAATCTTGTGAGTATATAACCAGGAGTGGTATGGCTGGGTCAGGTGGTAGGCTCATTTTGAGTCTTTTAAGGGTTCTCCACACTGCTTTCCATAGTGGTTGTACGAGTTTACATTCCCACCAGCAGTGGATGAGTGTTCCCCTTTCCCAAAAACCTGTCCAGCATTTGGTGTCTTTTGTTTTCTTGATTTTAGCCAGTCTTATCAGAGCGAGATGATATCTGAGAGGGGTTTTAATTTGCATTTCCTTACTTATTAATAATGTTGAACACTTTTAAAGATGTTTCTCAACCATTTTACTTCTTCACTGGTGAAGTCTCTATTCAGCTCTTTACTCCATTTTTTGATTGAGTCTTTTGTTTTTCACTTCTTTGTTTTTTGAGTAGTTTATATATTTACTGGATGTTAATGTTCTGTCAGATGTATCAGCGGTGAAGATTTCCTCCCACTCTGTGGGTTTTCTCTTCACTTCCTTGATTGTTTCTTTTGCTGTACAGAAGCTTTTGAGTTTGATGATGTTCCCACTTATCAGCTGTTGACCTTATTTCCTGCGCAGCAGCTTCTGCTTTATTTAGAAAGACTTTTCCTACTCCTATGTCTTGTAGTTTGCTACCAACTTTTTTCTTCTATCACTTTCAGAGATTCAGGTTCCACATTGAGGTCTTTGATCCACTTGGAGTTCATTTTTGTACAGGGTGAGAGGTAGGGGTTTATTTTTGTTTTTCTACATATGGTGACCCAGTTTTGCCAGCACCCTTTGCTGAAGATGCTATCTTTCCTCCAATGAGCTTTTTTGGACCTTTTATCGAATATGAGGTGGCTGAAATTGTATAAGCTCAAGTTTGGATCTTTAACTTGTTCCATTGGTCAACAGGTCTGTTTTTGCTCCAGTACCAGGCTATCTTTAGGACTATATCCCTGAAGTATGGCTTGAAGTCTAGTAAGGTGATACCCCCTGTATTGCATTTTTCTCTCAAGGTTGCTTTACCTATTCAGGGTCTTCTGTCTTTCCATATGAATTTAAGAATTGTTATCCAAGTCTGTGAAGAAACTCTTGGGGATTTTAATTGGGATTGCATTGAATCTGTATATTAATTTGGGTAGAATGGACATTTCTACTATATTAATTTTTCCAATCCATGAGCATGGGAGGTTTTTCCACCTTTTGATGTCATCTTCAGTCTCCTCCTTCAGGGGTTTACAATTTTTGTTGTAGAGATATCTGGTGTTTGGTGAAATATTCAATATATGTGTGTGATATCCATTTGTTGTATTGTTCAGTTCCAATGTCTCTCTGTTTGTTTTTTGGGCAGTTTATCTATCCAAGGGGCTCAGTGGGGTATTGAAGTCCCCCAGTATTAGTGAGTTGGGATTAATCTGTTTCTTGAGGACCCACAAAATTGTGTTTATATAGTTCATTGCACCTGAGTTTGGTGCAAAAACATTTAGGAATGTGATGTCTTCCTGGGTATTTGTTCCTTTGTTAAGGATGTAGTGACCCTCTTTGTCTCTTCTGATTGACTTTACTCTGAGGTCTATTTTGTCTGTTATTAGAATCGCAACTCTTACTTGCTTTTTAGCACCATTTGCTTGGAATATCTTTTCCATTCTTTCACTTTGAGTTGGTGTCTATCCTTGAGAGTGAGATGGGTTTCTTGTAGGCAGCATATAGATGGATTCTGTTTCCTAATCCATTCTCCCAGTCTATGTCTTTTGATTGGGGAGTTTAGATCATTAATATTTAAGGTCATTATGGAGAGATGTGTGTTGCTTCCTTTCAACTTATTCCTGGTTTGCATTCTTGGTCTAGGTTTGTATTTATGGTTCTATGCTTTTATTAGATTCTCTCTTTAGTTGGTTGAGGATAGTTGCTCCTTTCCTCTGTTCTTTGAATTGCTTCAAGTATTTTCTGAAGTGTTTGCTTTTTTTTTGACATGTATTATTTCATCTTATGTTATGAAAGAATTTTCTTTCTCCTTCAACTATAATTGACATTTTTGCTGGATATAGTAGTCTGGGTTGGCATTTAAAGTCTTTTAGCACTGGGAACCAACAAAGCTTTATCAAGAGGAGTTTGACAGGTTAAACAGACCCATAACATTTCAGGAAACTGAGGTTGTAATATAAAACCTCCCAACTAACAAAAGCCCAGGCCCAGATGGCTTCACAGCAGAATTCGATAAAACATATAAAGAGGTCTTACAACCTTTACTATTCAAACTATTCAGAAGGATACAAACAGAGGGAAATCTCCCAAAGTCCTGCTGCTATGAAGCCATCACTCTAATACCGAGGGCAAAGACACAACCAGGCAAAGACATAACCAAAAATAAACAAAAACCATAGACCCATCTCATTAATGAAAACAGATGCAAAAATTCTCAACAAAATACTTGAAAACCACATATAGACTCACATTAAAAAGATCATCCATCATGATCAAGTCGGATTTATACCAGAGATGCAGGGATGGTTCAACATGCATAAATCAACAAATATAAAACACATAAATGGACTGAAAGACAAAAATCACACAATCATCTCAAATTGATGCAGAAAAAGCATTTGACAAGCTTCAACATACCTTCATGTTTAAAGTTCTACAGGGAATTGGACTGAATGGAACATTCCTAAATATAATCAAAACCATATACAACAAACCCACAGCCAACATCATCCTAAATGGAGAAAAATTAGATAGAACCATTCCCCTAAAGGGTGGGAACCCAGCAAGTCTGTCCATCTATTATAATGACTTCTATTGCCTTAAAATGTTTGTGTGTGCACGTGTGTGCAGAGGGGGAGCATTGCAGCATAGTGTATGTGTGTGGAGGACATAGAAGAAATTTTAAGGGAGTCAGCATGAACAAGACCCATGCAACCTCAATTGGAAAAAAATCCATAGAACTAGAGAAATGAGCATCAGTCTCCAAACTTAGCAGAGGAACTACTGGATGAACTCACACCAAGGGACATTGGGGTGCACAAACATCATTCCATAGGCCTTAACATACATGACAGAGCCGGGCGTGGTGGCGCACGCCTTTAATCCCAGCACTCGGGAGGCAGAGATAGGTGGATCTCTGTGGGTTCAAGGCCAGCCTGCTCTACAGAGTGAGCTCCAGGACACCTGGTACTAAAAGGGAGACCCTGTCTCACAAAGACCAAAAAAAGTGTAAAACCAAAAAGAAAAATAAAACAACAAACATACATAACAGAATACATAAACTCCTATTGGCAGGCTATGGGAAGGGTCCAAATGGGGGGAGTTTTTAAATATGATTAAGATGTATGAAATTCATAAGAAATCAATAAAATACATTGGAAAAGAAAACAGAAAAACTAATGTGTGTAAGCGGTGGGGGGGCACTGTGTCATAGCGTGTGTGGAGGACAGAGAGCAACTTTTGGGAAACCAGTTCTCTCCTTCGACCATGTGTGTTATGTGTGTTCTGGGGACTGAATTCCAGTTGCCAGGCTTGTAAGGCAAACAAACGCCTTTGCCTTCTGAGCTCTCTTGCGGGACTTATTGCAATGCTTTGAGAATCAGTGACATATTGTCTAATCTGCAAGGATATAGAATTTTTTTCTTCCATTTGACAAAGACATTACTTGCTGAAACTGATGAGATGCAAGATAAAAGAAGAAATGATACCCCACACTCTGTGCATTCAACTCATGAGATTAGCGATGAGTACCAGGAGAGTGGGAAGGGGAGGGCGATGTACTCAGATTACAGATAAACTCCGCCAAGGGGGGGGATAAGTTAGACTTTCTTCTAAGCAGACTGGCCCTGCCCATCAGACATAAGACATCAGAAGCCTCCCAGAAATGTATCCCTCTGTGGCAAAGTGGATCTACAGATTCAGTGATCCCTACCAACAAGACAGCTTGGCTGAGGAGAGGGGCTAAGGGATTATAAGGGAAAGAGCATGAGTGGACAGCTGGTTCTCTCTGCCCAGCCACCACCATGTTGTGCAAAACATCTTGGGGAGTGGTCCTGGCCTGTGGAACATGAAGGAAGCGCCAAAGTGTGATGGGTCCTCCTGGGTGTCAACGGGACTGGACCAAGGAACAAATAACAGAAAAACGAACTTCAGATTGGACCACCTCAACCCGGAAGGCCCACCCCAAATCTGTGCGTTACCTTCTGCCAGCAGGCAGTATAAAAGGCCACAACAGAGGGACCTGGTCCCTTTTTTCCCTGTGGCTTGCCTCTCTCTCACTGGTGAGTTTGTCTTGCTGCTGTGATCAATCCTTCAGATCCCAGCGTGTACTGAGACCAGCAGATCTGGAATCCACTGGGCCTTCAGCACCAGATTGGGACTACTGAGACATCCAGCCTTGCAGACTGAGCAGTTCCCTGGATTCTCAGCCTCTCCAGTGCAGCGCAGCTACTGTTGGACTACTTGAACTCTGTCACGTGAGCAAATCAATAAATTGTATATAGCTAAATATTTGTCTTGTTGCTTCTGTTTCTTTAGAGAACCCTGACTAATACACAAAGTGACCCTGGAAGTGAAGATTTCCCCCATTTGCTATGCAGGAAAATCCATTAAACTCACTAGACTCCCCTAACTGAAGATTTTAGGGACTCTTTCTTGGTCCATCTCTGGGCCTGAAGCAGGAGGCAGGAAGCTGAGCACCAAAATGGCTATCAAAGTACCCTGCTGAGCTGCATGAGAGCCGGTCTTCCTGGAAGGAAAATTATCTGTGACAAATTGACATAGTTGGCAGGATAGGGAGAGCTGAGGATGAGTTTGGGAAGAGCGATGGGATTCTTTCTGTTAGGGAGGAAGAGGCGATAACTGAAGTGAAGCTGGATGAAAGTTCAGAGGACATATTGGCATGGCAGGCTGTCTGCATAGTTCTGGCTGGTGTAGTGGCAGCCTTGTGGATTGTTACAGAGAACTTTAAGATGCAAAACTTAAGTGAAGCCACTTAGGCTGATAAGGGCAATTGGAGAAATCCCCAGCTCACTTCTTCTAAGTGGCACAGAGTGACGTAGCTAATTGAGCAATGGGGTCCTCCATGTGAATATGGGGATTTTTTGAAAACAGATGGTCTAAATCAAACTTTGCAAGCCCTGGGAGTGGCGAAGCAAGTTTGGGAATTGCAACAATCCATGGCTGAGGTGGCCTGGACCTTAATTTATATTGTAGTTTGTCTTCCATTGCTATGACAAACCACTCTGACCAACACCAACTTAGGGAGGAAAGGGTTTATTCAGCTTACATCTCCTGGGTCACAGTTCATCACTTAGAGAGCCCAAGGCAGGAACTCAGGGCAGGAACCTGGAGGCAGGAACTGAAGCACAAGCCATGGAGGAATGTTGTTCACTGGCTTGCTCCCCTGACTCATGCTCAGCCCACCTTCTTATACAATACACAACAACCTGCCCAGGGTGGCACCACTCTTGTGGGCTGGGCCCTCCCACACTGCTCGACCATCAAGACAATACTCCACAGATATGGCCACAGGCCAATCCAATGGAGCTAATTCCCCAACTAAGGCTCCCTCAACCCAGGTGTGTCAAATTGATACTAAAGCTATCCAGCACAATTGACCCCTTGTCAACTTGACACACAAAACACATCGCTATTAAACCACCACCTTTCCAGTTCTTATCCCCAAAGTATGATATTAACATTAATCACAACCTAAGACAGTACAACCTTAAAAGCCCCACAGTCCTTAAAATGTCCAAATACTTAAAAGTTCACAGTCGGTTAAAAGTCTCTTAACTGTGGGCTGCTGTAAAATCCAAAACAAGTACTGTCTTATCAGGCACTCTCAAACAAAACCTAAGTCCAGCAAGTAGCTCAAGGCTGGACACCTGGGATACACTCACAATCTTCTGGGCTCCAAAGGGTTTTGGCAGCTCCCCTTCTCTGACTCTGCCATCCGGGGCACACACAGCTCATCTCACAGGCCCAGGCTGACTCCGTTCCACACCTGCCGCTGCTCTTGGTGGTCGTCCCACGACTCCCAAATGCTGGAGTCGCCACTGAAACTGAGGCAGCACCTTCACCAATGGTCTCTTCTGACCTCTCCTGGTGCAAAGCCTCAGCTTCTCTCCATGACCCCTGCAAGTCTGAGGTCTTCACTGCAACTGAGGTGCACTTTCATCAGTGGTCTTTCCTGACCTTTCACAGTGCCAAGCCTCAGCTGCTTTCTGTGGCCCCCTCAAATTTCAACACCGGAACCATACAGGAGACTTTTACACGTTACCAAGTTCTGCTTCCGGCTCGAGATGGAGGCTCAGGCCCCTTCTGGATCATAGCTTCTGTGTGCTGACCCTGAAGAAATTCTTCCCAGAAGATTTTACCACAGTGATGCTGGTCTCATGTTACTTACAGCTGATTTTTCAGCCCCAGCTAACCAGCATCAATTGTCCCAGTACAACAAAGATTTCACTTCAGGTTCTGGTCTCTTGTTACTTACAGCTGATTCTTCAGTCCCAGCTGACCAGAGCCCACAGATTACACAGTCCTGATGATCTCTGTTCCCCTTTGAAACTAGAAACTTCACAAGCCAGGCCTCCATCTTCTACAACTCCTTCAGCAAAACTGCTCCAAGCTCCACCACAACGATCTTTAGGCATTCAATGATCTTCCCAGCCCAAAGTTCCAAACTCCTCCACACTTTATATTATTAAAGTTTGTCTCAGGTAGAAGAGGCAGCCCAAAGAGAGATAAACTATTTAAGGGAGAAATTAGAACAAGAAAACACTGCTTACTCCTGGGAAGGAATTTTTCTGCAGCACCAAGTTAAAAGAGAAGGAAAAACTTTGTGAGGTTCTCCAAAACATGGAGAATAACATTAAATATGTGACCAAGGCAATCTGTGCCACCTTGAAACAAAGACCACGAGGAGAGCTCAGACACACAGGAGCAGATCAGGGCTTGGAAGCTTTCTTTCTGTAATAGTGTCATGTTGCTGTCACTATAAGTCCATGAAAGTAAAAAAAAAATTGTTTTAGAGTACTTATGGATTCTAAATTTTATTTACAGTTTATATTATTAGTTATGAATATTATCCTTGCATGTGTGTATATGGACTGCATGTTTTCCTGGTACCTGTGGAGGTCAAGTGAGGGTGTCTAATTCCCTGCAAATGGAGTTGCGAATGGCTGTGGCTACTGGTGATCAAGGTCTGGAAG
Organism: Rhizomys pruinosus; assembly: GCA_009823505.1. Classification (NCBI taxonomy): domain Eukaryota; kingdom Metazoa; phylum Chordata; class Mammalia; order Rodentia; family Spalacidae; genus Rhizomys; species Rhizomys pruinosus. The sequence goes on from VZQC01006754.1 coordinate 424,062, forward strand.
AGTAAGACATGCTCTTCACTGCTGAGCCATCTCCATCTCTCCAGCCCCTTGTGCAATTTTTAATTTCTCTTAGTTCCTCAATATGAATAACTTATTTTCACAGTTTAGAATTAAATAGCAATGAATAAATACTTCACAAAATGATGTTACATGTTATGTACAAGACTAATGAATGAACTTTAGAAAAGGCACACAATTGCTGAGAGGCTCACTCACACCTGGAATCCCATACTTGGGTGGGTGAGGTAGTAAAATCTCAACTTCAAGGCCAGTATGGAGTACATAGCAAGAACCTGTCTCAATTAAAAAAAAATACAATGTCTGGAATGAGTGCACTGAAAGGACTGTCAAGAGTGCCTAGGTGCTGTGTGCGGCCTGTACAAATGTATTGATCTACATGAGATCCCTGAAACGCATGGTGGAAGGAGAGAATGGATTCTGGAAAATTCTTCTCTGACTTCCACATATTAGCTGTGGCACACGTGTGTGCACAGGCACATACACACTCACAAATAACAAAATAGTAAAATAAGTAAGTAAATAAATGAAAGGGTGTAAGAAAAAGAGAATAAAGTAGATGTGCAATAAATATATGGAATTTTTACTGTTAAAATAGTTTTACTATTTGAAAAAGTCACTGTTACTCTATCCTTACAGTGTTTTAGCACAGCCTGTGAAGATTTTTAAATTTCGAATATTTCCCATTTGAAAAGCTCATCATCTTTCCAGGGATGCTGGGAACATGCTAATATGAAGGTGATAGTCACATATATAAAAACTGAGCCAGAGAAATCATACAATTTACAATGCCTAAAACAAAACTCCAAAGACCTAAGACCTTTCTTTAGTCTATACTGTACAATATTCAATGCTTGTGCTATTTTTGTCTCAGTTATACAAATAAAACATGCCATTTAAGGAAAAGCAGAAAACCTTCACCAAGAAAAATAAAATTTCTCAATCTGATAGACTCTCTTTCTTTTAAGTTAATTTTTATTGAGCGCATTTCATACAAAATTTCTCAATCAAATCTAGACTCATTCCCCCATCCATGCCCACCCCTTATGTCCCCCCACTCCCCACCAGAGCTCATGGACTCTGTCATATATGTTAGATCCCGTCTTGCCTATTTTTCTCAGTCTTTTTAACCTTTTTGATGTACAAGTTTACTGTTTTGGTCAGTTTTTTTATTATGTTTTTCTCTCTCTTTTTTGTTCCCTTTAATTTTATATTATTCCAAAATATGCAAATATACACTCCACACATAAATCAAAATTACAAATTCTGAGAATAAACTATAGGTTAATTCCAAAACACATTTAAAGATTAACATTTTAACAGTAAAGTTGCATGCAGGTAAAAAGAATATGAATAGAATATGAATACATATCTTCCACTCACATACGGTAATGACAATATGTGAATACAAGTGGTAGGACAATTCTAGAGCCCATTTAGAGATTAATATTGGAATAGCATAGTTGCTTTCAGATACAATGAAATATAATAATAAAGTTGCTCAGTTTGCCTGCCAACTGGGAATTTGGTGTTAGCATCCACAAATGAGGGAAACCATTCGCCTTTTTTCCCCCCCTGGGACTGTATTACTTACTTCCCTTAGCATAATGGCTTCCAGTTCCATCCATTTACAAGCAAAGCTTATGATGTCATCTTTCTTTACAGCTGCAAGGAACTCCACTGTGTAGGTGTACCACATTTTTGTTATCCAGTCATCAGTTGAGGGGCATTTGGATTGATTCCAGCTCTTTGTTATTGTAAAGAGAGCTGAAATAAACATAGCTGTGCATATACCATTGTAGTAGGGTGCATCTTGTGGGTATATACCCAGGAGTGGTATGGCTGGGTCAAGTGGTAGGCTCATTTTGAGTTTTTTAAGGGTTCTCCACACTGCTTTCCACAGTGGTTGTACCAGTTCACATTCCCACCAGCAGCAGATAAGTGTTCCCCTTTCCCCACAACCTCTCCAGCATTTGGTGTCTTTTGTTTTCTTGATCTTGGCTAGTCTTATTGGAGTGAGATGTTACCTTAGTGTGGTTTTAATTTGCATTTCCTGGGACGGGAGAGATGGCCTAGTGGTTAAGATCATTGACTGCTCTTGCAGAGAACCCAGGTTCAATCCCCAGCACCCACATGGTGGCTGAGAACTGTCTGTAACTCCAATTCCAGGAGAACTCCAGTTCCAGGGGAATCCGACACTCACTTCTGACCTCCACGGCATTGCATGACATGGGTGAACAAACCTACATGCAGACAGTACATTCATGCACATAAATAAATAAAATTAAATTAAAATTAAAAAATTTTGCATTTCCTTAATTATTAATGATTTTGAACACTTTTTAAGATGTTTCTCAGCCATCTTTATATCCTTACTTGTGAAGTCTCTGTTCATCTCTTTCTCCATCTTTTGAGTAGGTCATTTGTTTTCTTCTTTGTTTTTTAAGTAGTTTCTATATTCTGGATGTTAATGCTCTGTCAGATGTATCATTGGTGAAGGTTTCCTCCCACTCTGTGAGTTTTCTCTTCACTTCCTTGATTGTTTCTTTAGCTGTACAAAAGCTTTTGAGTTTGATGAGGTCCCACTTGTCAGCTGTTGTCCTTATTTCCTGTGCAGCTGCTGTTTGGTTTAGAAAGTCTTTTCCTATGCCTATGTCTTGTAGATTGCTGCTGACTTTTTCTTCTATCACTTTCAGGGGTTCAGATTTCTGGTTGAGATCTTTGATCCACTTGGAGTTTATTTTTGTACAGGGTAAGAGGTAAGGATTTAATTTTGTTCTACAAATGGTGATCCAGTTTTGCCAATACCATTTGCTGAAGATGCTGTCTTTCCTCCATTGAGCTTTTTTGGCTCCTTTGTCAAACATGAGGTGGCTGAAGTTATAGTTTGGAACTTCAATTTGTTCCATTGGTCAATGGTTCTGGTTTTTCTTTTTTTGCCAGTACCAGGCTGTCTTTATGATTATATCCCTTTAATATAGCTTGAAGTCTGGTAATGTAATCCCTCCAGTATTGCAGTTACCACTTAGGGTTGCTTTAGCTATTTGTGGTCCTTTGTCTTTCCATATGAACTTACGGATTTTTTTTTCTAAGTCTGTGATAAAGCTCATGGGGATTTTGTTTGGGATTGTATTAAATCTGTATATTAATTTGGGTAGAATGGACATTTTATTATATTAATTTTCCCAATCCATGAGCATGGGAGGTCTTTCCATCTATTGATGTCATTTTCAATCTCCTTCTTCAGGGTTTTAAATTTTTTGTTGTAAAGGTCTTTGGTGTCTTTGGTTAGGTTTATTCCTAGATATTTTATTTCTTTTGAGGTTATTCTGATTGGGAAGGTCTCGTTATATTCCTTCTCCAGTTGCTTATTATTGGTGAAAAGAAAGGCTACTGATTTTTCTAGATTTATTTCGTATCCCACCAATTTACTGAAACTTTTAATAATTTCTAAGTGTTTTCTGGTCAAATTTTTAGCATCCCTTAGGTAAACTATCATATCATCTGCAAAAAAGGGATAGTTTTACTTCCTCTTTTCCAATTAGTACTCCTTTAATTTTGCTTTCTTGCCTTATTGCCTTAGCAAGCATTTCAAGCACTATATTGAAGAGGAGTGGTGATAGTGGACAGCCTTGCCATGTTCCTGCCTTTAAGGGGAATGCTTCCAACTTTTCTCCATTTAGAATGATGGCTGTGGGTTTCTTGAATATGGCATTTATTACATTGAGGAATGATCCCCCCAGTCCCTCTAGGACTTTAAACATGAAGGGATGCTGGATTTTGTCAAAAGCTTTTTCTGCATCAATTGAGATGATTATGTGGTTTTTGTCTTTCAGTACATTTATGTGTTTTATGATATTTATTGATTTATGTATGTTGAACCATCCCTGCATCTCTGGTATGAATCCAAACTGGTCATGATGGATGATTTTTTTGATGTGTGTCTGTATATGATTTGCAAGTATTTTGTTGAGAACTTTTGCATCTGTGTTCATTAATTATATGGGTCTACAGTTTTCTTTCTTGTTTGTGTTTTTACCTCATTTGGGTATTAGAGTGATGCTGGCTTCATAGAAGGAATTTGGGATATTTCCCTCTGTATCCTTCTGAAAAGTTTGAGGAGTAATGGTTGTAAGAACTCTTTAAATGTTTTATAGAATTCTGCTGTGAAACCATCTGGGCCTGGGCTTTTTTTTTTTAGTTGGGAGGCTTTTTATTACATCTTCAATTTCCTCAAGTATTATGGGTCTGTTTAAGGTGTCAATTTATTCTTGGTTAAGCTTTGGCAAATCCAAGAATTTCAGATATTCATCCATTTCTCTTAGGTTTTCAAATTTAGTAGAGTATAGGTTTTTGAAGTATTCTTGTATGATTGTCTGGATCTTTTCTTTATCTGTTGTGATGTTTCCCCTTTCATCATAAATGCGATTGATTTGGAGTTGTTCTTTCTTTTGGTTAACTGGGCTAGAGGTCTGTCTATTTTGTTTATTTTTTCAAAGAACCAGCTATTGGACTCATTGATTTTTTTTTTGTATTGTTTTCTTTGTTTCTATTTCATTGTTGTCTGCTCTGATTTTTGTTATTTCTTCCTGTCTGTTGGGTTTAGGGTTCATTTGTTGTTTTCTCTCAAGTGTTTTTAGCTGCAGTGTTAGATCGTTTATTTGTTCCCTTTCTGTTTTTTTTTTTGTTTTTTTTTTTTTTAATGTGGGCATTTAGGGCTATACATTTCCCTCTTAGGACTGACTTTAATGTATCCTGCAGTTTTTGTTGTGTTATATTGTCATTTTTGTTTAGTTTCAGGAATGTTTTCATTTCATTCTTTATTTCTTCCCTGACCCACTCATTGTTTACGATTGTAGTGTTTAGAGTCCATGTGTTCTTATAGTTAGTAGGGCTTACCCTGGTGTTAATATTGAGCTTTATTGTACTGTGGTCTTATAGAATGCATGGAATAATTTCAATCCTTCTTTTATTTATTGACATTTCTTTTGTGTCTCAGTAAATTGCAAATTTTGGAGAATGTTCTGTGAGGCACTGAGTAGAAAGTATATTCTCTAGTGTTTGGGTGGCATATTCTATAGATATCTGTGAGGTCCATTTCTGTATTGTATTGTTCAGTTCTGATGTCTCTCTGTTTATTTTTTGTCCAATTGACCTATCTAGGGGGCTCAGTGGGGTATTGAAATCCCCCACTATTAGCATGCTGGGATTAATCTGTGTCTTGAGGTCCTGAAGGGTTGTATTTATAAAGTTTGGCGCACCAGAGTTTGGTGCATAAACATTTAAGATTGTGAAATCTTCCTCATTAATTGTTCCATTGATAAGGATATAATGGCCCTCTTTGTCTTTTCTGATTAATTTTAATCTGAGATCTATTTTGTCTGATATTAGAATAGCCACTCCTGCTTTCTTTTTGGTACCATTTGCTTGGAATATTTTTTTCCATCCTTTCACTCTAAGGTGGTGTCTGTCCTTGAGGGTGAGATGGGTTTCTTGTAGGCTGCATATAGATTGATTCTGCATCTTAATCCATTCTCCCAATCCATGTCTTTTTATTGGGGAGTTTAGACCATTAATATTTAAGGTTATTATTGAGAGATACATGCTGTTTTCGTTCAACTTATTTTTCACTTGCATTCTTGGTCTAGGTAATTATTTACTCTGTTATGCTTTTGGTAATTTCTCTCTTGGGTTGCTTAAGGGTATTTGCTCCTCTCCTCTGTTCTTTGAATTCCTTTGAGTATTTTCTGAAATGTTTTGTTTTTTTACATGTACTCTTTCATTTTTTTATGTCATGAAAGATTTTTCTTTCTCCTTCAAGTATGCTTGACATTTTTGCTAGGTATACTAGTCTGGGTTGGCATCTAAAGTAATTTAACACTGGAAATAATTGGTCCATATTCTTCTGGCTTTCATAGTTTGCAGTGAGAAGTCAGCTGTAATTGTGGCTTTCAGTATTTTGGCCTTGTTTTGAGCATCTAGTGTTGTAACTAAGATATGACATGTGGGAATTTCTTTTCTGGTCTTGCCTATTTGGTGTTCTGTATGCTTCTTGTATTTGTATGGGTTTGTCTTTTTTTAGTTTGGGGAAATTTTCTTCTATTAGTCTATTGAAGATCTGATCAATATTGTTCTCTTGGGATTCTTCTCCTTCCTTTATCCCTATGATGCAGAGGTTTGGTCTTTTCATAATGTCCCACATTTCCTGGTTGTTCCACTCTTGTGTGTTTTTTGTTTTTTAATTTTAACGTCAAGTAAAGATTATGAAAATTTTTAAAAAACGTTTCTAGCTATGCTGTGTTATCCTGTAGGTCTGATATTTTTTTCTGCTTCATTCTTTCTGATTTGAGGCTTTTTCCCATATTTTCCTGTGGATGGGATGAATGTTCAATTTCCTTTTTTATTTCATCCTGTGCTTTCTTCAATATTTCCACTTCCTTTTTGAGCTTTTCATTCTCTTGTTGTTGCTCCTTGCTTTGCTGGTCAGTTTCTTTTTTCCTTTCAGCCTGAGATCTTTTCAATGTTTCCACTTCCTTCCAGAGTTTTCATTCTCTCCCTCTAGTTCTTTTCAGAGTTTGTATTTCTCTTCCTCTAGTTCTTTTTGGAGTTTGTATCTCTCTTCCTCTAGTTCTTTTCTGAGTCTCAATCTCTGTCTTAGTTCTTTCTGGAGTTTATCATTCTTTCCTTCTAGTTCCTTCATGAGTTTTTCATTCTCTCCCTTTAGTTCTCTGATTTGTTCTTTATACTCTTTGAATATGTCTACAATTGTTCTTCTAAGATTGTTGTCTTGGTTTCCTTCCTGGGAGATCTCGTTGTTGGTATCTTTTACAGTATTGGTAGAGTTTGGTGGGGATTTATTTTGAGCTTTTCACATATTGTTTTTCCACTGTGTCTTTGGCATGTATATTTGTTGTTGTTGAAGTTGTCCCCCCCCCTTTGTTTGTTTGTTTGGCTTCTGTTGCTAATCTCAAATGTTAATATGGAGAACTGGATGGTCACTCAGTTTGCTTCCTGCTGGTTTCTTCCTCAGTTTTGGTTATGGAGCCTCAAATGTGCTGGATCCTCCCTACCACAGTGAGGCACAGCACCAGCAGTTTATACTTTCCACCACAGTAGCTTGGGGGGGGGGGTTGCAGACCCCACCTGGGCAACTGGGCATGGAGTATGTGCGACCTGGCTGTCCTCCTATCCACACATGCAGTTCTGATAAGTATATGGAATCTTAAACAATATCCCTGCCCTGAAAAATAATAGGAACTATTCATCTTAAGTAAAGATCTTTTAATCTCTATGCATGTATAGATAGATGATAGAATAACTGTGTTCAAGTGAAAAGATAAAATACTATTAATAAAATGTGACCACATATACAAAGTTTTAGAAATATCATTTCTTTCTTTCTTTCTTTATTATTTTTTATGTGTATGAGTGTACTGTCTGCATGTAGGTTGGTGCACCCGTGTCGTGCAGTGCTGTGGAGGTCAGAAGATGGTGTCAGATTACCCTGGAACTGGAGTCAAAGATGGTTCTTAGCCACCATGTGGGTGCTGGGAATCGAACCTGGGTCCTCTGTAAGAGCAGTTGGTGCTCTTAACCACTGAGCCATCTCTCTAGCCCCTAGAAATATCATTTCTTAACAATAATTTTACTGAATTAAAAATTCTGCTGAAGTAAAAATTATTACCATACTATAGCTAAATATCTGTTACTTTTCTTAAACATCAGTGAAATTTCAGACAATTTAAGGTTTATAATTCCTAGTAGATTTACTGGGGCCAGTAGTTTGTGAAGTTGGCTAGGTAAGGGTGACGGTTTGTTTGAAGGTAATACTTTGTAAATATTATAAAGGGAAAGATTTTAGATATATCAGAGAGACAAAGAGAAATATGTACTATGTATCCAACCCAGCAGATTGGTATCAATCTGAATCATGGAGAAAGTTATCTACTTTATCATCAGGTAAGCAAGTATGGTAAGGTATAATTCCAAATACCTTTGGGAAAAAAAAAAACAAATGGAAACCCACTATTGTAGAAGTTTCCTAAAATATACACATATGCATACATTAAAAAGTTTAAATGATGTTACCCAATGATGTGTGTGAGACGTAATGTAAAAATGCCTCTCTCACACACAATAGGTTATCAAATAACTAAAACTAAAGGCTTTTAGGAAAAACCTTAAGGAAACCTACCATTATAGAAACTTCTAAAAGTATATACATATATATCATAAAAAGAGATTAAAATTATCTCATAATATTATCCCTACTAGGTACCATAGACTGTCAAATAAAAATCCAGTGCCTCCAGACGTGGTGGTACACGCCTTTAATCCCAGCACTCAGGAGGCAGAGGCAGGCGGATCTCTGTGAGTTCAAGGCTAGCCTGGTCTGCAGAGTGAGCTCCAGGCCAGTTGGGACTAAAGGGAGACCCTGTCTCAAAAAGACCAAACAAACAAACAAACAAACAAACAATAAATAAATCCAGTGCCAGGAATGGACTCCATCTTCTGAAGCGGTTGGCCAGGGCTGTCATACACCCTGAAATAACACCAGCAATTGCTCCTGCTCTTGGCTACCCACCTAAATTTAAGTAAGATGCTACTGCTAAATACACTATATCCATGAAAAAGCAAAGGAGAAGTCGAGGCAGTGCTGACTTCAGAGCCTCGTCTCTAGTGGCTGGCCTCACAGTCCTGGAGGATGTTATGTGTGCTCCCTGAAGGGAAGATTACCTTGAAACTTGTGACTAGACAGGAAACAAGCCACGGGGATAGCCAATACCATTTGTGATGGTTAATCCTGTTAATCCTGGGTGTCAACTTGACTGGATTTAGGATGAACAAATATGAGAAAGAGGTCTTCAGATTGGATTATCTCAAGCCTGATGTCCCACCCTAAATGTGGGGGTTACCTTCTGATGGCAGCAGGTGTAAAAAGCCATATCAGAAGAGAGTTCGTCCCTTTTTTGCTGTTTGCCTTCTCTCTCACTGGTGAGTTCATCTTGCTGCTGTGATCAACTCTTTGGATCTCACTGTAGACTGAAAACCGTAGATCTCCCAGAATCCATTGGGCTTTCAGCACCAGATTGGGACTACTGAGACATCCAGCCTCGTGGACCGAGCAACTACCTGGATTCTCAGCTATTGTTGGACTACTTGGACTCTATCCTGTGAGCAAATCAATAAATCTGTGTACATGATGCAGGCTCTGGGAAGCCACTTCTAAGCTCATCTAGCTGTGGCTGAGTTCTCTATTCTGTGGTTCCTATCTCTTTACTGGCTGCTAACCGCAGCCCAGTCTTCACTTGGACAGGGTGCTGCATACCCTAAAGGGTGCCAGGAGTCCCAGGAATCTCTCCAGGATTTTTGCACATTGATCCCTATAACTTAGACCCATGGAAAGCACATCATGACCAATTTTTAATCATTTAATCTCTTAGTTTTGCTGTTGTAGTTCTCTAACTCCATCTAAGAAAACATTATCTGCCTCCCAGGGCACATGAGTTAGAGTAAGCACATTTAAAATAATCTCCCTATTTAATATATCTACATAATAATCTCCTTTGCCATGTTAATACAGAGCTTTCAAAAATTCAAGAGTTTAGAGCTAGGAGCCATTTTAGCAGGGCCAGTAAGTGACTATCACAGACAAAAGCAATAAAGAAAAGTGATAATGGAACTCATCCATGTTAGTTCACAGGGACAAGAAGGCCTAAATAAGTGAATTATCAAAAAATTCGCTTGTGTGCAGACATGCTCAGCCTTACTACATTCCATTTTAATCCTATGATGAAAAGAAAGTGGTTATTCTCTACCTTGTTTTCCTTCCTAATATTCTATGTACTTATGGTATTCCATAAGTCTAAATCTGTCTTTGTTAGCTTCAAAATGAACATTGGAACAAGTTATCTGTCAATAATATTTTCATCAAAATTATGGTTATGATACTCTGTTCTTTAAGAGCAAAATTTAAAAACTAATTATGAGGTTCTCAAGGTTTAATTGCTTGTATTATTGTGAGAAAATTTTAAATGAATTATAAGCAGTTCACTCCTCTCCCACCATCTCTCACAGGTTTGACCTTTATAAACAGACTGAGCATATATGTGTAACAGTTTAAGAAAACAAACCAAAGTTCTGGAGATGAACAGCTATCCATTACACTCAGAGTGGGTTTGTGGAGAGTAGAGATTGCAATTTTTGTGTTAGAAAAATAACTTAAGGTTGACTCAAATCTAGTAGCATTGTTTCATCAAAATAACACACACATACACATACACATACACATACACATACACATACACATACACATACACACAAAGTCATAGCAGTAGATATAAACATGGCCTTTTATCTTCTAACCCTTGATACCCTCCTGGGGAGGGAAAGCAAACAAGAGCTCCAGCATATGCTTTGTGACATCCCTGGACATGTCAATCACCCATTTCCTCTAAAATTAATTCTCTTATTCCTTGGTATCTTTATCTTAAAGAAGTACATCTCTCAGGCTACTTTGTCTCCAGGTTTCTAGAAACATTCAACCAGTCTTAAGCATCCAAAGTCATATGAGGGATGACAAGAGAGAACCTTTTCTTATCTTCCTCCCCTGTTGTAACTCTTCTGTAGCTCTATACCACAAGAGTGGTTTATCCTGGACTCTATCTAACACCATTGCCTTTTTGTCTTTTCTTTTTTCATATTTAATGTGACTCTAAGAAAATTTCATAAAGAAGCTGAGAAAATATGCTAAAAGATTCATTTAAAGATCAGCAAAGGACTTTAACCAGAACTAATATTTAACCTTCATGACCACTGCAATTCTGAAATTAGTTAAGATGTGCTGCTTTATGTAATGTATAGTCAGACATATCCTGCTGCTAAGAGTATTTCTGACTTCTAACCTTAGGTATTTAATGCCTCATCTACGGGTTGTCAATAAGTGTGGTGGCACATGCCTTTAATCCCAGCACTTGGAGGCAGAGGCAGGCAGATCTCTGAGTTTAAGCCCAGCCTGGTCTACAGAGTGAGCTTCAGGCCAGCTGGGACTAAAGGGAGACCCTGTCTTGAAAAGACTAAAAAAATAAGTGTGGTATGAAAATATATGAAAATCAGGCGTGCTTGACTTTCTGCCTATTACCATTTCAAATGTTTATAGCTTGACCTGACCTGAAAGACCTTGTCTTAGAAAGACTAAAAAAATAAGTGTGGTATGAAAATATATGAAAATCAGGCGTGCTTGACTCTCTGCCTATTTCCATTTCAAATGTTCATAGCTTGACCTAACGTATACCAATAGGATATTAATATTTCATCTGCTTCTCTATAAATACCTAGAGTGTCATTGAAAGTCACTTTGATTCATTCAGTCTATTCAACAAGGGGGAAAATCCGTGCATCTGTTAATGGGGTTATTTTTTCAGGTGTCCTGTAAAAAATTAACTTAGAAAATCAATGTGTTACCTTATGTTTGATCTTGCAGTTTAGTGACATCTATGGCAGCCTAACAAAAGCCATGTTGGGCAACAGGAAAATGTCAAATATCATTTTTCTCTCTATGATGCATTTATCTTAAATAAAATTCTATCAGATTAAAGGGCATCCTTTAGAAATTATCATTTAGATATATTTACAGATTTTTATGAGAATTTACATTTGTTTTTGGCTCTCAAAGCAGGTACCATGGAGGTCGGGAAGAACAAGCGCCTGACGAATGGTGGCAAGAAGGAAGCCAAGAAGAAAGTGGCTGATCCATTTTCTAAGAAGGATTGGTATGATGTAAAAGCCCCAGCTATGTTCAACATTAGAAACAGCAGGCAAACACTACTGACAAGGACTCAGGGAACCAAAATTGCATCTGATGGCCTCAAGGGTCGTTTGTTTGAAGTGATTTACAGAATGATTAAGTTGCATTTAGAAAATTCAAGCTCATAGGGCAGGCCCACGTGGTGGTGCATGCCTTTAATCCTAGCACTTGGGAGGCAGAGGCAGGTGGATCTCTGTGAGTTCAAGGCCAGCCTGGTCTACATAGGGAGTTCCAGGCCAGCTGAGACTAAAGGGAGACCCTGTCTCAAAAAAACAAAACAAACAAATAAAAAGACAATTCAAACTCATTACTGAGGATGTTCAGGGCAAAAACTGTCTTGACTAACTTCCATGGCATAATCTTACCTGTGACAAAATGTGTTCCACGGTCAAAAAATGGCAGACCATGACTGAAGCTCACGTTGATGTCAAGACAACCGATCGTCACTTGCTTCACTTCTTCCGTGTTGGTTTTACTAAAAAATGAAACAACCAGATACTCAAGACCTCCTGCGCATAGCACCAACAGGTCCGCCAGATCCGGAAGTAAATGATGGAGTTGGGGCTGGAGAGATGGCCTAGTGGTTAAGAGCGCCAACTACTCTTGCAGAGGACCAGGGTTCGATTTCCAGCACCCAGTTCGATTCCCAGCACCCAAGGTTCGATTCCCCAGAACTCCAGTTCCAGGGGAATCTGACACCCTCTTCTGACCTCTGCGGCATTCACGACACACGGGTGCACAGACTTACACGCAGACAGTACATTCATACACATAAAAATAAATAAATAAATAAATAAATAAATAAATAAATAAATAAATAAATAGAAAATGATGGAGATCATGACTTGAGGGGGCAGACAAATGACTTGAAAGAAGTGGTTAATAAATTGATTCCAGACAGCATTGGGAAAGACATAGAAAAGGCTTGTCAGTCTATTTATCCTCTCCATGATGTCTTCATTAGGAAAGCAAAACTGCTGAAGAAGCCCAAGTTTCAATTGGGAAAACTCATGGAGCTTTATGGTGAAGGTAGTAGTTCTAGAAAAGCAACCGGTGATGAGACTGGAGCTAAAGTTGAACAAGCTGGTGGATACGAACCACCAGCCCAAGAATCTGTTTAAAATTCAGATTTTTAACAGTGACAAATAAAAGGTCTTATCTGTGATTTAAAAAAAAAAGAATTTATATGTATGCTTTAGAATTATATATGTATATATATACTCACATATATATATATATATATATATATATATATTCTGCTCCAAATAGTACTTACAGTACTATTTAGAGTAAGATATTTTGATATCGCTTTGAATACTCAGAGTGCAGTTTATTGCACATTGGGAATAATGTCAATCATATATGTCAGTTTGGGAATATGAATTTACTTCTTAAGGTGAACAAATATTGATATTCAACTAATCAAGACTTTTTAATCACCTGGGAGTTGTACACACAAATTCAGAAAAATGGTTTATCAGTTTTATTTTGTTACTGTAATAAATCTTCATAAATTTCATGACTTAAAACAAGAGGAATATTGTATTATACTTCTGGAGCTTGGAAGTCATTAATGGCCCTTGATGGGCTAAAATCAAGGTGTCAATAGGACAATATATCATAGAGACTCTAAAGGAGAACATCAGGTGATAGTCCAACCCTAGCTTTAAGGCCTACTAACCACAAAAATTACCAGAACAGTAAACTATATTGGGGCATTGATGGCACTTTTATTTTGTGGGTTATCAACAGCTACTTAATTGGACTTAAAGCCCATTCAATAGGAGGGAATTCATGTGTGGAACTGTAAACATAGCCAAATACATATATATCCTGAAGAAAACCCCAAGGTTATCACATTCCTAGACAAATGTAATTTCTTACTGTATGCTAAATATGGTTTTTAATATTTACAGACAAGTATGCTAGTCACCACTCATCAAAGAAATTTCTTTTTGCAACTGATGGATGCTATCACATAGTTCTACAACTGGTCACACACAGAGAATAAGTTTCTGCACGATACCCAGCCCTAGTGAAACATCTACAATGGAACTCTACACCCGAGGCTCACAGAACATAGAGGAACATGGATTAGAGAGAATGCTAACACGTCTCTCAACTCTCTCAGTGAAGATTCCTAACACAACAGAGGATCATGAACACCAAAGGCCACAATGGACCAAAGTGTAGAGAATTCCAGTCTGCAGATTGTGGTCCTTGAATATTAAACTTCACTCACCCAGGGCTCAAGGAGCATTGTGGAAGAGGGAGTTGTAAGCTTGTAGAAGCCAGGGTTGGTGAATGACCCTGGAAATGTGGAAATATGGTCTCAAAGGCTCCTGGGAACTTGCTCATATGAACTTACAGCAGTGCTGTCACCACACACAACACACAAGGCACAAGACACATAGCATCAATAGAACTGTGAAAATGGGCAGCAGACCCCAATCTTAGTTGAACAACTATTGGACAGCTGATTAATGCTGGCTGAGGAATAGCTGGTCTTCTTTTAGGAGTGTCTCCAGAGAGGCTGACTAGGCCCCAGTGGATGAACTTGGATCAAGGGGGATCTCAATAGGCCTTGACATAAATGACAATATGCATATGGGATGGCGCCAATGAGAAAGGCAGTACAAAGACCCTGATAAGATGTTGTGTATGAAATACATAAAAATTCAACAAAAATGCAACAAAAGGAGCAAGATTGCTAAGCAGCGGCATTCAGTGCTCTCTTCACCCTGACTGTGGATGTGATGTGACCAGCTGCTTTACCTCTTGCTGCCGTGTCATTTCTGCCATGATGGACTTGCTTTGATGGACTTCCCCTCCACCTATAATTCAAAATAATACTTCCTTATTCTGGTAAGCTATTTTATCAATTAATGAAACAAGTAATACAGACACTGACATTTTTGTATCTCTTCCACCTTTTAAAACATATGTGATCACATTGGATCAAAAAGAGTTAATATTAATATTCAGACCAAGAGCCTTTATCTACCTGTGATCTTAATTCCTCATCACTATAATATGTAACACATTCAGAGCCCAGGATTACGGCATACTACTTTTGGGTAAGGCCTCTTTCAGTGTACTTTATGGCAATTTCAACTATTCTCAGGGTGCAAGCTCAATATTTATCACTAAGTTATATGATTTTTGATCAGCTTGTGGTAAACTACTTTATGGTTTATGGAAGCATTTAAATAATGAAAAGTTTGACTGCAAGTCTACTTTCTAGCTTTTACTTTGCTTTTTTAAATTTCACTTCTATTCAGTCCTACTTCTCTGTCTCCATACATCTCTTTACCATGTATCCTTGCACTATACCTCTCAGATAGATACAAACCACTCTGCAAGGGCCGTTTTATTTCTTCTGTGTTCACTGATTAATTTCTCAAATTAAAGTTCCATCAACTCATTTCTTTCTTTCTTTTTGGTTTTGATTTTTGACACAGAGTCTCAGGTAGCTTTGTTTGATAGTAAACTCACTTTGTAGCTAAGAGTGGTCCTGAGCACCAGCTCCTCACCTCCTAAGTACTGAGACTCTATGTGTGCACTACTGTTCTGATACAACCCCTGTTTTTTTTTTTTTTCACTGAAGGTTGACTTATTGCCTTATTTATACTATTATTCCATCACATATTGTATCCTGCCATTCTACCCTTTATTACTGCCTATCTTGATGACCACAAATGGTCTTCATGACATGGACCATGTCTCAGTGCCTGTTCCTGAGAGTGTTTCTATGGTAACAACCTATGTTGTGCACATAAAGAATCCACTCATGCCAAACTGATCATTAAAATATACAAAGAACTCTCAAAACTAAACATCAAAAAACCAAAAACGTAATTAAAATTTAGGTCAAGGAAATAGAGAGTTCTCAAAAGATGAAAAAGAAATGGCTGTGAAATATGTTTTAAAATGTTCAACATGTTTAGTCAGAAATGCAAATTAAAACTATTTTGAGCTTTCATCTTACCATTGTCAGAATGGCTAAGATCCAACAAAAGATGGCAAAGGCTGGCAAGGAAGTGAGGGAAAGGTGTGATTGTGAAGTGATGTTGGGAGTGCAAACCGGTCCCATTATTTCCACCATGGAAAGCACTTGGAGGTTCCTCAAAAGGCTAGAAACAGACCTACCAGCCATACTACTCAGGCGCTTAGCTTAAAGGACTCTATATCTAACAACAGAGATATGCAGTCATGTGTGTTCACTGCTGCTCAATTCATAAAAGCCAGAGGATGGGAATGGGAGAGATGTCCATCAGCTGATGAGCGGATAGTGAAAGTGTGGTGTATTTACACAGTGGGGTGTTATTCAGTTGGTGAGAAATTTGAAATTATGAAATTTGCAGGTAAATGGATGGAATAGAAAACAGTTCTCCTGAGTGAGGTTGACCCAGACCCAGAAAAGAAACATCACATGTTCTTTCTCTTAAGTGGATGCTAGCTCTGAACCTTTAGATATCTGTATTTCAATGGGAATATCCATAGAAGTCAGAAATCTAGGAATGGACAATATGGGCATGATAGGAAAGGAGATAAAATGCAGGGGTAAAGGGGGGAATATGGAAGAGGCAGGGATAAATGGGGAACAGGATGGGAGGGAAGTATGAGTGGGGGAAGGGACAGCTCACAGCAAAGGCCTTTTGACAAAGTTATGTGAAAACTCAGTGACTATAGAAGCTTCTTAGAGCCTAAACAGCATAAACATAATTTTAATGGAATTATCTTATAATGAAGTGACAATAACCCTACCAGGCACCACAGATTAGCAAATTAAAAGTTCAGTGCTAGAAGTAGACTCCTTATGGAGTGGCTGACAAGGGAGTGTCCCATAGAACTCAAAGAACACTGGCTTCTGCCATCGCTCTTGGTTACCTGCGAGAACTTGACATTAAGACTCTATTGATAAAAACACCACATAGAGGGGTCTAGTAGAAAACAGGGGGAATTCAAGCTGGTACTGACCTCAAGTATCTACTGGCTAAGTTTCATAGTGCTGCAGGTGCTATGCATGCTACCACAAGAGGAGATCAACCTTTCCTGGGTGTGAATCCTATGAACTACGAGAACAACTGTCCTTGCAAGGTAATCCCACTGGTGGAGTCACTGGATAAATGTTACCGGAGCAAGTGACCACTTTCTGACTGGATTTAAGGCCCAATTCACAAGATGGAGCCAGTATCTGCCACTGTTATCAGAACCAAGCCTCTGCCACTGTTACCAGCTACGCAAGTCACAGGCCATAAGGGAGAACCTTATAAATGGACATAGTATTAAACCTACTCCTAATAACTTTTTTTATACACATAGATTAAAGTGGCTCTCAACTCTCAATTTTAGAAGCTTCTTCTTGCAGCAGAGATGAGATTAAGACAGAGGCCCCTGGATTGCCAACGTGTAGAGTAAAAGACTCCTCTTACGTAGTGCTCAGTCCTAAATGGACTCTTTTCCCAGGTTCAGAGATCACTACCAAAGAGGAGATACGGAAGTGGTGGACACTGTTTCCTAGAGAGCTAGGGTATTGCACATATTAATTCATAGGAATTCTCACAGCATGTATAAGACCTGTGCAAGCTTGATCAAAGAAAATCCCAGCATGGGTATTGGGGTTAGATAGAAACCCCAGCCCTAGTTGAGGAACAACTGGTAACTGGGTGAGGAGTCAGCTTTCTTTAAGGGTGTAGCACCAGGTAGGTTGACTAGGCTCCAAGGACCCACACCAGAGCAATTGGAGACACAAATGATACTTGACAAGCCTTAAAAAACATAGTGAGGCCAGGCTGGAGAGATGGCCTAGCGGTTAAGACTGTTCTTGCAGAGGACCCGGGTTTGATCCCCAGCACCCACATGGTGGCCGAGAACCATCTGAAACTCCAATTCCAGGAGAACTCCAGTTCCAGTGGAATCTGACGCCCTCTTCTGACCTCTGAAGCATTGCACGACATGCTTGCGCAAACCTGCATGCAGACAGTACATTCATACACATACAGAAATAAATAAAATTTTAAAAAAGACCAAAAAAATAGTGAGGCCATGAAAACAGAAAGGTAGTTAAGGTAAGAACGGTTGTGTGTGGCAGGAGATATGAATAGGAACAAAATACATTGTCTGAAATCCTCAAAGAATCAATAATATATTAAAAGCTATGACAATCGACCTCACCCTCAGTGGTGCATGAGGGTACCCTTCTCTTCTGTGCAAGTCTCGAATAAGTAAATACATTGAAACAGTATACAGAAAGAGATGGCAAAGTATATTTATGATTGTTATAGAATATTTTTGTGGAGTGCTTATGTGTGCTATGGATGGAATATTCATTCTAGCTTCTAGGTTCTTCTCTAGTGTCATCCTGGTAATGTCAATCATGGTTGCAGGGACAAACTCTCTTCTTGTCTAGATTCTTCTTAACACTATTGTTGCTGATTCTCCTGTGGATATCACAATTTTTTGGCACATAGATTTGAAACCATGCTCTATGTATGTTAAAATATTGTTAGTCCCTGTTGTTCCTACTACAGGCATCATTATCAAAGTTTTCAGACTTTGCTTCAAATCCTTATTGACTGAGAACATACTACACACATGCTCTCAATTTCTTATCAAACTGAAATGTGTGTCTTACAATCAGAGAATTTGCTCTCTGGTCTGTGTTCTCTTTCCCTTTCTTCTCTTTGTTCTCTGAGGTTGCTTTCTGCCTCTCAGTGGTTAGGGGCCCCCAAAAGTTTATTTTATACTCAGTTTCTGAAAAGTGGATTTCCACAGTGACTCAGCAAGATGCGCCTCAGCACTGCTGTTCAATACCTTATCCTTGGGCAGATTCAACTCATCCGCTTCCAGAGGATCATTTTCAGGGAAGAACACAGAGATACCTGTAAACCATAAGGATGACTTCAATTGCAGGTTCTGTTTACTTTCATTTGTGTTGAACTCTGTGTCCCTTTAGTCATACTTTTAAGATCAATTTTGATGAAATTCAATAGAAGGTTAGTTACCGTAAATGAAAAATTTAAAACAAATAGCAAAACTTTTAAAATTACTAAAAATAACCCACATTTGCTCATCTGCTTTGTTGAATCCTTTCTTAGTTTTTTCTCTTTTGATGTTTTCATAAACAACAAAACATACTTTCAAATAGTTTAAGCTGCCCTAAGCTGCTCAGCTGTAACATTGGCTAAGTTCTTCTCTTTTTCTGGCATCTGCCTTGTTTTATGAGAATGCCACTGTCTTCTCTTGGTTGGAACTCCCCTCTCCTTCCATTGGTCCCATAAGAGGTTTTGCCTGTGTGCATTTTTAAAGAAAAAAAAAATCATGCTAGGCATGATGAGCAAAGAAATTGATTCTATTCCCATATTGCATACAAATGCAATAAAGTTAAAAAAAAAACAGACCATGTCTAGAAATATATTTTCACTGAAATAAAAATAAGTGAGATATTACATGCTGGGGTAGGAAGTTATAAGACATCTGTATCCTCAGGACTAGTAAGGTTTATCCTGTCTTTGTTGCAATCGAAAGTTTCCATACTCAGTGCAAAGCTCCCACTAAGATTAGGTGTACACACCTTCCAACAGTGTCTGTTGATTAGCGTCCCATCAAACTTCATGCTTACCTTTCAAGCAGATGGTTCCCAGGTCTAGAGAAAGATTGCCCAGGGTTGTAAGATCAGCAGTAGGTTAGAGTTTTTAATTTACATCCCAAAGAGGAGAGAAAGAATTTACAATCACAAGTCTTCTGAAGTTAATTAGTACAAGTAAAGGAAGTAACCTTGGGGTTTGGCCAGGATGTTTTGTAACTATAAGATGAAGTCAGACTCCTAGAGGTGGGTGGAGCCCTGTGTACAGTATAGAGGGAAATAGGCCTTATTTTCAAAATATTTTATTCATTTTATTTATTTTACATGTATAAGTGTATCACCTGCATGTGTGGAAGTGCATCTGTGCCCTTCAATGGAGGACATTGAAGGGCATCAGTTCCCCTGAAACTGGAGTTACGGAAAGTTGTTAGCCACCATGTGGGTGCTGGGAATCAAACCCTGTCCTCTGCAATGGTAGTCAGTGCTCCTAAACTCTGAGCCATGTCTACAGCCCAGACCCTCTTAATAGATAATTTGAAGCTGTTCTGTGTGGAAGCTTCTGCTGTCCTTCCTAGGACCCCTTCCTGCTGGTGGAATGACTGGGAGTGTCCATCTCAGCTATAGTCAACTTGTATACCACCAAAACATATGGGCTGAATATACTTCTCAATAGGCAGTAAGAGGGGAATTGGTGAGATGAACAAGTAACGATAGCAGAGCCCTTATGAGTGGAATTAATGGCCTTAAAGTAAGGCCTAAGGAAATTCATTTGTTCCTTCTTCCATGGGACAAGATCTTCTCAATAGATGCCACTTGAGACAGCGCCTTGATCTTGACCTTCTCAACAACCAGAATGCAAGTTCACTGTTTTATAAATTACCCTGGTGAAGATACTTAATAATAGTAGCCAAAATAGATGAAGATCTTGTCTCTTCCCGGTAGTGTGTCCCATAAGCAGAGGTCTTTACTTTCAGGATATCTAACAGTCTCATATTTTCCTAGTAACTGCTCATCAAAGCTCATGATAGATTTATTAACATTTTTATTGAATTCCTGTGCATTTCATACAGAACTTCTTAAACATCTTTATACCTCCCTTTGAAATGGCACCATCCCACCGCTTACTAGAATCTTAAACAACTGTAGACGGTATTAATATTTATTCTGAATAAGGATAAGGAATTAATCTTCCCCTTTAGAGGCTGATAAGTGTATAGTAGCCAAAAAGTATCACCCACCAACGGATTCTGAAAGGGCCCCTTGTCACATATATTAGTATGTATACAAATTCTGAACAGGTGAATCATTTAGCACCTGACAGACCTCCATCGGCAAAGCTGCTCACAGTCTAAATAGACAGCTAGCCCGTTACTGTTTTCAACATGTAAATGGAAGCTTGGGAGTCAGGTAAATGAATTTAGCAGCATCTCACAAGGCTTCCAAACTGTACCAATGAGTTCCTAGGAAGGGTAAATAATTCCCACCTGCTTTAGCTTTTCCCTCAGGCAACACTGCCCTGTTCCTCCAACAGTGAGCCAAGTACTTTCCTGAGTTAGTCAGGTGCTATCATTTTATTGCCAGACTCCTAAGCATTCATCTGCTGTGTGGCTGACATCTGTGTCTAACATCAGCAGTCCGGAGGAGTAAGCAAGTCCAGTAACTCTAGCGTTGCTGTTGATGAAATGAATCTTTCCTCTGGCATTACCATCTTGTTTTTCCCTGTCCTTACCAACCCCACACCACTGGATACATGCGACTCCTTGGGCTTAAGATTTCTAGACATTCTTTAGTTTATATTTAACAAAAAAATCGCTAATTAATACTAATCTATCTTGATGTTCTTACTACAAAAGCAGAAAAAAAAAGGTAACAACAAAACAAACCATCTTAACAAAGCATGTATCAAATATGTGTGAGTTTTTATATTCAAAAATATCTATTGGGCTTTTGTACACTTCATACAAAGGTTCTTAATCAAATTTAGACCCCTTAACACTCATCCACTGCTGGTGGGAATGTAAACTCATACAACCACTGTGGAAAGCAGTGTGGAGAACCCTTAAAAACTCAAAATGAACCAAATCTGACCCAGCCATACCATTCCTGGGTATATACCCACAAGATGCATCCTACCTCAAAGATACATGCACAGCTATGTTTAATGCAGCTCTCTTCACAATAGCAAAGAGCTGGAACCAACCCAATGCCCCTCAACTGATGACTGGATAACAAAAATGTGGTACATCCACACAATGGAGTTCTATGCAGTGGTAAAGAAAGATGACATCATGAGTTTTGCTGGTAAATGGATGGAACTGGAAGCCATTATGCTAAGTGAAATAACACAGTCCCAGAGGAAAAAAAAAAAGGTGAATGGTTTCTCTCATTTGTGGATGCTAACACCAAATCTCCAGTTGGCAGGCAAACTGAGAAACTTTATTATTATATTTCTCTGTACCTGAAAGCAACTGTGCTATTATAATGTGAATCTCTTTTTTTAATTTTATTTTTTTCTTATGTGTACAAATGTAGATTTGTGCACTGTGTCATGCAATGCCTCGGAGGTCAGAAGAGGGCGTCAGACTCCCCTGGATCTGGAGTTAAAGATGGTTTTCAGCAGCCATGTGGGTGCTTAGGATCAAACTCGGGTCCTCTGCAAGAGCAGTTGGCACTTTTAACTGCTAGGCCATCTCTCCAGCCCATAATGTGAATCTCTTAATGGGCTCTAGAATTGACCTACCACTTGTAGGTCCTACCACATTGTAACTACCAAAAATGGGTGGAAGGTATGTATTAATATTCTAGAGTAATAAAAATATTTAAGGGAAAAATGTGAATCCCAATACATATCTAGGAATTAGCATACAGTTCATTCCCAGAGGTCATAATTTTGATAAAAATGTGTTGCTTATAAGGGCATAATTTGGAGTACTACAAAGGGGAGGGAACAAAAAAGGTATTGATAGCTTTATAGAATAATTTCGGTATAATCCCCTAATTATTGAAATATTATAATAATGTATAGTTTACACTGTAAACTTATTGTAAAATTTATATTAGATTCTTATAGAACCTTCAAAAGATACATTAAAACATACATGTAATTTAGAATGTAAAGTATATTTCTTTTTACCTGCATGCAACTTTACTGTTAAAATGTGAATCCCTAAACGTGTTTTGGAATTAACCTATAAGTTTATTTTCAGATTTTGTAATTTCGATTTATGTGTGGAGTGTATATATGCATATTTTGGAATAATATAAAATTAAAGGGAACAAAAAAGAGAGAGAAAAACCTGTTCAAAGAACTGGCCCAAACAGTAAACTTCTACATTGAAAAGGTTAAAAAAAGACCGAGAAAAAGATACAAGACAGGACCTAAGATGTATGGCAGAGTCCATGAGCTCTGGCGGGGGCAGGGGTGTGGGGGGTGCGAGGGGTGGGCATGGATGGGGGAATGAATCTAAATTTGATTAAGAAATGTATGAAATGTGCTCAATAAAAATTAACTATAAAAAAGAATGAAATATGGCCTAGCGGTTAAGAGCGCCGACCGCTCTTACAGAGGACCCGGGTTCGATCCCCAGCATCCACATGGCGGCCGAGAACCGTCTGAAACTCCAAATCCAGGAGAACTCCAGTTCCAGGGGAATCCGACACACTCTTCTGACCTCCGCGGCATTGCACGACACGGGCGCACAGACTTGCATGCAGACAGTGCATTCATGCACATACAGAGATAAATAAAATTTAAAAAATATATAAAAAAAATAAAAAGAATGAAATACTTAGAACAACAACAACAAAAATTAGACACCTTCCCCACCTAACCCCAAAGGACCTTATCTAGTCTGCCATACATGTTAAGATCAATCCAGCCAAGCATTTGTTCCCAGATGTTCTTTGGCGCAAATTCAGCCACTGGAGTCTAGTCAGCCTGTATATAGATCGTAAGTAAGGTCTACTCTCCCTCACCCCGTAGTAAACTGTCTCCAAAATCTCCCAGACTGGGGCTGGCCTGCTGCCCATTTATTTTCCTTGCTCCTTGTCTGAGTTCACACGGGTCCTGTGCTCACAGCCATTATTGCAGCCAATTCATATGTGCAAGCTACCAGTGGCCAGAAAGCCTCTGCTTCCCTATGCTCGTGAACCACTCTGGCTCTTACAGTGTTTAAGGAGTTTCTTCCAAAATGGTCTCTGAGCCATCGGGCTGTGAGGTTTAATACAGGAGTCCTATCCAGGGACACACAGTCTTCAGTCTCTTATTCTTTAAAACTTTGCCAGTTGTGGCTTTCTGTGTGCATCATACTCTATTGTATAAGGAAAGCTTCATTGGTGAGAGTTGAGGGATGCACTAGTTTTCTCTATAGCCCCCACCCTGTTCTGCTATGTTCCATGATCCTTACGTACAGAGGTTCAAATGTAGATATGTCACCTAGGTCTGGGTATTTGTCTGTGTGGGATCAGCTGTGGGGTTCTGCAGTAGCGGACATCTTTTGCAAAAAGAAGCTTCTTTAATAGAGTGGTGTATGGTATACTTGTCTGTAAATATAAGGATCCATATTTAACGTATGATAAGAAATTTCATTTATCTAGATATATGGCAGAGAGATAGGTTTTTCCCTAAGATCTATGTCCTCTCAGCCATGTGTATTTGGCTGTGTTTACAGTGCTACCCATGAGTTCCCTCCCACTGAGAAGGCTTTAAGTCCAATTAGGTAGCTGTTGATTGGCCCCCACCCCAGACAACAGTGCCACTACCGCACCAACAGAGTTGGCTCTGCCAGTCATTGTATACAATTTTTAACTCAGGACATCCACCCCATTATTCCAAACTATCCCATTGCCTCAAAACATCCCATTGCCTGCCAAGGATGAAAAATAACCAGGCTGGCTGTCTTGGAGCTGCACAAAAATCATTACTAGGATGTTCAGAAGAAATGTTCTTCTCTCAGTTACTTAAACATTCAATCCAGCCAACCAAGTGCCATCTGAAATGGGAGCTGTGTTTGGAGCCCAGAATTTTACAGATTAAATTCCTTTCTGCATCCATCACAACACGGTCATTCTATCATGAAAACATCATTTTTAAGATGAAAACAATTTAAAGTAGATAAAGGCCTCAAGCATAGCAGTTTCAAAGTAAAAATTGCCAAGGCTTTCTATGGTAGAAAGCAAAGAAATTTTAAGTTATTTCCAGCATCCATGGTCTATTCAATGTTTTTGTGCCTTTCACAGAACTTGTTTTCTACAATATTTCTGGAGCAGGTTAAGGCTAAAAGCAGGAAGGACACGTTTCTCCCCCAGGTAAATGACACTTTGATTTCCCTGATCCCTGACACCCTGAGATATGCCTGCTAAATATTTGTTGTTCTTTGAGTTAATTAATGAGCAGTAAAACAAGACACAGTATCCAATTTTAAATCTATGTTCTAAGTAAAAGTGAACAGTTTCAATTAATTTGATGACAGAATGAGATTGCATTTTAAAAATTATAATTACAAGCACCACAGATTCATCATGCATACTAACTCAATATCTCTATTTAATTTGTAAATTTAATTTCCAAATCGCTATGTCCTCCTGTTCGAAATTCAAGGACAAGACCTTGTTGTTATTAATTAATATTGTAGCTCAATTGCACTTTTGATTCAATTTATTTATTTATTTATTTATTTATTTATTTATTTATTTATTTTTGTGTATGAATGTACTGTCTGCATGTAGGTTTGTGCACCTGTGTCGTGCAATGCCTCGGAGGTCAGAAGAGGGTGTCAGATTCTCCTGGAACTGGATTTCTCCTGGAATTGGAGTTACAGACTGTTCTCAGCTGCCATGTGGGTGCTGGGAATCGAACCCCGGTCCTCTGCAAGAGCAGTCGGTGCTCTTAACTGATAGGCCATCTCTCCAACCCCTTGATTCAATTTTTATACAGTGGCAGTAACAGAGCCAATGGAAAGGAAGGCAGTACATCAAAATGACTGTAACCAAGAGGATTAGGTGTCTTTACAACATCTCTAGATAGATGCTGGTCATTATTTTGGATTGTTCTTTTCAGCCTGAAAGTGTCCGAGCACCAGTGTGCCCAGTTAGCTTGGAGCCACAGGACAGCACAGTGCATGGGACAGCATGGTAACCTTTGGCATCTCTCCGGGGATTTGGTGCTATTCTCAACATTTAATCACAGACAGACAGACAGACAGACAGATAGACAGACAGCTTCACATGAAAACAATGGTAAGCAGCATGGTGGAAAAGCAGACATCCATAAGGGCTGCAACAGTGTCTTCTCTCTAGCTAGCTTCCATACTCCTGGGAGCTTGACTGTGCTAAAGTTAACTGGGGATGTGTGAGAATAAACTTCTGGGATTATTTAAGCAGCATATGTTTGGGGTAATTAGGTAATTAAAAATTAACACATACTTATTGAAATTTGTAAAATATCTCTAATACATATAATTAATTTTTTGTTTTGCATTATTTTTATTGAATTTTCATATAATTTATACATAACATCTCAGTCAGTCTTTTTTAATATAAATTTTTTTGTTATTAAACTTTTTCCATAGGTCATAAATCATTTCTCAATCAAATCTAGAATCACTTCCCTTTCCATGCCCCCCACCCCACCTGAGTCCCTGCACTCTGCCATACATGTCCTGTATCTTTTTCTGAGTCTTTCCAGAGGTTTTTCTCAGTTCTTTTGTAGTTGTTCTCTCCAACTTGTATTGCTACAGTATATATACATATATATATACATAGTTTTATATATATATATACATAAATATATATATATAGACATACATAGACATATCACTTGAATTGGAGGATTTTTTTTCCTAAAAGATGTCATGTTTTCCTTAATGAAGTGCTCGAAAGTTCCACCTTGGCAATCCCAAACAACCACCAATCTTGCACTTTTGCTCCACATTGGGGTCTTTCCCTCCCATAGTCCCCCAAAAGATTTCCAGTAAACACTCATTCTATCTCAATCCCCCTGCACTGGCCTCCATGATACAGCCCAGGTAGTCCAACAATGGCAGTCTATTTTCTGGAAAGGCTGACATCCCCTTAGCTGTTTAGTCCACAAGCTGGGTATCTCAGTAGTCCCCATCTGGCATGGAAGGTTTGGAGGATTCTTGGAGACACATGAGTCTTCAGTCCATATTGGAAGGTTAAAAAGCTATGTCTCATGTCTTTGAGGAGTGCCAAAAGTGGTGGCAGCCACAGAGTAGATGCACTTGCCAGTAAGAATTGAAGACAGGCCAAACAACAGTACTCTCTCTTTTTTTCTTTTTTACTAAGATCTCAAGTTCTATGTCTGCAATACAGTTTCTCTAGTCTTACTGATTATTTATATCTGGTTGTACTTTCCTTTTGGATGCTTAAGGCCTCACAGCCCAGATTAACCAAGGTTTTTGTTTTTTCATGGTCAGTTGAGGATCTGGTCCTCAGGGGTCGTTTGTTTTTTTTTGGGGGGGGGAGGTGGAAGTGCATTGCTCCTTTCAGCTTTTTATTTACCAGTTCCATCCACTCAAGGACAAAATCAGGTCTTGCTAGACCAGGCTTCCTTTCCTGAAATATGAGCAGACTTTCCCCTTTATAGACTGGACACTGGCTGAAGTCCCATTAGTGGATCTCCAAGACCTCCCTGAACAGAAAGACTGGTGACCCACATTTGCAGGACATTTCAATAGTTGCCCCCATTCATAATCCCCTAAGACTTAGTTGACCTCTGAGGGCAAGGAACAAAGTTATCCCTTAGGTCCCTTGACCAAATTGGTATGGGCATTAAGTATGGTCGTTAAGTACCCAGAAAGGCTAAGTTGCACCAGCCTCTTACATTGCATCTATATTAAAATTGTATCCTTTGGAAACAAATTGTATGTTATTTCCATATCATATTTCTTGATTCACATCTTTCCATTTTAATCCCATTAAAATTTTAATGCAAGGCATGGTAAGCCATGCCTTTAATCCCAGCAATAGGGAGGCAGAAGCAGATATTTGCAAGTCCACAGCCAAGCTAATCGACATAGAAAGTTTTCAGCCAGCCAGAGCCATATAATGAAACCCTGTCTTGAAATACAATAAACAAATAAGTAAATAAATAAATAAATAAATAAATAAAGCATCATGGAGGCTTAAGACACAGTCAAGTTTGGGGCTTTACGCTGACTATGTCTAACTCTATACCATCTTTAGCACGGATTTCTCTATATAGTATGAATAAAAAGAAATTGCCAGGGCTGGAGAGATGACTGTTCTAGTTTGTCTTCCATTGCTGTGACAAAACACTCTGACTGACACCAACTTGGGGAGGAAAGGGTTTATTCAGCTTACAGCTCTTGGGTCACAGTTCATCACTCAGGGAGCCCAAGGCAGGAACTCAGAGCAGGAACCTGGAGGCAGGAGCTGAAGCACAGGCCATGGAGGAATGCTGTTCACTGGCTTGTTACTCTGGCTCATGCCCAGCCTGCCTTCTTATACCATACACAACCACCTGTCCAGGGTGGCACCACTCATTGTGGGCTGGGCCCTTCCACATTGCTCGACCATCAAGACAATACTCCACAGATGTGACCACAGGCCAATCCAATGGAGCCAATTCCCCAATTGAGGCTCCCTCAACCCAGGTGTGTCAAGTTGACACTAAAGCTATCCAGGAAAATTGACCCCTTGTCAACTTGACACACAAAACACATCACTATTAAACCACCACCTTTCCAGTTCTTATCCCCAAAGTATGATGTTAACATTAATCACAACCTAAGAGAGTACAAACTTAAAAGCCCCACAGTCCTTAAAATGTCCAACCACTTAAAAGTTAACAGTCTATTAAAAGTCTCTTAACTGTGGGTTGCTGTAAAATCCAAAACAAGTACTGTCTTATTTCAAAGGGAAGAATCAGGCACTCCCAAACAAAACCTAAGTCCAGCAAAGTAGCTCAAGGCTGGACACCTGAGACTCACTCAAGATCTTCTGGGCTCCAAAGGGTTTTGGCAGCTCCCCTTCTCCAACTCTGCCATCCATGGCACACACAGCTCATCTCGCAGACCCAGGCTGACTCCATTCCACACCTGCCGCTGCTCTTGGTGGTCGTGCCCTGGTCCTGGAATCTCCAAAAAGCTGAGGTCGCCACTGAAACTGAGGCAGCACCTTCACCAGTGGTCTCTTCTGACCTCTCCTGGTGCAAAGCCTCAGCTTCTCTCCATGACCCCTGCAATCCTGGGGTCTTCACTGCAACTGAGGTGCACTTCCACCAAAGGTATTTCCTGACCTCTCATAGTGCCAAGCCTTGGCTGCTCTCTGTGACCCCCTCAAATTTCAACATCAGAACCATATAGGAGACTCTTACATGATCCCAAGTCCTGCTTCTGGCTCGAGATGGAGGCTCAGGCCCCTTCTGGATCACAGCTTCTGTGTGCTAACCCTGAAGAAATTCTTCCCAGATTTCACCACAGTGATGCTGGTCTCTTGTTACTTACAGCTGATTTTTCAGCCCCAGATAACCAGCATCAATTGTCCCAGTACAACAAAGGTTTCACTTCAGGTTCTGGTCTCTTGTTACTTACAGCTGATTCTTCAGCCCCAGCTGACCAGAACCCACAGATTACACGGTCCTGATGATCTCTGCTCCCCTTTGAAACTAGAAACTTCACAAGCCAGGCCTCCATCTTCTACAACTCCTTCAGCAAAACTGCTCCAAGCTCCACCACAATGATCTTTAGGCATTCAATGATCTTCCTAGCCCAAAGTTCCAAATGCCTCCACAATCCTTCCCCAAAACACCAAGGTCAGGTCTGTCACAGCAATACCCCACTCTTCTGGTACCAGCTTCTGTTGTAGTTTGTCTTCCATTGCTGTGACAAAACACTCTGACTGACACCAACTTGTGGAGGAAAGGGTTTATTCAGCTTACATCTTCTGGGTCACAGTTCATCACTTAAGGAACCCAAGTCAGGAACTAAGGGCAGGAACCTGGAGGCAGGAGCTGAAGCACAGGCCATGGAGGAATGCTGTTCACTGGCTGGCTCCCCTGGCTCATGCCCAGCCTGCCTTCTTATACCATACACAGCCACCTGCCCAGGGTGGCATCACTCATTGTGGGCTGGGCCTTTCCACACTGGTCAACCATCAAGACAATACTCCACAGATGTGGCCACAGGCCAGTCCAATGGAGCCAATTCCCCAATTGAGGCTCCCTCAACCCAGGTGTGTCAAATTGACACTAAAGATATCCAGGACAATGGCCTAGCAGTTAAGAAAGGCCAACCGCTCTTGCAGGGGACCTGAGTTCAATCCCCAGCACCCACATGGTGGCTGAGAACGATCTTTAACTGCAGTTCCATGGGAATCCAACACCCTCTTCTGACCTCCACGGCATTGCACGACATGTGTGTACAAACCTACATGCAGACAGTACATTCCTACACATACAAAAATAAAAACCCCAAGATCACTGGGTAACTTGGGGGCTCCCCCTCTGGGAACCTTGCAGAATAATTTTTTATAGCTCTTTCTGACAGGCCTTCTTTCAAGGTCTTGATCTCATGTTCAGAGCATCACCATTATCCCTTGCAAGGCTGCCTATTGACCCAAGACAACTTCTTTTAGGACATTATCTCCCATTTCCTTGTCATCCTGTCTACTATCCAACTTTGAGCATGTCTAAATTCTTGAGATTTTACTTAGCATATTCTGCCCTTCTAAGGAGCTCTGGTCATTGTTACTCCCCAAATGCTTAGACTCTAGAAACATTGTTACTACTGACAGCTGCAGTCTACTCTATGCCTACCTTCTGTTTACTCAAATTTACTCTGATACCTCCAGCTCAGCAATTCTTGGTTTTCTAGTGAGCTCAAGAAACCTGTAGTCATCTCTCTTTTTCATTGTCCTTCATTTCTGTTATACCTTGTTCCTTATTCAGTTTAAATTCTGTTTGTTTATTCCTTCAGCAAATGATATTGATTTAGTAAATACACACATGGAACAAAAGTAGAATTTGGAAGGAAAATTGTTGAAAAAATACTTTAGGTACTGAATATTCATCAATTAAAAAATATATCTTGAGAGAGAGGGATAGCTTTTCAGAAGTCAGGTATTCCTGACTTTCGGCCTACAATGTGTGAAAACCCAGAGTTTTTGGTACTCAGAGATGAGTCCTGTGGCACTGGAAAGTTGGTTGCACTGGTCAGTGATTTTTCTGGACTCGACTTGAACTCTTCTGATTGATTAATCAGAGTAGAGGAGTAAGCACAGAGAGCAAACGTAGCTATGTAAGTCCTCATCGAGGAAAAGAGAAACATCTAAAGAATCCATTGATAAGGAGAGATTCCAGGTGGAGTTGTAGTAAAGATATAAAATGCCTATAGTGTTTTGAGGTCTCATGATTCTAGGAAAATTTATTTTATTTTATTTTTTGTTCAGTATACCAGTGTCCTGCAATGCCCATGGAGGTCAGAACAAGGCATTTAATCCCCTGTCACTGGAGTTAGAGACACTTCTTAGCCATCACGTGGGTGCCGAGAACTCGACCTTGGTCCTCTGCAAGAGCAGCCAGGGCTCTTAACAGCTGAACCATTGCTCCAGCCCCATCGTATTCACTTTGATCATGATCACCAAATCTTCCCCTTGATCTGCTTCCATGACCACTGCAATAAATATTTTTCTATTTAGCATTAGATCCCCTAGAACTAGAGTTATGGACAGTTGTTAGCCACCAAGTGGGTGCTGGGAACCAAGCCTGGGTCCTCTTCAAGAGCAAGCAGTGCTCTTAACCACTGAGCCATCTCTCTAGCACAGCAGTAATTCTTTTCTGGAGGAGACACCACCATTATCTCTGAGAAATATACCAATAGAAGCAAGTGGGGACAATTGTCCTCTGCATATAGAGAATTTCAGTGATGTCGAGATGGGAGAAATTATCATGGGAAACATTGAATTTATTGGTTACACTCATCTTCCTCTAGTGAAAAAACATATTTTTCCTTTATTAAAGAAAATAACTTGTGCTCAAACAGAATCTGGAAAAACTGCAGCATTTCTGCTCCCTATTCTCAGTAGGACAGATACAGATGGTCCAGGAGAGGCTTTGATGGCTGTAGAGTTTGCACACTGGTCTAGAGTCTATTCTCAAGACATGTCTGGTGGTGCTGATGCTGCTAAGCAGATTCAGTACTTACAACAAGGATGCTGTAGTTTTAGCAATCTTTCTCCATTCTAAATCATATAATAATGTATATCACACTCTAGTCTTCCTCTCAAATGTCTTTTTACTTTACGTCTGTTGTTGCATGACTTCAGATCCCACTATTATAAGTCTCTCAAGAGCAGAGCTAATCTTTTAATTTATACACACTTTCCTGGTAACTAGATTTTCCTTTAGCATATAATAAGTAATTATGATACCTTTTCCCTGTTAACAAGTAAATGACTTAATTGTGTATGAATTATGCTACATAATCTTTTTCTTGTGTTTTCAGTTTAATAATTAAAGTCACAGAAATAGCAAAAAAATAAAAAGAACATGGATGCAACTTCTTGGTAGCCACTCCAGGGTATCTAGTAAATATTATGGAAAAGACAAGAATTGGATTGGTCTTCTTAGTGTTGGATAAAGCTGACATGATACTGGATATGGAATTTGAACCTCAGATACCACGTATAGTTGAATAAGACACTGTGCCAGAAAAGGGCACTTTTCAAACTGTAATGTTTAGTGACAATTTCCTAAGGAGATACAAAGGTTTCTTGTGACTTTTTAGATGAATATATTTTTTCTGGTTGTAGGCAAGTTAGGCTCTACTTCTGAGACTTTTACACAGAAGATAGGGTTCAATAGCTAGCAAATGGTAATGTTTACTTAATCTCTTAAAGGCAGCAGGAATTCCCTGACTTTAGTGTTTGTGGAGACTTAGACAACTTATATCAAGAAGGATATGCTTGCACCAGTAGTATCAGAGACTAATCACAGAAAGATGAAGAGGAAGCTCTTCACCAGTCTGCTCAGGGAGAGGCCAATTCTAGTGGCTATACCTGTGGCAGTGAAAGTGTCTAGATATTTCAAATGTGAAACCTGTTAGCATTTTTTTATTTGCCAAATGACAATGAAGAATATGTAAATGGATCTGGCCTTGCCGGGAGAATAGGAAAACTTGGCATTGCTACTTCTATTCTTAAGAAGAGGAATTTGAGGTTTGTTGGATATTCTTTTGAAGCTAAACAAGTGTCATATTTGTTGGAAAGTATGGACTGTGAACACCACTGCAAAAATATCAATCATGGGTGTTCCAAAAGCAGATTCAGAGGAAGATTTGGTGCCAGAGATGATTGACAGACTAGAGCTTCCACCAGTCTGCTTTACTGGTAATCTGACAGCAGCAGTTGAAAATCAGGGAAGTAGCCACACCACAGAGTATTTGGTGGAGGTGGTTACAGAAGTATCTACAGTACTATTGATAAGACACTGAGTAAATGACAACTCCCAGGCAGTTGATTGGTATGGCAATTGAATTTGGGCCTGCCATCCTTTACTATAAGCTAATCTGAAAGACACAGGTAACTTACCCAGACTACCCTATATAGCTTTAAGAACTCACAGAACACTACCAGCTCTGACTCTTCTGAAAATTCTGAGGGAGCTCAGTGTCACATGACATGAAATCTACAGTCTAGAGTCCTATTTAAAAGTTGGCTGCAAGATTTACTGGTGTTAGCCTTAGCCTTTAATGGCCATGCTATCCTTCAGGCTCCAAAGAAATAAGGTCAACAGTCAACAAACGGGACCTCTTAAAACTCAAAAGATTCTGTACAGTGAAAGAAACAATCAAGGAAGTGAAGAAAAAACCCACAGAGAGGAAATCTTCACCAGTGATACATCTGACAGATCATTAACATCCAGACTATATAGACTTTTCAAAAAACAAAGAAGAAAACAAATGAGTCACTCAAAAGATGGAGTAAGAGCTGAACAGAGACTTCACCAGTGAGGAATTAAAGATGGCTGAGAAACATCTTAAAAAGTGTTCAACATCATTAATAATTAAGGAAATACAAATTAAAACCACGCTCAGATATCATCTCACTCCGATAAGACTAGCCAAGATCAAGACACAAATGTTGGAGAGATTGTGGGGAAAGGGGAACACTCATCCACTGCTGGTGGGAATGTAAACTTGCACAACCATTATGGAAAGCGCAAAGATACATGCACATCCATGTTTATTGCATCTCTCTTCAGAATAGTGAAGAGCTGGGATCCAACCCAAATGCCCCTCAACAGACAAGTGGATGACAAAAATGTGGTACATCTACACAGTGGAGTACTATTCAGTGGTAAAAAAAGATGACATCATGAACTTTGCAGTTAAATGAATGGAACTCAAAGCCATTATGCTAAGTGAAGTAACACAGTCCCAGAAAAACAAACTGCAAATTGTTTCCCTCATTTGTAGATGCAAACACAAAATCCCCAGTTGAAAGGCAAGCTGAACAACATTATTGTTATATTTCTTTCTTTATCTGAAAGAAACTATGTTGTTATAATGTAAATTCTCAAGGGGCTCTAGAATCTGCCCACCACTTATTTTTAGACTGTAATTACTGTATATGGGTGGGAAGTATGTATCCATATTTTAGAATAATATAAAATTAAAGGAGGAAAATGTGGATTCCTAAACATAAAAAAAATGACTGAGAGAAAGATGCAGGACAGTTATGGCAGAATGCATGCCCTGGTGTGTGGAGGGGGGAGGGGAAAGGGAAATATGCCTAAAATGAACTGAAAAATGATGTCTGAAATACATAAAACATCAATAAAAGCATTATATAAAAAAAGATTTGCCAGTGAGTCTTAACACCTATGCTTAGCTCTACCCCAAACTGCATTTTACCATTTTGGGACTGAAGATAATTTGTTGCCATACTGTGACTTTTAACTCTAAACAACTTTTTTTTTTTTTTGGTCTTTTTGAGACGGGGTCTCCCTGTAACCCCAGCTGTCCTGGAACTCACTCTGTAGACCAGGCTGGCCTTGAACTCACAAAGATCCGCCTGCCTCTGCCTCCCAAGTGCACCACCATGCCCGGCGGTAAACAACTTATTTAATGTCCTGCTGGCTCAATAAGGCTCAAGATGATGATTATTTTAACAAAATAAATTCATCTAATTTGGGCTACAACCAGTTCTTAACATACAACTATGGTATACCTTATAGGAATTGATAAACATGATAAGAAAGGAATTTATGCAGTAGCCTGAATTAGAAATAGTTTTGGTACATGCAGAATTGTTGTTAGGAATATTAAGGAAAAAAAACCCCAGTTGCTAATATGGAAAACCAGTCTAAGTTAAAGTTAAGACTTTCTCTCTCTATCTTGGATATGCACTTAGGACAATAAAGTCTTTTAAAAAGGAATATATGAAGATACCCATAATATTTTAGAAAGCACTCTTATTTTAGTAACTATAATGATTCCTCATTTAATGTTTAAGAAGTTTATATTGGCATACCCTTATAGGAAAATGTTAAAGATGTGGTAAAGTATTTGGATATAAAATTTATTCCATTTAATTAAATATTTTTAATGCCTAACATAAAGAAAATTGAAATTTTAGAAGATATGAGAATGGAAATGACATCATCACAACCCTGCTGAATCTGGGATTTAATGTATACTAGTATTAGTGGGTTTTGGTCAAGTGGGTTCGGGTGTGAACAGAATGGATTGTACAATGGGTTTTATTTCCATGCAGTTTCACAGTTCTCTGTCATGGATATGTTGAAATGGAAAAATGGCTTATACTTGTAGGCTTTATAAATCTAGGAAAAATAACAAGTTGAAATCCTTGAGATCACACAAGTCCCATAAAAGTACCGAATTGCTCAAGCTGTTCACCAGAGTGCAGTTTTAGTGTAGTTTAATTCTGTAGGTTTTTATTATATTGTATTAGTGTATCTTAGATGGTCAAAAATGATTATCCATTACTAAAAACACATCTTCTCTTTGGGATTTCCTGGACAGAATGTAGTTGTAGTAAATTTTGAAAATAAATTGTTTAAGTAATATAAGTTGGAAAATTTTCTGAAAGTATGATAGATTTACAAGTATATTATACTGTGTTCCAAAACTTTATTAAAGTTGGTGCACTTGTCAGTATTTTTTTAATTTGTTTATTATATTTTAAGAGATTCACAATATAAGAGCACAGTTGTTTTCAGATCACATTGACGTTGCTCAGTTTGTCATACAATTAGGTAATTGGCACTGGCATCCACAGATGAGGGATACCATTCATCGTTTGTTTTTCTGGGTATGATGTCCTCTAGCTCCAGCCATTTATCTGCAAAGCTCATGATGTCATCTTTCTTTACCGCTGCATAAAACTCCATTGTGTAGATGTACCACATTTTCTCTATCCACTCGTCAGCTGAGGGGCACTTGGGTTGGTTCCAGCTCCTTGCTATTGTGAAGAGGGCTGCAATAAATATGGCTGTGCATGTATCGCTGTGGTAAGATGAGTCTTGTGGGTACATGCCCAGGAGTGGTATGGCTGGGTCAGGTGGCAAGTTCATTCCAAGTCTTCGAAGGGTTCTCCACAATATTTTCCATAGTGGCTGCACGAGTTTACATTCCCACCAGCAGTGGATGAGTGTTCTCCTTTCTCCACGACGTCTCCAGCACTTGATATCATTTGTTTTCTTGATTCTAGCCAGTCTTATTGGAGTAAGATGATATCTTAAAGTGGTTTTAATTTGCAGTTCCTTAATTATCAGCAACGTCGAACACTTCTTAAGATGTTTCTCTGTCATCTCTAATTCCTCACTTCACAAGTCTCTGTTCAGCTCTTTGCTCCATCTTTTGAGTGGTTCATTTGTTTTCTTTCTTAGTTTTCTGAGTAGTTTATATATTCTAGATGTAACTGTGATGGAGGTTTCCTCCCACTCCGTGGGATTACTCTTCACTTCCCTGATTGTTTCTTTTGATGTACAGAAGCTTTTGAATTTAATGAGGTCCCATTTGTCCACTTGTCAGTATTGAGGTCACTTTTTTCAGTGCTATCTCAATTAACATAGTTTTATATTTTATTTTACTTTTTATGTGTATGAATGTACTGTCTGTACGTAGGTTTGTGCACCCATGTCATGCAATGCTGCGGAGGTCAGAAGAGGGCGTCGGATTCCCCTGGGACTGGAGTCAAAGATGGTTCTCAGCCACCATGTGGATGGGGATCGAACTCGGGTCCTCTGCAAGAGCAGTCGGTGCTCTTAACCACTAGGCAATCTCTCCATCCCTCAATTAATATAGTTTTAGAGTGTACATTTTGTCCATAACTTCTTAAACAATACTTATGGTATTACCCATTCAGAGAATTTATGTATGTGTATGATGTGCAAGTCCTTGAAGTTCCAATCTTATTTTTGTCTTGGAAATTACCAAATACAGTTTGTCAAGAACTTGTTTCTGAAATTTTATTTGGGAGCAAGGAAAAACTCTGCACGTGACAGAGTTTAGATATTTTTTGCTGTTAATTTATATAATATTTATTCAAAATCATTTAAAAATTTTTTATTTATTATTTTTTATGTGTATGAGTGTACTGTCTGCATGTAGGTTGGTGCACCCGTGTCGTGCAATGCCATGGAAGTCAGAAGAGGGAGTTGAATTCTCCTGGAACTGGAGTTAAAGATGGTTCTTAGCTGCCTCGTGGGGGCTGGGAACCTAATCCGGGTCCTCTGTAAGAGCAGTCAGGGCTTTTAACCACTGAGCCATCTCTCTGGCTATTCAAACTTTTGACAAATATTTATTTTTAAGCTTAAAAATTATTCTTTGAAACTTAAAGAAACTTGATGAAAGAAAGTGCAAAAATACTGGCGTTTGAGTATCAATTGTCACTGGATGTTCAGTAGTACATTTTGGGATTGTATGAGCTTTAGATATTAAATTCAACTAAAATTAAGTCAGATTAATCTAACTCAG
Source organism: Rhizomys pruinosus (assembly GCA_009823505.1). Classification (NCBI taxonomy): domain Eukaryota; kingdom Metazoa; phylum Chordata; class Mammalia; order Rodentia; family Spalacidae; genus Rhizomys; species Rhizomys pruinosus. The sequence continues at coordinate 461,455 of VZQC01006754.1, forward strand.
CATTGACAATGTATATAATAGTTTTCTGATAAAATCAGAGACAAAATTGGAACAATGAAATTGAAACATGCCAAGGCTTAGATATATTTAAGATTTTAATGAAAACAATTATAAACAGTGGTGAAGCATCTACTTTCATGAATATTCTTCCAATTTAACTTACTTATATGTTCCATGTGGCTCAATTTTGTGGCTCTTTGGTGTATTTGCAATCTTCAAACATTTTGCTGTTGCCATAATCACTGATTTTTACATTCAGTTTTATCAGCTATCAATATTTTCAATAAACAATAATAGATCAAACTTGATGAACATAACCATGGAACATCAAGGGACTGTAAATTGAGTAATTACTTGTGTACTAATTTTAGATGTTAGCAATGCATGTGTTTTATCTACTCTGACTTGATCAAAATATAAAGTTGAGCATACAACACACAATGCACAGTCAGACATCTCTGCATGAATTTAGCTTCTATTAAAAAGTCAATCACCAGGTGGATATCTTTAGTCCCTATAAATAGAAGGCAGAGGCAGGCAGATCTATGTGAGATCAAGGTATATATAGAGAGTTTCAGGCTACCTGGGGTTACAGGGAGACCCTGTCTCAAACAAACAAACAAACATATCAGTCAATAAGATAAACAAGATGACAAATAAATTACTCAAGTGGTGATTCTAACTGGAAAAACAAAGCAAAGATAGGCTATGTTGGGGTGGGTGGGTTTATATGGAGTTGTCAGGGAAATCCTCAGTACTATGTAACCTTTGATTAATGATATGGAAGTAAAAAAGAGGATAATGAGGAAGAACATGGAACCACAGAGCTATTATGCTGAGGGATGAGTACGTGTGCATGGGTGCAAGTATAAAGCCTATGATGGAGGTAGATATGCCTGCTGTGAACTGATTGAGTCACAGTGATTACCCAGGTACAAAAATGGCTTGTTGGGGTAGCCTAAGCCTGCAAGTGGTGCAGAGTCAACTTTCCAATCAAGACATTGAATATTTACCCAACTCCCTGTGTTTTTATCACCATCCTATCTTTTTTTTTTCAGACAGGGTCCCCCTGTTCCCCCAGCTGTCCTGCAACTCACTATGTAGACCAGGCTGGCCTCAATCCTACAGAGATCATCTTGCTTCTGCCTCCCAAGTTCTGGCATGAAAGGCATGTGACAACATGCCCAGCTCTTTTATCCCTATCTTAATCACTCAATTCAGTTCCAACCATGGCTAAACATGCCTTTGTCTACACTCTTTGCAATGCTCATCTGTGAACAAGTTAAATCTGATGTTCTGCCATAGTGCCGGGGCTGGCTTGAGCTTCACTACATATGGGTTTTTAATGTTCCATCCACTATTTTCCTCTCGGAGCACATCACCACATGCCCCACACCACACAGACACACTCCCATTATGTGTCCTTAGTTCAGGCCAGTGGCTATTCATTTCCTTTTCTCTGTTTAAGCTAAGTCCATACTCTCATACAATATAACTTGGATGCTCTGTCCATGCACACAATAGGTGAGATGGAATGCTGGGTATTCTGATTTCTTTACCTTTCTCAATCAGATGAAACTCAAGTTTGTCATGTAGAGAGTAAACCTGGTAATGGAGAAAAGATAACCAAGGAGTCAGACAGCAGAAGTGGCACTACTGTAAAAAATTGTCTCCACGATTAAAAAAAGAACTAATCTTCCCTCTTCTGAAGAAAATGAACGTGACTGCATAGCTTAAGGCACATAATGAATCTCCACTGAGACTCAAAATTCATGTGTAAAACCCTCTGATAACCTGGGATTTTCTGTCACAAGGAGAGTGGCTAACATTTGTAAACACCTGTAAACAGGGTGCTGAAGAAGCCTTCAGTAGCAACCCAAGTTCAGTGGAAATGTGTTCCTCCAGCCTTAGTCTGTGGCACTTGAAAAAGGTGACCACTGCATTTCCCACAACTCCACAACTCTGGTTCTGCTTAGGGTCTTTTACGAACTTGAGGTCAATCCAGCTGCTTGGGTTTCTGTGTTTCTCCCACCCTCCTCCTGAGTGTGAGGTCTTAATTTGGAGACACTTGGTAGGAAGGTCAGCACAGAGGAAGACTGTATTGCCTATACTGGTGAAACCCCAAACCCACCAGTTCCTAAATGTACAAATGTGTCCCCACATCCTGGTCCCTGCTGGGCTCTCAGCCAGCTTCCCATTCTGCACTGGAATGGGTGCCCTACAGTACTCATCTCTGATGACTTTTTCTTGCCAATAATCTATCTATCTATCTATCTATCTATCTATCTATCTATCTATCTATCTCTATCTATCAACATTGATTTTTTTCTTCCTTTCCTCCCAAATCTATTGTCATGCACTGTAAACTACCTCTGAAAAGTTGCAAAAATACATCAACATTTATGCACCACCTCTTTCAAGTCATTATAGAGAGCCACAGTTGGTTAAAATGCAGCCATTAAGAGATAGTGGTAATTTAGAGACATAAACTGCAAGCTATATCTATAGTAATATCAGCCAATGTGGTATTATTTTTCACTAAAACTTACCCACCTTGGCTTACGTATAAGGATTTGGTGCTAAGATCCACAAATGAGGAACACCATACGCTGTTTGGTTTTCTGAGACCGTGTTACTTCACTTAGCATAATGGCTTCTGGTTCCATCCATATAACTGCAAATTTCATGATGTCATCTTTCTTTCCCACTGCATAGAACTCCATTGTGCAAATGTACCACATTTTCATTATTCATTCATTTGTTGATGGACACTGGTAAAGATATCCTCCCACTCTGCGTTTTCTTTCACTGCACAGAAGCTTTTGAGTTTAACGAGGTCCCACTTGAAGTTCATGTCTCTATTTTCTTAAGTTCTAAGATTCATGATAAAGAATAAATCTCTTCCTTAAAAGTACATTAAAACTTACGTCAACTTGCCATGTAATTTAGGAATATAAAGTTATATTTCTTTTTACCTTGCATGCAACTTTTCTGTTAAAATATGAATCCCAAACATGTTTTGGAATTAACCTATAGTTAATGTTCAGACTTTGTAATTTTGGTATATGTGTAGACTGTATATATGCATATTTTGGAATAATATAAAATTAAAGTGAACAACAACAAAAGACTTGTTCAAATAACTGACCAAAACAGTAAACTTCTACATCAAAAAAGTTTAAAAAATATGCAGGAAGACAGGATTTAACATGTATGGCAGAATGAATGAGATTTGGGCAGGGATATGGATGGGGAAACAGGTCTAAATTTGATTGGGAAAGGTTGTATGAAATGCACAAAAGCACAATAAGAAATTAAGAAACAGAAGAGATAGTGGTGTGCTCTGCCACAATTGCTAGATCTACAATTCAGTTACTGTATCTAAGGCTCAGGGAACATCATAAAAGTGGGGGAAGAAAAAATTTAAGAGCCAGAGGACCAGGATGCTTATGGATATACAGTGTCTTCCAGTCAGGAAAGGGAAACTGTGACCATGAAATCTCAACAATATTGTTGAATAAACACATTCTACAAAGTGACAACACAAGTGATATGTCAATGTGAGTGGGGGAAAGTTTACAAGGTTGCAACTCTAGATGAAAAGCTGTAATTCATGGCTGCTGAGAAAGGGCAAACCAGTTTTCTCCCAGGATAAGCTACCTGATACATTACATTATCCCAAATGGGCCACTCTAAACACATGCTAAATGGACTCAGTAGGAGGATATATATATATCAGGATATTGAATGTCAGGATATTGAAATAGAATTGAGGAAACATGGGATGACTTAGAGAAAGAAGGATGAAATTACTCATGTATAAAACTACAAATTCTAAAATATAAAATATATATAAAATATAAAAATAAATTTAAATTAAAAAGTTTGATGGAATCTAGAGGTGAGCTGGTGATTGAGAGATACTTGACAACATTAGTTATATCAGGCAACCAAGTGGATTAAAGGAATAGGAATTTTGTCTACACATAAGTGTTGTCCTAGTTAGTTTTTTATTGCTGTGATAAAACACTTTGAACAAAACCAACTTGAGGAGCAAAGGATTTGTTTGGCTTATACTTCCTCATGGAGGGAAGTCAGGACAGGAGCTCAAGGCAGGAATCTGGAGACAGGAGCTGAATGAAGCACAGACCACGGAGGAGCGCTGCCTGGCTGCCTGGCTGGCTTGCTCTTCTGGTACTTGCTCAGCCTGCTTTTTTTTTTTTGGTCTTTTGAAACAAGGTCTCCCTTTAACCCAAGCTGAACTGGAGCTTGCTATGTAGACAAGCTCGGCCTTGAACTCATAGACCTGCCTCTGCTGGGATTAAAGCAGTAGGTCACCATGCCGTGCTTCAGCCTGCTTTCTTATACAATACAGAACAACCTGCCCAGGGGTAGCACCACCCACAGTAGTCTGGGCCCTCCCACATCACTCCACAATTAAGAGACTGCCTCACAGACATGTCCACAAGCCAAACTAATAATGAAGCTCATCCAACTGAGGTTCTCTCTTTACAGGAGTGTCAGGTTGACAACTAAATCTATCCAGAAATTTACAATTGATCCCTTGTCAACTCGACACACAAGATATCACAATTATACTACAAACTTTCCATTTCTTGCTCCCAAGAGCTTATGTTAATATTAATATCACAGTATAAAACATAGAACAACTTTTAAAATTCCCAAAGTCCTTAAAAATTTCAACACCTTAAAAGTCTAAGTTCTGTTTTATTATCCAAAGCCTCTTAACTATGGGCTCCTGTAAAATCAGAAAACATGCAAAATATTTATCTCAAAAAGAGAAGAAATGGGTACTCTTTTTTTTTTTTTCTTTCAAGTTTTATTACAGGTGGCAGTGTGGTGGCACACACCTTAAATACCAGCATTAGGGACCCATAGGCAGGTGGATTTGTGTGATCTAGGCCATGCTGGTATATGTAGTGAGTTTCAGACCAGCTAGGGTTACAGAAAGACTCTGTCTTAAAATAAAACCCAAAAGACTCCACAAACAAAAAAGTTTACTATGTGTGAGATGCTCAGCAAGATTGATTTTAAAAATGGCACATAATCTGTCAAACATTTTTAATGTTCTCAGAGAACTCAGATATATCAAATACTTCCAGAATGATATTAGATATACGTATATAAATAAGATAGAAAGCAAATAATTATCAGCTGCTTGCTTTACACCTAAATAATATATCTCTTTGCTTATAGGCAATCACAAAGTAGTACATGCATTTATTTATTATTCTTAAGCAAAACCCCAAATTGGAAATGTAGCTCAATGTCTGACATCTAGGAGGTGATCAGGACCTTCTAATTCCAAAGGACTTACATGACTGTATTCATTTTGTTCCGCTGTCCACAGCACACATCGCTTGTCTCATGGTCTTTGGTTCTGTTCCATGTCTGCTATATCCTAGAAACCTCAATGAACCTGAGGTTGCACCTGCACTAATGGCCTCTTGGCCTCTCACGGTCCCACACCTAGGAGTCTCTCCATGACCCCATCAATTCTGCAGCTTTCATACTGTCGCAAACAACACAACACAGAGACTGTTTCTAATTTGTGATGGAGCCTTGACTCCACCTGGACCAGTTTCTGTGTGCTGACCCTGCGGAAACAGTTCCCAGAAGATTTAACCTCAATGATGCTGGTCTCTTGTTAATTATAGATGATTTTTAGCCCCAGCTAACCAGCATCTATTGTCCCAGTAAAGCCCAAAAGGTTTCACTCCCAAAAAATCTTCACATAAATGATCCAAAGAGTCTTTGAGTGACTCCCAAACTTCCCTTTGCAACTTCACAAGCCATGTAGATTTCTCTCAGCTCCCACAGAATAGCTAAGCTCTAAGTATTCAGCTGCTTTTCCAGCCCAAAGTTCCAAGCACATCCACAATGCTCCCTAAAACAAAATGATTAATTCAATCAATGCACTATCCCACTCTCTGACACCAACCTCAGTCCTATTTGGCCTTCTATCACTATGATAAAACACTGACTAAAACTAACTTTGGCAGGAAAGGGTTTACTTGACTTACACATCCTGATCACAGTTCATCAATGAGGGAAGTCAGGACAGGAATTGAGTGAAGGAAGCTAGATGTGGGCACTGAAGCAGAGACCATGGGGAAACAATGCTTACTAGCTTGTTCCCCTGCCTGTGATCATCCTGCTTTCCATTTCTTGGTTTTTCTTTGTCTTTGTTTTGAGACAGGGTCTCCTTGAAGCCCCAGCTGGTCTGGAACTCACTACATAAACCAGGCTGGACTTGAACTCACAGAGATCCTCCTGCCTCTGCTTCCCTAGTGAGTGCTGGGATTAAAGGCGAGTGCCACCAGGCCCAGCCATCCTGCTTTCTTATACAACCCAGAAGGAGCTGCACCAGGGTGGCACCACCCACAGCAGGCTGGACCATCATGTGTCACTCACTAATCAAGACAATACCTCACAGATGCATCGCAGGGCAATGCACAGAGGAAACTGCCTAGTTGAGGTTTTCTCTTGGGAGGTGTGTTAGGCTGACAATCGAATATCCAGCATGCTGGTCACACATTTAGGAATCACTGTGGAGCAGCTGTGGGAAAGCCTATGCTCACCATGAGGAAGTATTGATGAAAAGTCTCAGAGCTGAGTTCTAGGTCAAGTATACAGGAAAAGAATCCCAAAGATGTCATTGGCAGCAGCTGCTGTCTGTACACTTGTTTTGCTTGTGGATTACAGAGGCTCTGCTCATCCTCAACTATATTTATCAAATTTTCCTTTTAAGCATCTGTGTGACTGTTCATATATCTCTGTGGTGTGTTTTATTTGAGATGCTATTGTGAACTTGACTTTTACCTTCATTTATTTTTCCTGATGCATCCTCCAGTTATTAAGGACTGTTGGTTACATAATTCATACTCATTTAAGATGGCAAATTTGTTATAAATTAAATTGTTAAATTGTCTTGAGGTTGCATTTGTTCCTTTTCTTCTGTTCCATTGTTCTTTGTTTTGAAACACCTAGAACAAATCATTCATACTGGCAAAATTTAATATGCTTTATTACCTGATTATAACAATCCTTATACAAAATGTTCTGCATTATTTATCTCCATTTATTTTCAATTTTACTGTTGGGTACTGTTGTAGCTTGTGAGAAAACATTCCTTCATCTTTGTGAATGGTGTTGCATTATGAGAAAGCATTGCTTTTAAAAGCCATATTTTTACAATATGTTCTTCCCATAATAAATGTGTTTTAAGTCTCTTAAAAATGGCCCTCTGAGATTCTTTCCAGTTTGATTCACACTGAATCTCTACATTTAATTTGTATTCATTATTTTATTCTTGTTCCCAACCTTTTTGAAGTTAATATTATAGAAAGTAAAGCAACTTTACACAAAACCAGTGTTTTTGAACTAGTTTCAAACCAGTTGTTTGAAACTAGTTATCTTCATCCTGACATTTCATAATGCCTTAAAATTATGGCATCTGCCTCAGAAATTGTATTTGTATGATTATGAGTTGCTCCCATGGAAAAGGTCACTATACAAATAGCACAGGCTTTTGTCCTCCTATGATAGTCTCTGAGGGGAGAATGTATTCCATGTCTCTTCTACATTCCAGCCTGTGGTTTGGTGGTCTTCATGGCCACATCACTCCAATATAAATTCCAATATTCTAGAATCTCTCTGTGCTTCGACTGTATATTTTATTTTCTTCTGAGTATATGATCATATATCTCTATAGATTCTTTTCTAAGTTTTTATTAACACATATTAATTATATATAACAATGTATTTCATGATGACATTTCTGTCCATGCCTGTAATACAGTTTGACCATATTTGCACCCCTATTGCCTCACTCTTATTGACTTTGACTTCTTTCCTCTTTCCCACTAGAGCCTTTACTACTTTCATTTAGCTTTTTAATTTTTGGTGGCTCTATGAGTGAAATTAGGGTTAGTTACAAGAGCATAGGTGAGGGGTTATTTATAGGACCATGGGCAACTTACGAGGAGATACACATCAGAGGAAAATATTGTCCCACTAACTGAAACTACTATCTGGTTTTAAGTCTTCAGAGAGGGAAGAGACCTCATGACAGAATATTGATGGGCACAGTCTGATGGAGGTCTCAGGCTGACATTCTCAGCTGCTGAGAGCTCAGGAGTGCACGGGTCGGGTCTTGCCAGAAGACACTGTTCCACAACACTCTGTCTTCCTCTAGCTCTTATATCCCCCCTCGCTTCTGCAGTGTTCTCTAAGCATTGGAGAAGGAGACTTAAGCATATGTCCCATGTAGAGATAAACATTCAAAAGCCATTTACTCTGAGCACTTTGGCCAGCCATGAGTGTCTACAATAACTGCCACCCACATCCAAAAGAAACTTCTCTGACAAAAGCAGGAAACAGCACTAATCTATAGGTATAAATATAAGTATTTAGAGGATAGTTTGACCTGCATACCATGCCCATTTATCTGGTTTCTTCTTAAAAGGACAGCTGTTATTACATTCAGGGTCTATGTGGGTAATTCAATATGATTTTTAATATCAAGATACTTAATATCTCCAAGAACTTGGCAATGTAAAATAATAGATATTATAATGAGAAGCATCTTGTTCAAAGCACTGTCATCATGTCTTGGCAAAGTTGATTTAAATAATGCAGAAACACTGTGGTAAACTCAGCCTGAAATTTTAAGAACTATCAGAGAGACAAGTTACTCACTTCATAGGCTTTGTGAGTTCATCATTTAAAACTAACTCTTATCAAGTTTAAGGAAACTGTAAAATTTGTTATTGGTATTACATCTTAGAGGGTTTTGATGAGATGGGGATTTTGAATGTGTCAGGGAAAATATGTCCTGTGCTCAGAGGAAATAAAGACCTTGATGCCACATGACTCAGTTTTTTTCCTTTTTTTCTCAAATCCAAACACTCTTGAACAATTTATTCAGAAACATTGATGCACAATACAATAGAGTCAGAAGGACAAAGTCACTGCATAAAGCTGATATCCAAGGCCTAGTCTCAGATTTGTAATTATTCAGTCCCTGGAGGGCTCTTCCTTCACCAGATGGGGTAGAAAAATGGCTTCACACTGGCCAACTTTGCGGTGCTGAACAATCAGAAGAGTCTCAGGTTAGATGTTGTTGAATCTCTTCTGGAGGCTTTAGGCACATGGAGAGACCAGTTAGTAAGTAGCTTTTGCATTTCAAGCTCACAGCATCATGTGGGTGTGGAATAGCCAGGAAAGAGGGGAGAGTTCCTGGGGCTGCAGGAGGCAAACTGACAATAGACTTAAAAAGATAGAGAAGGAGAGCAGACATTTATATTTTTCCTGAGACAACAATAAAGGAAAAACACTAATCATCCCATGGTCCCCTGACACACTCATTCTTTACTGTGGGATAAGGGGAGTTGGTAGAAACCTGTGACCCTGAAGAAAGGAGAGAGAGATATGGCTCAGCCTGTGATCCCTAGCAAAGGTCTCCTATTGGAATTACAGGTGACTAAGGTGATCTGCCAACCATACTGTGTGTACTAAAAAGCTCACTGCCTTGAATGTGGTCTGCATGGACACAACACACCATGGACATAGACTATAATGGATATGGCATCCCATGGACACAAACTACAGGGTCACAGCCTACCTAGGACATAGCCTACTACAGATGCAGCCTGCTGTGGACACAGCCCTCCATGGGCTCCGCCTACCATAATAAGCAGACCCTCCATGAGCATAAGGGACATAATTTACCAAGTACAGAGCCTGCATTATTTATACAGCCCACCATGCACATAGCCTACCATAGACATAGCCATGGAAACAATCCACTCTGGATATAGCCATGGTCACAGGCTTCCATGGACACAGCCTGAATGAGCATAGCCTGCATGGACACAGCCTACAATGGACACAGCCTACAGTGAACACAGCCCACCATGGCTACAATACCATGAGTGTATCCCATCATGGACGTGACTTATTATATACATAGCCCGCCATGGTCACAGGCCGTCACAGACATACATCCTATCATTGATGCAGTCCACCATAGACACAGCCCTCCATGGACATAGCCCACCAAGTACACAGCTCTCCATGCAGACAGCTGATAGGACAAAGCCTTATATTCCTTTTGTGTTTTGTGATGATCTGGGATTCTCATGCAATATTGTAGAAAGGATGATATCTCTTCATGTCCACATGACCAAAATAAATTTCCTAACCCCAATGAAGAATTTTTGAATATATATTAATATATTACATAGTATTAATATATAATTAATTAATATATAATTAATTAATGTTCAAAACATTACATCACAATGTAATTTAACCTTTTTCAAATTAATACCATGACTTTAATTGACCTGTACAGTATAATCACATGTTTTAATATGTTTTTTTCTGCTATAACAGAGTATCAGAGATTGGAATATTTGGGAAGAAAAAATCTTTAACTCAAGTTCTTAAGGCTAAGAAGTGCAAGGTCAAGGGCTTCACACCAGGCAAGGATGCACTTGGATACCATGACTGAAACACAAGAGAGAGAGAGCAAAAGGGGCAGAACTTATAAGAAGTGCAGACTTGTGATAATGCCATTAATCTTACAACAGAGGCAGAACTCACATGATCATATCCTCTCTTAAAGGCCCCAACTCTTAACCTTGATGCATTGGGAATTAAGTTTCTAACATAGAACTTGAAAGGACAAATTCGGTCATAGCAGCATGTAACAAAAGTTGGAGAACTGAGGCCCAGAAACAACTTCTCTATATAGACAGATATCGTAACTTCCTATCAAACAACTTTCAGTAAACTTAAAATGCCCTAAAATATGACTTCTGGAAAAAAGCAAATGCTAGAAGAGTTTACTCAGCTTTTTTCTTCTATGAAAAGACAGGGCATTTGTATTCATTTCCACAATTGCGCATAAAATATCTGTTGATACTACAAGAAACCTATATAGCCTTCCTTTCCTCCTCCTGGGGAATTTTGGCAGGGCTGAGATATTTTCCCTTCCTACCACTGACAACAGCACTTAGATGAGTTTAATTTGCTAAGGAAGACTCCCAGAACCCAGTGATAATACTGGATTGTTCTGTTGATGTCAGAAAAAAAGATTCAATTTTATTGCAAAGTTAACGAATATTTATGATAATTAAAAGATGCCACATGACAAGGAGAGGTAGGGTTCAAGTTCAAGTTCCCTCTGGAGAACTACACTGGACTTATTTCTTTTCTGAAACAGGAATGGCTGAAGTATGCACAAAACATCTGGAACTTGGGAGTGCAAGTCTTAGCAGGGGCTTTTCAGAACTGGGTGGTCATATAGGCATTTTTTATGTACCAAGTAATGAATCCTATTATCAGATTTCCCTGAGGAATCTGTCTCCTGATCATAGTCTTGGTGTGGTTTTTCAAGCCTAACTTTGATTAATCAAAAAGGCTTTAGCTGGCCAGCCTCCAGAAGAGGCTGTGAGGCTGCCCTCCCTCCAGGAACAATCCTGTCACACAGACAGTAGACTGAGTGGAAGGACTGGGTGCATGAGGACTGCAGTTCCTGGCAGCTGTGTGCCTGCACAGGCTCCCTTTCCTAGCCCCACTTCCCTTGTTCCTACGTCTTTCTATCTGAGGTTTTTGGTAAAAGTCTCTCAGCTGCACCTGCTGGAACTTCCAGAGAGTAGAGGGGCAAATCTCTGAGACAGTTTTGCCTATTAGTCATACTTTTCCATCACCAGTGTTCTCTAAACCACTTCTCATTCCTATTCCCCCATCCATCAGGGTCCATAAAACTGAAGTACATTTGGTTTATGTTCCTCAAAAGCCTCTGACTCCTTTTCTATGTTTAGGGGTTCACATTTTTTTCCTCTAATTTCACATTACTCTAAATATGATTATATACCCTCGGCCCACATACATTAATTACCATGTCTGAAAGTATGTGGTAAGTTAATTCTAGGGCTAAGATATTCATATTATAACATCACAGGTGCTTTCAGACAGAAAGAAATATAACAATAACTTTGCTCAGCTTTTCTTTCAATTGGGGGATTTGGTACTAGCATCCACAAATGAGGGAAACCAGTCCCCGTTTGTATTTCGGGGATTGTTACTTCACTTAGCATAATGGCTTCGAGTTCTATTCATTTACCTGTGACTTCTGGATGCTGAACCTTTGTCAGATGGTGAAGAGTTCCACTCTAAACTTGTTAACTTGTTTTGGAATTAGTCTAGAGTTTATTTTCAGACTTTGTAATTTTGGTATATGTATGGAGTATATATATATATATATATATATATATATATATATATATATATATTGGAGCAATACAAAATTAAAGGGAACAACAATGTCAAAAAAGACTTGTTAAAGAACTGACCAAAACTGTAAACTCCTGTATCAAAAAGTTGAAAAATATTGAGAAAAAGATGCAAGACAGGATTTAACATGTATGGCAGAATGCATGAACCCTGGTGAGGGGTTACTCATGGGGGAACAGGTCTAAATTTGATTAAGAACTGTTGTATGAAATGTACAAAAGCTCAATAAAAGTTAAGGAGGAAAAAAAAAACTTTTCTCCCTTATGGTTCCAAGAAAAAACAAAAAGTCTCTGACTCCAAAACTTGGGCCAATGCCTTGCAGAAGGAAGGAACTGGAATACGGAATCATCATAATCTTAGACTATTGACTCTTACACCACAGCAGTGAATGATAAAGGATTAACTGTTTAATTGTATCTGTATCCTTGAGCTCCTTCCCAGCTGAGCGCCTGACAACCCCTGCAGGCTCAGGCTACCTGAGACCAGGTGTCAATACTTAATCTCACTTTAACAATAGCAGCTAGGCCTCCTTTGGATGAAGTGTTGCATTAACAGGGGGGAAGCCAAACTCAGGCCAGTCCCAGCCTATCAGGACTAGCACACTGCAAAAATCTGCTGACTTTAAATAGTGACTCAGTCAATGCATCAGAAGCGTTGTGGTTATTATACAAAAAGAGACCACAGTTGTACAAGAATGTGGAAAACCAAGGCTATACCTGAAAGTAGTGGGTCAGAGAACAGCATAAGTGGATGAGCATGACAAGGAGGAGAAGAATCACTTCCCACTTGCTGAAGGGCAGGATGAGGGACAGTACATGGAGGTCTGTGGGAGGTGGCTGGGCCCTCTCTCTGCACATTATGGGTCCATCGCTCCCAGTATCATACAGATATAACCTTCATCGCCTCCTATTTAAAATAATGAACCACTTTCCTACTTCTTATGTGCTATATTTTTCTTTGAATAACATGTTCTAAAATGCTCTACATTTTTGCCCATTTATTGTGTCTGCTTTTACCATGTCAGCAAGGATGCCTGTTACTCTATTTTCTGCTTTGCCTGAGAGGCCTGGAGCCCCGTGAGACAGCAGGCACTTGGCACATTCCTGGGGCTTTTTGAACTAAGCTCCTGCACATGATTGGTGGGTGGCTTTACATTATTAGAGATGAGCAAAGTATCAGGCTTGGGGACCATGGCCCAGTAGTGAAAGCACTTCCCATGTAAGCAACAGGATTGGAATTTGGATGCCCATACTGCACTTTAATGCTGGGTAGGCCTCATAGCCAGCTTGTAGTTCCAGTGTCCAGTAGGCAGAGAAGAGATTCCATCCTGGGAGGAACTAGGCTACCTGAACTAGCCTATCAGTGAGTCTTGCCTCAATGAACACAGTGGATTCCTTGGGCTACCACACACATGTACCAATGCATCATTCGTCTTTTTCAAGAAAGAAATGAAACTAGATACTTGTTTTTTTTTCTGTTTTGTTTTTTCTTTTTCCCATGTGTATGTGTATGTAATGGATATGCATGTATACATGTTTGGGGTGTGTGTGTGTGTGTGTGTGTGTGTGTGTGTGTGCTGGCTACAAGGCCTATCCAACATTAAAGTGGAGTATGGGCATCCAAACTCCAGTCCTGTTGCTTACATGGTTAAATAATCTAGTCTTCACCCAAAGGTAAATAGATAATCTGCCCTACGTGGGAATCACATCCATTTCAAACTTGCCTGGCTGATTTTGGGCACTTGTTATGGTCCCTGAGACAGTGTGATTATATTATGAGTTATAATTGGTGCAGATTTTAAGAGACATGGTAGAAAAATAAAGCAGTGATACATGACCCACATCTTCAGGTTTCCCCCCACTCTCAGTTTTAAGGTTCCAAGAAAGAAGAAAACGCATTAAGAGAAGCGTGACTAATCGTGACTCAGCCTGCATAACTTAATTGTCAGATTGTCTCTGGAATGAGGATAATTTGTTTTAACTTAGTAACTTTATTTTTGAAATTATTTTATTGAGCTTCTGTACATGTCATATAATTCTTAAACAAATTTAGACTCCCTCCCCCATCCATGCCCACCTAAACCCCCACTGGACAGCATGTACTCTGCTATACATGTTAAGTCCTATCCTGTCAAGCATCTGTACCCAGATGTCTTTCAGCACAAATTTATCCACTGGAGTCTAGTCAGCCTACCTAGAGATCATAAGTAAGGCATACTCTCCCTCACACAGTGGTAATCAGTGCCCAATGGTTCTCAGTCTAGGACCAGCCTACTACCCATTTCTCGTAGTTCTCAGTCTAGGACCAGCCCACCATCCATTTCTCTTGCTCCTCTCTGGGTCCTTGTCTGATTGAGTTGGCATGGGTCCTATGCTCAATGCCATCATTGCAACAAGTCCACATGTGCAAGGTTCCAGTGGCCTGCTTCTCTATGTTCATGAACCAGCCCTGGCTCTTACAATCTTTATGCCCATTCTTCCACAATGGTCCCTGAGCCATGAGTGGGTGAGATTTAATATAGGAGTCCTATTCACACTCTTTATTCTTTAAAACTTGGCCAGTTGTGGCCTTCTGTGTGCATTGCCCTTTGTATAAGGAAGCTTCATGGTGAGAGTTGAAGAATGCACTAGTTTTCTCTCTACCCCTCCTTCCACTATGTTCCATGAGCCTTATGTATAGAGGTTCAACTGTAGATGTGTCACCTAGACGTGGACATGACTCAGATGTATATTCTCAATGTCTGACTGGTTGTGGGATTCTGCAGTAGCCTCCATGTGCTGCAAAAAGAAGCTCTTTGATGAGCGGTGCATGTTATATGTGTCTGTAAATATAAGATTGCATATTTAGTGTATGGTAAGAAATTTCATTTGTCTAGAGATATGACAGAGATAGAGTTTTCTCTAGGATCTATGTTCCCTCCAGCCATGTGTATTTGGTTTAGTTTACAACACCACCCATGAGTTCAAGTCCCATTAGATACCTGTTGATTTCCCCCTAGAAAACAGTGCCACTACTGCACCAATAGAGGTAGTTTTCCATGCCAGTCATTATGGTTATTAGGCCACAGGGCTGGGTTGCATCATTGATTCATTTTCTCCCTTAGCAGTTTGCATATTATCATCCAGCATTCTGAGAGCTAAACTTCAGGTAGAAGTCTTGCAGGCATTTCTTGCTCCTTGCTCCAAGTCCTGTATCCGATGCATGTCCTGTCTTCAGCAGGAGGGTCTTATTTTCTAGTTCTGGGAGATAACCAAGGGCCTTGGCAGTGGCCTATTTTATTTTGGGAGTCTCTTTGACTCCACTCAAAGGGATATCTCTTTTGTTTGGCACTGTGTTCCTTGCCATACAGAGCCTAGATCTACAAATGCACTAATTTTCAGATGCTGTATGTGCATTTCTCATAGGGTTCAGATCTCCCTCTGGGTCCCCTAGACCCCCAAGATCCATTCATTGCTACTCTTTTTCCTACCATTCAACCTCCTTCCTCACTCCTCAGTCTCAGAACTAACATCCCCACCCTCTCCACATAACACCTACCTCCCTTCATCCCCCTTCTCCTAAGTACCCCCCAACACATCATGGCCCCTGCATGTCCCTCCCAACTCCCCTCCCAGCTGAACACTCCACTTTCCTCAACTTGTCCCTGCTAATGTCTGTTCTGGACTATCCCCCCTTTTGGGTTCTTTCTTTTCCTTTACCTCTCTGTACTCTTTCCATTTTCTTGGCTCCTGGTGTTATATCAGGATATATACTCACATATAAGAGATTTGTGCTAAAATTCACAAATGAGGAAGAACATACATTGCTTGCTTTTCTGGCTTTGTGTTACATTGTTTAGTCTAACACTCTCTAGTTTCATGTATTTACCTGCAAATTTCATAATTTCATCTTTTCTTGCTGCTGAGTTTTACTTCATTGTGTAGATGCATTACACTTTCATTATGCATTTGTCAGTTGAGAGACATTTAGGTTGTTTCCATAGCTTAGCTATTGTGAAGAGCGCAGCCACAAACACAGTACAATCAGTCATTTGGGTTTATGCCAAGAGTGGCGAATGGGATCATATGGGAGATTCATTCTTAGTTTTTTTTAGAGTTCTCCACACTGCTTTCCATAGTGGTTGCAGTAGTCTGCACTCCCACCAGCATTTGCAACTAAGATAATTTATAGAAGTGTTCCTTTTACAGTTGTGATACAGGCACAAGGGTCCTGTTGGTAATTCAGCAAATGGACTTGGAAAATGCTCCTGGGCTCTCTTTAACATGGGGTAGATCTAACGTGGAGTTTCACATGGCTTTGCATGGAATATATTTTCTTTGGAAAAACCCTGGATATTTAACAGGAAATTTTATTATTGTTATTATTATTATTATTATTATCATTATCATTATTATAATTATCATTTTGTTTATGATATATTCACCAGCCCCCTCATTTTGTCCCCTGCGTGTGGTTACAGTCCTTGCTGGAAAGACATCCTGTCACACATTTACCTGGGTGGTCCCAAAGCTCTTTTGACTGCCTGTGCACTCCTCTGCTGCCATATTCTGTTTTATAGCTATTGTAACTTTTAAAGTGAGACATTATGGATCTGTTACTTTTTGTCGTGATCTTTGTAGTCTCCTGTATAAAGCTACTGTTCCCTTCCTGCCTGGGCAGGTAATGGTGGCCCAGTCTCTCACAATTTTTCTGGAAGATATCAAACAAAGGAGGGGCTGTAGGAATGAAACTTTGCCTGGCTCTAGGTGGACCTGTAAGTCCTGTCCCAGAAGAACTTCCGAGAGTTATCTGATAGCTCTATGGGCATTCAAGTTGTCTCTGTGAGTTATCTGTAGCTCTTTGAGTTTGGGATATTGCAGTGTTTGCTGCCTCGCCTATCTCTGCAAAGTTCCAGTCCCAGATGCCCCCTTCTCTTAAGGTATATAAAATGTTGCACCTCTAGTTTACTGGTTGCACAAACAGGAGTTCTACAGCACCCCACCCCCCCGTAGGAGCCAAGGTGGTTCACGCTTCCCTTCCTCTGGCCCCCCACCTGCCCAGAGCACAGTAGCTTTTAGTATATAAACACATTGCTGGCATGAATAAAACTGAGTCTATCTCCGGGACCATTTCTCTGAGTCTGTTTCTTTCATTTCTCAACAAGTAACTAACTTCTTGTGGTCCCCTCCCCGAAGCTCAGCCTAAGAACTGTTAGCCTGACTGCAAGAAAGAGCTCTGAGGCTTACAGCCTTGTGAACCTGACAGCCTGGTTCTCGGAGGGAAAGAACATCATGTGGATTTCGGCCAGGCATGATTAAAGGACCAACAGATGATATATAATTAACCAATAGCACCTTATTTTCAAACAGTCACGCATCACAGTTTTTAGTGTCTTTTCTCTCCAAAATCTATTTGTCTAACTGATTCCATCCAACCTAGACTCCCTAGGAGTCTACAGTGGCCTGGCTGTGCAGCACATACTACATGACCCTCGTCACTCCAGAAGCAGATGCAAAGGAGCAAGAAGTGCAGAACCAGTACAGGCTGTGGAAATAAATGAGTTTCTTTGATGAAATCTCATGTTGATATCTTGACTTTGAATTATTCAAGCACTTTGCAGGGAAAACACAACACAATACTCTGTTTCAACATCTAAATTCATAACGACAGCTTTTGAATTATCAGTTAATTATTTGAAAGTTCCATACATGAAACATGAACATTTATACAGTGTGTATTGATCCTGTTCACCCAGCACTACCTCCCTCAGACTCCTCCCAGTGCCTCATCCTAGTTCCTTCCCAGCTTTATGTCCTCTTCTCTGCTTACTGCTTAATAAGCCCTGAGTCCATCTACTGCTCCTCATATGGATGTGTGGCATGGCCATCCCTAGGCATAAGCAATGTACCAGAAGCCATGTTCCCTAAGGAGACTGACCCTTCCTCCTTCCACAGCCACCAACTGCCAGGAACTCCAGTAATTTTTTTTTTTCTTAAATTTTATTTTTTTTTCAAAGCCAATGTTTCATACAAAATTACATTACAAATCAAATCTAGACCCATGCCCCCTCCCTGCCCCCCCACCCCACCAGAGCTCATTCATTCTGCCAAACATGTTTTTCTTTTTCTCAGTCTCTCTCAGAATTCTCCATGCAAAAGTTCACCATTTCAGTCAGTTCTTTGATGAAGTCTTTTCTGTCGTCGTTGTTGTTGTTATTCCTTCCAATATGCATCACTCCAAAATATGCACATATGCATGCCACATATATCATAGGTTTTATCATCTTCTCCAGTTTGTAATTGAAAGGAGGGATCCATGAACACTCTGATTTTGATAGGCTACTGTAGCTAGAGAATTCAGAGTGAAATAAATATCTTCCCTCTTTTGCAGTGACATGGGGACAAGTGCTCTCAAAGTTCCTGGGACCCTATTCCTATGAGCCTACAGCATTGGCATCAGCAGGCACAAGACCCATGCAAGCTCAACCAGACAAAAACCCAGCATGGAACTGCAGAAATGGGCAGCAGAACCAATCTTAGCTGAAGAAATATTGGCTGCTGATTACTGTTGTATGAAGAAGAACTGGCCTTCTTTAAGAGAGGGACTCGGGATAGGCTGACTCAGAGGATGAACTGGCACTGAGGAATGGCCAGGGAGAGTAATTTGGCACAATAGACCTTAATACAAATGCCAGAATGTATGAACTCTGGGGGGATGGGGGCAGTGGGAGCTGTGGGAGGGAGTCAGTGGAGAAGGGTGTATAAAGGTGATTAAGACTGATTGAGTTTTTGTGTATGAAATATACAAAGATTCAATTAAAAATAATAATTTATCTGAAAAAAATGCTCTCATCTCAAAGGAGATTATAGTTCTACCATGGAGTATTGCCGGTCTCGGTTCATGAGATTCTCCACATATCATTTGGAACATGATAGTGTAGCAGAGAAATGTTCTCTTAGCTTACGGCTCTGTTATTTTAAGGTATTCAAATATTCAGTGTTCATTTGAATGCTTTTGAAAATCGTCTGTTTCCACAAGGATGAGGAAGTAAAAGGGAGATTTTAAAGCAAGCAAACAAACCCAACAACCATGAAGTAATGAAGAAAAAAGAGTAGCATAGGTTACATTGCAGATTTATTTATTTATTTTTTATTTAAAAATATTTTATTTTTCTAATTTTTTAACAATAAATAATAATTTATGAGTACAAACATCCTTCACGTAAAACCAATTTGCAAGCAGTTGTGCCCAAACCCACACAGCCCAAGGGTCCCACCATCCAGCTGGGGGGCTTGTATGTTCAATAAAGTTGATCAAATAAGTGTCCAGTCTATATTGCTGTAGTTTCATCATTCACCCCAATCACAGCCCTTACATTCTACCATGCCCCCTATTCCGCAGACTGTTCCCTAGGCTTAGAAAAGGGGCATGGGTGGACGAGAAGCAAAACAGTCTACTTTCTCTGGAGCTGTCGTTTTGGACTCTGGTCAATTCTGGCTGTTTCCTTTCACGGGCTGACAGTTTGTCCAGGAATAACCTTTCAGCCCTACTAATGAAGCACAAACATTTAGATATATAGGTATTTAAACAGTACTAATTGTTATGGTCGGTTACTTTGGTATAGACACAGATATTTGGATGGTATGTTAATCTATGAATTACATTTTTTCCTGTAAAATGTGACAGGGTCTTACTGTGGCTTATATCATTTCTTAACCACTAGTGGATGTAAGCTTGTGGCATCAGCCATGGGTTATTCCTCCAAGGAGAGAGCTAATTTCCAATTAGATTTGGGATATACAGGCACATGGCTGCCACTGCTACACAGTATTTCCAGGCAGGTGAGGTATAGCTGGTGCTACATTGCAGATTTAAATGGAGGTGTGAATTCTATGTGCTCATGCAGAGCTGGCACAGTTCTTTGTGTTCTATTATGCTTTCTCCTGACAGGTACTGAACATAACCGTTAACATTATTTTCTATTTCAAATAACTCTTTCCTTAAATATGAATTATATGCCTCTCTGAAACCCACACAAAACAAAATTTAAAAATCACTTTTATTTTTATGTATGTATATTTATAAATGTATATTTTACAATAATAATCAAAGGAGAGGACAAGAGATTGGGAAGGAGTGGGGGTGTTCTGAGGGAGTTGGAGGGGGACGAGGAGGAGCTGGAATGATACAGATACTATAGTCATGCATGGAATTTTCAAAATATTAAAATATGAATTTTTATATTCCTCTTTGCTGCTGTAAGGATAATTTTGATGACTGACTTTCTTCTTCAAAAGCAGCAACTAAACCTAAAAGCAGGAGTTTCTCAGATGTGTTCATAAGAAATGAGTAGGAAGCTTAAAACCTAAGGGAGGGGTTGGAACTTTTTCTCCCTGCATAGGTTCATTAGTTTAGCAAAGATTTAGGTGAGACATGGGACAGGACACATTCAGTTAAATCCACATTATGTTAAAACTGTGACAGGCTTTTATAAAGCTCTTACAGGCAAAAGTCACAATCTCTCACCAGGCAAATTAAGCTGAAGGATATACTAGCACTCCTCTCTTCCCTCTCCTTCAGAAGGTAACGCAAAGTTTTCTGCATCAGTGCTTTAACTTCTCCTTATGAATTTGGAATCAGTGTCTTTTCTGGGTGCGTTTCTTATGTAGTACACTCATTTCTAGTCCACACTTTTTTGTTCTCTATTAGACTTTCCCCCTCTTTCTAGGGAGTCTGTCTATTGAACTTATCTCAGAAGCTGTTATAATGCCAGGATTCTGTTTGTAGTATCTTCCACATCTCATCCCACTGTCTGATGTATAGGTCTTCCTTTACAGTGGGAATTTTTGGTGAGAGTCCATCTGGCTCCTTCTATTGTGTTGCAAAGATCAAACTTCTTCCCAAGCAGTGTACATTGACTGACACTGCACTTGTCTGTCAGAGGCCTGCCCTGTCTGATCTGTCTCCTTCTTGATGGTCTTGGGGCAATTATTCACTATTATTTTCTTCACTTTGGTGAAGAAAATATTGGTGAAGAAAATAATAGTGAATAATTGACCCAATAAATAAATTAAATCTAATTTCACAGAAGTAAATGGTTCATATAAAGGACTAAGGGGATATATCATTGAATACAATAAAAGATAGCACCAGAGGTCCAGTAAATGAGTGTGCATTTTATATTGTAATAGGGAAATCTTTAAATGTTTGAAGAGGAAAGATGTATATAAAGTTGAAGCTAAAAATCACATCATAAGCCAGCATGTTTATTTATTTTCCATGTATTGAATACAAACATGACTCCAAAATTCTTTTTTGTGGTTCTTAGCCTCAGCCTTTAATGGCTGCACTATCCCTCCAGCCCAACTCTAAATTTCTAAGCAAAGAAAAAGAAATAGAAGCTCTCCATTCCATATGAAACTTGTATGGCTAAGAATGTGAAAAATGGACACACTAATTACCATAATATAGGATGCTTAGTGAGGCGGAAAACAGATGGATACTTTTTCTCCAGTTCGGAAAAGAAGGACTGATTTCTTTTCTTTGGAGGAAAGTATTTCAGGGAAAGCAAATATAGCCACAATTTTTACACTTGATCAAGAAGGGGGTAGATGTAATTTCAAGTGCAAAAAAGTGGGCTCAGTGATACAGAGTGCTGGCTCCCCTGAAATCTGGAGTAGGATGACAAGATGGGAACTGTCAGCTGAGACTGCCTGCTCTAAAATGTGCTTTATAGCATGTCAGGAGTTTAAAGAATTACAATAACTGAAGCTTTATGCATATGAAATTGATTGAAGAAAAAACTGAAAGCAAAGGTTTGTGTTAGCAGTAGGTTGGACAGTTAACCTACTTAGACATACAATGTTGCTGAATTAAGTACCACCAGCAATAAGAGTTGCTGTGAGATGTGTATATTGTGTGTTCTTTCCTGTGTATTCCTCGTCGATTAACCTTCTTTACAACTCAGATTGAAATCAATTTCATTCTTTAAACAAAGGTTTATTGAAGATTTGTTATACAAACTCTCTCTTATAGGAACATCAACCCTAGGAAGTTCCTGCAACATTGACATCTGTGTGCCTGGTCTTACCATCTCCCTTACTATTGCATGGCAAAGGCTATAGTTGGCTGTTGTAAGAGAGTGCTTGCTGTACCTTCAACCTTAAACCACCTGGACCACATGTGGAGTCAACAAGATGCTTTTGCTGTTTGTTGCAGTGACTGAGACTACCCATACTGGAGTACCTTCTACATCTTAGAGTGAGTCTTCATCAAGGAAGATTGTGTATTGGATTCCAGTTTGTGTTAGCATTTTTGGGAGAGTACAAGGAAGTAAAGATTTTATCAGATACTCTCAGGGAATGAGAATTTATTTGATTGTGCATTTTGGCAAATCATATCCAGGGGATAGGCTTGAGCAAGGATAAAGCTGTGATTCATGTTATTCAGTGCGGACAGGTGCTTGCTGTTTTGCACAGTGAGTGGTCTGGTTTTTGTTTATGGTCTCTCTGTTTCACTTCATGACAGTTGCAAATTGGGCTTGTCTGAGGTGGTACTTGGTGAAATTACTTTTTTTCAAAAAGGGAACAACATGGGAGTGATTAAGAACACTGGGGAAGTTAATATCAAGGCTGAGCTGTCCTGGATGAGAGACAATGCTCTTCTGTTTCTCTACATTAACTCTCTAATTAAGTACAGTTTAATAGAATCATTCCCAAGATCCTATCTCCAGATCACTTGAGAAATGAGACTCTTCTGTCTTGCTTAACCCAAGCTTAATTTGGTTACTTTCCCATGTCTCATTCTACTCCAAGTCTCTGAAGATTTCAGGAAGCCCTGACTGTCCTGAGATGTATGTCAACAAATGCCCAGTGGTAATAATGACATTAGATAAAGTTTCATCCACAAGATGTTTTTCTTTATAGTCTCAGTTATTGTCTATCAAAAATAGAGATTAATGTTGTAATTGTTTTATTTTTAGGCATTTTGTTTGCAGTTTCTTGTTTTGGTTTGGTGCACCTAAGAAAAATATTTCATCCTCGGTGGTGAAAACTGCATTTTATTTTATTTATTTTATTTTATTTTTTATTTTATTTTATTTTATTATTATTTTGTTTTATTTGTATTTTCCAGACAGGGTCTCCTTTTAAGTCCCAGCTGGCCTGGAGATTACTCTGTAGACCAGGCTGGCCTTGAACTCACAGAGATCGGCCTGCCTCTGCCTCCTGAGTGCTAGGATTAAAGGTGAGCGCCACCTTGCAAAACTAAATTTTAAAATAGGTATTTTAAAACTGCATTTTAAAATATTTATTTGGCCTTGGGCGTGGTGGCTCATGCCTTTAATCCTAGCACTCGGGAGGCAGAGGCAGGTGGATCTTTGTGAGTTCAAGGCCTGGTCTACAGAGTGAGTTCCAGGACAACCAGAGCTACAAGGAGAACCAGTCTCAAAAAGACCCCCAAAAATCTATTTGGCAAGCAGGGTGTGGTGGTGCATGCCTTTAATCCCAGCACTTGGGAGACAGAGGCAGGAAGATCTCTGTGAGTTCAAGGCCAGCCTGGTCTACAGAGTGAGTTCCAGGCCAGCTGGGGCTACAAGGAGACCCTGTCTCAAAAGAACAACAACAAAAAATCTATTTGGCAATCTTTCCTCAGCTCAGGCTGTAGCTTCTTGCACAGCTCCCTCTTCCATGCCGGGGTTATCTTTGGCTTGGCCTGAAAGGAGCTGTGTGCATGCTGTCCAGGACCTGTGGTTCATGCATGCAGCTGCCCTGTTGTGTACTGACAGCACAGTTGGGTAAGTTGACCAGGATCCAGGGGTTGGACCCAAATCCAAGATCATTTGGAGAACCCAAATTAGGCTCAAAATGTTTATAAAGTAAACAATAATCGTGGCTGGAGAGATGGCCTAGCAGTTAAGAGCGCCGACTGCTCTTGCAGAGGACCCAAGTTCGATCCCCAGCACCCACATGGTGGCTGAGAACTGTCTTTAACTCCAGTTCCAGGGGACTCCATCACCCTCTTCTGACCTCCGCAGCATTGCATGACACGGGTGCACAAATCTACATGCAGACAGTAAATTCATACACATAAAAAATAAATAAAATTTAAAAAATTAAAAAGAGAAATATATCTGTTCTTAAAAATAAATAAATAAACAATAAACATAGAGGTCATGTAATCAGGGAATGGGGCATTAGTGAGGTGGGATGGAAATGGGGGAGGGCATGGGTATGGGGGACGAGGTCTCACTATGATAAAAATACATTATATGTAGTTCTCAGATAATTGATAACAATATTTTTTAAAGCTGTTGGCTTTGTGCTTTAGTCCCCTCTGCCCATGCTGAGATCATAAATATCTGCTGCCCTAGGCTCTCACCGGACATCAGGCTGTGTGAGAACCAAGTCCTCCCACGGGGCTGCTGGCAGTGTGAAGACCAGGCCCTCATGCTCTTAAGTATTCCATCCGCTGCCATTATCATAGGATCTCATCACTCACCACCCAGGGCTCCACCGGCCCAAGAACACAGAGCACAAGCAGCACTGTGGAGGGTTTCCACTAAACTGTTTCCTGTGCCTGCAGCTTTCCCCCACTTCAATTCCACATAGGTTGAGAAGGACCATGAGCCTAGGGGTTTTTCATTGTGAAAATGAAACTCACTTTCTACCTTTTATAAATAAAGCGTGTAGATTTCTTTTAAAAATTATCTTGTTCTGGGGGGCTGGAGAGATAGCTCATCGGTTAAGAGTGCCAACTGCTCTTGCAGAGGACCCAGGTTTGATCCCCAGCACCCACAAGGCAGCTAAGAACTGTGTTTAACTCCAGTTCCAGGGGAATCCGATGACCTCTTCTGACCTCTGTGACGCTGTGACAACATGGTTGCACCAACCTACATGCAGACAGTACATTCATACACATAGGAAAAAAATTATCTTGTTCTTAAATTCCTGTAAACTCTGTATTGTTACAGTACACTGTTGCTTTCCTAGCAGATGGTCCCTTTTGACAGTCTGTGCATTTTTCAATATTTTCTTGTCTTGATACTTGTCAGTTTAAATTTGTGTTTACAATGCTGTCTGAGTGATAGCAGTTGAATCATTATACATTGCATTCCAAGGACCTTTACGTGGAAGAAGCCACATCTAGTTGTGTTTACATATTTTGCAGAACATTAGAGTGAGCATATGCAGAGACACAAACAACCAACATGCATGTGCACATGCCATCATACACACTTATGTAGAAGCACACACCATCTCACACACGTATACACCTCATATGCATGCACACACATACACAAGCACACTTCACCTGCATGCATACACATACACCTCACCTACATGCATACACACACATATATAAACACACCTCATACACACACACACACACACACACACGCACCTCACTTTCATACATACAAACCTCACATACACAGAGGAATTTTTGAAGTTGTTTAGTGATGCTGACACACTATGCTTTTCAGAAGCTGGGTAGACCATATGATTGGTGTAAGAGACTCAAAATTCTTAATTCTGTGAAGCAAATAGAAAGGATAAGATATTTCCCAAGATCACTACATATCTTTATCATGGATTTTTATATTGCGTGTACCTTAACTACTACTTAGTTAAGAAACCATGGTTGTTTTCAATTATTTGTTACTTTCTTCTTGTTACATTTTATATAATAATGATTTTTTTTATCTCAAATGAATATGATTTGCAGTTGGGAAAAATAGCTGCTCTAAATGCCATTGGATATTATGTTTGGAGAAATAAAAATATAGAATAAAACCAGGTATTCTATTAATAGCAAAATGCCTGCTTTTATTTATTCTGTTTCTTGTTGCCATAATCGTCTATTAGTTCCACTCCATGAGAGTGAACATGTTTGCTATTTTCTTATGGAAGAGCACAAGGAACCCTGAGGAGTCACAAATAGTAGAAAAGAATGAAAGGAAAAACTGCTGAGCAGGTAAGAATCTGTTAAATTGGGTATATAAACTAATTCAGAAAACAAGCTAGCATCTGGAGCTCAGACAATACAAATAGGAAGCACCTAGTTGATACTTTTCCAGTCTCAGTTCTCCATTGGGAAATGTTATGTAGAAGGCACTGGTAATGAGTTAGGAATATAGGAAACATCCCTCCCTTCCTCTTTCTTTTTGTCTTCTGATACTACAGATAGTTTTCCCTTTCTACTAAACAGATTCAAATCTTATGTCCTGCGTGTCTGTTTTCTCTACTCTTATAAAAGGTTCTGAACACCACCAGGAAAAGAAGGGAAGTTATTCATGCTGGCACACGTTACTTATAATGCTCCCTGTGAGCCTCGCGTCTGCCCCTGAAGTGCAACACTGCAGCCTGGATAATGGTTTGCATTGTGTTTTTCAGCATGAGCGCAGCATGCTCAGGAGAGGAAAACAAATTAATACTGTGAACAGAAAGGCAGGAAGGCTTTCATTGGATAAAGGAAATGTCAGATAAACACTGTAACTACATAGAAAAAAAATGACATTTGCATCTTAAATGAAGTGCTCTTGTTCCCTATTGAAATGATGCTCTATCTATAGACATCAATGAGAAGTAGGGATTTTTAAAGCACTGACAATAGAAACAGTACCAACAATAGAAATAGTACCAAGAACCCAGATATAAATATTTCTCATGGAGAGGGATGCATAGTAAAAGAACAACAACAGAAAGACTGCATCAGAAAATGGACTGAAATGGTGTATTATAACCTTTTTACAGGTGCCTTGTCCTATGCTGAATTGGGAACAAGCATAAAGAAATCCGGTGGTCATTACACATACATTCTGGAGGTCTTTGGCCCCTTGCTAGCTTTTGTCCGAGTCTGGGTGGAACTACTCATAATACGGTAAGAACATGAGAAAATCAAGGGAAAATGAATCTGTTTATTTCATCTCTTTTCTGAAACATCTTCATTATTTTTGAACCACTTAGAAATCTGAAGGTTATGTGACCATATTGGAAACACGGAGACCCTAGGACATAAAACAGATTTTCTTTAAACTTCTATTTTTAAGATTTTCTTTAATCTTCAATGTTTAAAAAAATATTTCTGGAAAGACATCTATTTGAAGGGAGATGAAGCATTAAAATCTGCCTGGACTGATCAGAGACAATTAAATGTCCCAAGAATTTGAGTTTCTTCTTATTATAGATTATGTCACTAGGCCATTTAGCTTTTCTTCACTTTCGTGACTAAGAAATATCTGGGCCAAGAACTTAGTGTATCATCAAGTCTTACATTTCACACACACATACACCCCCCCACACACACACATGAATCAAGTTTACATACCGTAGATGATTCATTTCCTCAGTCTAAGCAAATNGGAGGGCATGGGTATGGGGGACGAGGTCTCACTATGATAAAAATAGCTTATATGTCGTTCTCAGATTTTGTAACAATATTTTTTAAAGCTGTGGGCTTTGTGCTTTAGTCCCCTCTGCCCCTGCTGAGATCATAAATATCTGCTGCCCTAGGCTCTCACCGGACATCAGGCTGTGTGAGAACCAAGTCCTCCCACGGGGCTGCTGGCAGTGTGAAGACCAGGCCCTCATGCTCTTAAGTATTCCATCCGCTGCCATTATCATAGGATCTCATCACTCACCACCCAGGGCTCCACCGGCCCAAGAACACAGAGCACAAGCAGCACTGTGGAGGGTTTCCACTAAACTGTTTCCTGTGCCTGCAGCTTTCCCCCACTTCAATTCCACATAGGTTGAGAAGGACCATGAGCCTAGGGGTTTTTCATTGTGAAAATGAAACTCACTTTCTAACCTTTTATTAAATAAAAAGAGTTAGAATTTCTTTTTTAAAAATTATCTTGTTGGGGGCTGGAGGAGATAGCTCATCGGTTAAGAGTGCCAAACTGCTCTTGCAGGAGGACCCAGGTTTGATCCCCAGCACCCCAAAGGCAGCTAAGAAATGTGTTTAACTCCAGTTCCAGGGAATCCGAAACCTCTTCTGACCTCTGTGACGCTGTGACAACATGTTGCACCAACATACATGCAGACAGTACATTATACACATAGGAAAAAAATTATCTTGTTCTTAAATTCCTGTAAACTCTGTATTGTTACAGTACACTGTTGCTTTCCTAGCAGATGGTCCCTTTTGACAGTCTGTGCATTTTTCAATATTTTCTTGTCTTGATACTTGTCAGTTTAAATTTGTGTTTACAATGCTGTCTGAGTGATAGCAGTTGAATCATTATACATTGCATTCCAAGGACCTTTACGTGGAAGAAGCCACATCTAGTTTGTGTTTACATATTTTGCAGAACATTAGAGTGAGCATATGCAGAGACACAAACAACCAACATGCATGTGCACATGCCATCATACACACTTATGTAGAAGCACACACCATCTCACACACGTATACACCTCATATGCATGCACACACATACACAAGCACACTTCACCTGCATGCATACACATACACCTCACCTACATGCAACACACACATATATATAAACACACCTCATACACCACAACACACACACACACGCACCTCACTTTCATACATACAAACCTCACATACACAGAGGAATTTTTGAAGTTGTTTAGTGATGCTGACACACTATGCTTTTCAGAAGCTGGGTAGACCATATGATTGGTGTAAGAGACTCAAAATTCTTAATTCTGTGAAGCAAATAGAAAGGATAAGA
This sequence comes from Rhizomys pruinosus, assembly GCA_009823505.1. Taxonomy (NCBI): domain Eukaryota; kingdom Metazoa; phylum Chordata; class Mammalia; order Rodentia; family Spalacidae; genus Rhizomys; species Rhizomys pruinosus. The sequence goes on from VZQC01006754.1 coordinate 490,460, forward strand.
TATTTCCCAAGATCACTACATATCTTTATCATGGATTTTTATATTGCGTGTACCTTAACTACTACTTAGTTAAGAAACCATGGTTGTTTTCAATTATTTGTTATCTTTCTTCTTGTTACATTTTATATAATAATGATTTTTTTTATCTAAATGATATGATTTGCAGTTGGGAAAAATAGCTGCTCTAAATGCCATTGGATATTATGTTTGGAGAAATAAAAAATAGAATAAAACCAGGTATTCTATTAATAGCAAAATGCCTGCTTTTATTTATTCTGTTTCTTGTTGCCATAATCGTCTATTAGTTCCACTCCATGAGAGTGAACATGTTTGCTATTTTCTTATGGAAGAGCACAAGGAACCCTGAGGAGTCACAAATAGTGAGAAAAGAATGAAAGGAAAAAACTGCTGAGCAGGTAAGAATCTGTTAAATTGGGTATATAAACTATTCAGAAAACAAGCTAGCATCTGGAGCTCAGACAATACAAATAGGAAGCACTAGTTGAACTTTTCCAGTCTCAGTTCTCCATTGGAAATGTTATTAGAAGGCACTGGTAATGAGTTAGGATATAGGAAACATCCCTCCTTCCTCTTTCTTTTTGTCTTCTGATACTACAGATAGTTTTCCCTTTCTACTAAACAGATTCAAATCTTATGTCCTGCGTGTCTGTTTTCTCTACTCTTATAAAAGGTTCTGAACACCACCAGGAAAAGAAGGGAAGTTATTCATGCTGGCACACGTTACTTATAATGCTCCCTGTGAGCCTCGCGTCTGCCCCTGAAGTGCAACACTGCAGCCTGGATAATGGTTTGCATTGTGTTTTTCAGCATGAGCGCAGCATGCTCAGGAGAGGAAAACAAATTAATACTGTGAACAGAAAGGCAGGAAGGCTTTCATTGGATAAAGGAAATGTCAGATAAACACTGTAACTACATAGAAAAAAAATGACATTTGCATCTTAAATGAAGTGCTCTTGTTCCCTATTGAAATGATGCTCTATCTATAGACATCAATGAGAAGTAGGGATTTTTAAAGCACTGACAATAGAAACAGTACCAACAATAGAAATAGTACCAAGAACCCAGATATAAATATTCTCATGGAGAGGGATGCATAGTAAAAGAACAACAACAGAAGAACTGCACAGAAATGGACTGAAATGGTGAATTGGAAAGGGGGGATGGGGGGGAAAGGGACACGGGTTTATATTCATTAATGCATAATTAATTGACGTGAGCTCAGCAAGTACCCAGTTTTGCCCAGACCTGTCTACAGGACACATGGTGTTTTAGGACTTAGTAAAGTAATATGTGTATATTAAACAACATTGGTTTACAGAATCTGATAAAAATGGTAATGCTCTGAGTTAAATGGAGATATAATTCGCTGTTGCCCACATTTGCTTTACATAAATGTAGAGCATAACTTTGGGATTGACACATACAAATGTTCTCTATAATTTCTCTGTTGTACAGTATCACCTTGTAGCATTCTCTTTAAGAGATTTAACGTAAAAATTAAGTTTGCTTCCCAAGTTAATCATATATAGTCACCCAAAACAACATGGGTGAATTTGATGAAATCTGTGCCTTGACTCCACCCTATAGTTATGTATAATACAACTGTCTCCTGGAGACTCATACGCTAAGAAACAGATAAAAATATTTTTTTAAAAAAATTTTTATTAATTTTATTTATTTCTGTATGTGTATGATGTACTGTCTGCATGCAGGTCTGTGCACCTGTGTCGTGCAATGCCGTGGAGGTCAGAAGAGGTCTCGGATTCCCTGGAACTGGAGTTCTCCTGGAATTGGAGTTTCAGGCGGTTCTGGCCACCATGTGGGTGTGGGGTTGCTGGGGATCGAACCCGGGTCCTCTGTAAGAGCGTTCGCGCTCTTAACCGCTAGGCCATCTCTCCAGCCCCAGATAAAAATATTTTAAAAGCAGCTTTTTGCTATTGTGAACAGAGCAGCTCTGTTCACAAATGCCCCTCAACTGACGAGTGGATAGAGAAAATGTGGTACATGTACACAATGGAGTTCTATGGAGCAGTAAAGAAAGACAACATCATGAACTTTGCAGGTAAATGGATGGAGCTAGAAGATATTATATTAAGTGAAGTAACACAGTCCCAGAAAAAGAAATGACGAATGGTATCCCTCATCTGTGGATGCTAGGGCCAATAATCCACTTGTAAATATTTCTTGTGGAGAGGAATGCATATTAAAAGAACAACAGAAAGACTGCACCAGAAAACTGACTGAAATGGTGAATCAGGAGGGGTTGGAGGGGCAGGAGAGGGACACGGGTCTATATTCGATTAATGTATATTTAATTGACGTGAGTTCAAAAAGAATCCAATTTTGCCCAGACTCTCTCTACAGGTTACATGGTGTTTTAGGACTTAGTAAAAGGAAATATGTGTATATTAAGCAACATTGGTTTAAGGGTTTTGATAAAAATGTTAATGCATCTGAGTTAATTGGAAATGTAAATTGTTGTTGTCCACATTTGTTTTACTTAAAATCTGTAAAACAATAACTTTGGGATTGGCACAAACAAATGTTCTCTATAATTTTTCTGTTGTACAGTATCATCTTGTAGCATTCTCTTTTACCTGTAGTATGATTTAACTTAAGGAATTAAGTTTACTTCCCAAGTTAACAACGTGCAGTCACCCAAAACAGCTTGGATGAATTTGATGACATCTGCATCTTGATTCCTGCCTATAGGTATGTGTACTACAACTGCCTTTTTGAGACTCATGGGTCAAAAAATAAAAACATAAAATAAAAAGGGGGGATACAGATATATATATGAAACCTTTTTGTCAAAAACTTTGCAATTTAAATCTTAAAACTAACTACGGGAAAAGATTTGTATGTTCCCACAGGTCAAAATGTCACCAACTTAACAGCTGAGAAAGAAAAGATACACTTTGCATTGTGTAGGATGTACCAGGAAGTGCCAACAGAAAGGTTGGCCCGTATGAACATTGAAAGGAAGAAAAGCCTCAGACTGGTACAGGCATCAAAGCCCTCTGTGGATCTGACCTGTAACAACAGTTTATAATGAGTCCTAACGAAACTTACCTTTTAGGTACCGCAAAGTTTTAATATGAGAGACTTTCTTACCTCCCCTTCATAGAACAAGGTGGAATATGATGATGATGAGGTCGTTCTCTAAGTGTAAATTGGAGCCAACTGTTATAGAGGTAATCTCTTATAAAACTGGTAAAACTGCCTTCTTTTATTGACTAATAGACATAGGAACTGTGGAAAGGATTATTCTCTATTCAGAACCAAATTTAATACTAAAGTCTCCTTAAGCTGTGCATTTAAGCAAAATATATTAATACAGGAGAGCTCTGATATCAGCAATAGATTATTCTACCAAGGAGATGTTGGCCAGGGGATCCAAACTCCCCCAAAAGGTAAAGGCTTTTTGCCTGTAAACTGGGATACCTGCAAGAAGAGAGGCGATAAGGCCTGCTGTTGAAGACCTGATATAAGCATGGGAAAGATGCATTGACACCACACTTGCAAGTGTACAGTTGGTGTCTGGAATACCAGAGAGTGTTACCAAAGGCCACTAAACCAATAAAGCAAATATAGGTCTCCTTGAGTCAAGCAAGACTCCCCCATCAGCACCAGCTACACCTCACCTGCCTGGAAATACTGTGCAGCGGTAGCAGCCATATGCCTGTATATCTCAAATCTAATTGACTATTAGCTCTCTCTTGGGAGGAATAACCCACAGCTGATGCCACAAGCTTACATCCCCTAGTGGTTAGGAGATGATATAAGTCACAGTAAGACCCTGTTATATTTTACAGAAAAAACATAATTCATGGATTAACATACCATCCAAACATCTGTGTCTATACCAAAGTAACCCACCATAACAATTAGTACTGTTTAAATACCAATATAGCTAATTGCTTGTGCTTCATTAGTAGGACTGAAAGGTTATTCCTGGACAAACTGTCAACCCATGAAAGGAAAGAGCCAGAACTGACCAGAGTCCAAATCGACAACTCCGGAGAAAGTAGATTGTTTTGACTCTGGTCCCCTTTTCTAAGCCTACTTGTTCCTTATTTAATTAATTAATTTACTTAGCTTCTGGAAAAACGTGAATGTGGAGACCAGATCACGACTTTTAGGGCTTACTTGTCTCCTACCATGTAGCTGCTCAGGGCTGAAGTCGGGTCACTAGTTTTGATGACCAGGGTCTTTGCCCACTGAGCCATCTTCCTGGCCTGCTGTTTTTCTTTATTTTATAAATATATTTGATTTAATTAAGTGATACTCTTAGCTAGGCTAGCAGTTGGTAGGTAGAGTCAGGAAGATAATAAGTTAAAGTCACCCTCTCATAAACAGAATTCAGTTCAAAGCCATTCTGGGCTATCTGATATTCTGTCTAAAATAAATCAGTGAATCAGGGGCTAGAGAGATGGTTCAAAGATCAAAGAGGTTAAGAGAACTGGCTGATCTTAAAGAGGATCCAGGTTCTGTTCTCAGTACCACATGGAGATAAAAATAATGTACAACTCCAGTTCCAGAGAACCTAACACCTTCTCCTGGCTTCCACGGGCATTGCATGACATTGGTGCACTTATATACATGCAGGTAAAATAGTCATACAAACAAAATAAAGATAAAATTTAAAAAATGCATCAATACATCAAATAAGAGATACTTGTTATTTTTCATTAGTTTGCATGTGATCCTTTTGCATTTATATAAAAATTTAATTACCTATGTTTTATGTTTTCTGAGACTTCTCTTGTTATTTTTTTTTTTATTTAGTAAAATTACTGTAAAGTTGAGGCCACAGTCTCTAAATTAGTTCACTTCTACTTCTGGTACCACCTGCAAAACAAGGCACACACAAAATCACTCTCAGCTTTCATAATTTACCAAAAACTATTTAGTATCTCCATCTCTGCAAAATGCAACAATTATAGCATAGTATTGGAAGTAGCAGTCCATCACAGAAGTTCCTATTAGAACACTTCCATCTATACATGAGGATGCTGAAGATATACAGAACCATAAACATGTATTCATCACAGGGCAATAGCTCTGCATTCATTCACTTTCCAGATGAAAGAGAGAGAGATAATCTTCCCCATTAGGTCTGTAAAATAAACCTCATGGAAATGGTCTAACTATGTAGTACATTTTCTTTCTCAGGAATAAACTAGATTTGAGGACTTAGAATTGTGGTCCTGCTCTCAGAACCAAAAAGTCAGTGTTTTGATGACATGTGACTCAGTGGTCCAAATTTGTTCAGTATCTTCTATTCTAGGTCTTTTGTTGTACTGAGAAATTCTATCTATTCATGGACACTGAATTAAGAGTAAGGTTCCGTCAGGATCCACTTGTACTGATACCAGGTCAAGTTGACAGTTACATGTGAGCCATCCTTGCTCAGTACATCTTTCCCACAGCTACTGAAAATCTCCATCCCTCTCTTTGGAGGACAGAGTTTTTTGGGGAATATGTTTTCCTATGGAGTACACAAAAGAAGTGCATCAAGATTCAGCCCTCACCAGTACCGCTATAGCCAAGTCCAAAATGGCTACCTTGAGTGAAGGGATAGCCATTCGCTGACTTCAGGTATCTTCTACCTCAAATGGGAATTCTGATGAACACTGACATATCTTACTGTAATGGATCCTATGAAGCCAGTGTAATTGTCATGTGCTATGCTCCATGCAAGAACCTAAGTAATAGAACAATTTTCTACTGACCTTCTACTTGACTCTCTATGGTGGTCAGTTAACTGACCACAGCCTAGCACTTGGTTAATAGCAAACATAGGAATGATTCCCCCCACCCCACTCCCCTCTTGGATCTTTTTGCTGGTTTGTCTGTGTGAGCAGTGACTTGCCAAATAAGATGCTATCCAGTCTTCTTGGAACTGCATCTATAAACCAAGTAGCTTTTCTTTGTCATTGAGAGCTATTCAAATGGAACCATCCAAACGGCAGTAGATTAGAGTTGTTTCTTTGGTGGTTCCAAATCAGCCCTAGTTGAGAGAGACTAGTAATTATGTGTTTACACTTTCAATAATACACTATTCAGTTCTCCCCTTGCATATAAAATTAGAAATGGAACATTTAGGGTTAAGCTTGGCATGCATTGCCCTTTGCAAAGCTGACATCTGCTTAGAAATTAAAAAAAAAATAGGGGGCTGGAGAGATGATTCAGCAGTTAAGAGAACCAGCTGCTCTTTTAGAGGACCTATGTTCAATTCCCAGTACCAACATGGCAGCTAAGAACCATTCTTAACTCCAGTTCCAGGGGAATCTGACACCCACCCTCTTCTGACCTCCCCAGCATTGCACAACATGGGTACACTCACATACATGTAGGTCAATAAATAAAATATAAAAATACCAGGAGTCTGCATGAGGATGAGAACTGGCCTTTAACTTCCCTTCCCAGGAATGGGGACTGCCTGGAGTGGTTGCATACTGTGTGATTATTTAATGTCTTGACAGGTGAGCTCAAGCATCTAAAGCTCCCCCTTCTGACCTTGGGATTGACCTTGGATTTGAAGGCTTCTCAGCCATCCACCAACTCTACAGTAAGTCTTAAAAAACAATCAACTGCCAATAACTCCTCATCTGTGGGGAGGGGTTCACTAACCCTTGTTCCTGCCACACAGAAATGCTGAGTGCCTTGATCTTGTGCAGCAACCACAGCGGCTGTGAGATCATGAGTGCATGGTCTTGTTGGGTCCCAAAGACACTATATTGCTTCTCTCTTCCCTGTACTCTTGCTCTTAAAATCTTTCTTCCCACTTTCTCTCATGGTCCTTGAGCCTTACCAAAAGGAGAATGTGATATAGATGTCACACTTGAGGCTGGATAATCCACAGTCACTTATTCACTCCTCTTTGACCAATTGTGAATTTCTTGTTAACTACCTCTACTGCACAAAGAAACTTAAGAAACTTTTCTGATAAAGTATGGGAGAGGCACTAAATTATAGGTGTAGAGGTATGAATTTACATAGCAGTTGGTTCACTTCTGGAGCCTCTAGTCTTGGAACTCCATGCTTGGGATCTTAGCCATACACCAGTACTGGAGTTCTCTTTTGTCCTGTGGAGTGGGCTTTAAATCCAATCAGAAAATTATTGGTTATCCCTGTAACACTCATGCCACTATTGCGTACACACACATGGGCACATATTGCCACACCAATCATTGTGGCTCTCACTGTTCACACCTACATAAATCCTCTGGTACTAGGAAGATTTCTGCCAGGACTGAACTTGTTTCTACATGTCCAGTGATTAATAAGCACAGTGCCTTAAACAATAGAGTCTTACAATTAACCAGAAGCAATGGAAATAGCTGTATTGCTTTAGAGGGTCTTTGGGGAAATTCTCACCAAAAACTAGCAATGAAGTATCCTACATCTGGCTCTGGACTTTTTACTTGGCAACCTATGGTTTGGGGAGAGCATTACCCACAACTGCAATTAAACCCTTTTATCTAAATATGCACCTGAAGCATATAAAATAGTGGGGTTCCATATCAGAATTTCAAACATGTTTACTCTTATTTATCCCTTAACTCTATAGTCCCTTCCTTCTCTCCACTTGGACCTTACTCTCCACAATTGCTTCATTTTCCTTATTTGGAAAGTAAGACTTTTATTGGCATCTATCTCACTGATTAATGTGTTAATACGGCACATATATTGTTTTCCTAACCCTAACTACTCTCTTGATTAAGCAATGGATGTAATATCAAATACAATAATGATAAATGCTAAAACCAGGTCAAAACTGCTCACAAGTCATCTGTAAATATTTACCGCAGTTCTCTGACCTGTTTTAGCTCTTGCCATACTTTATAAAGTTCCTGGTTTTGAAAGAGCTTACTGTCAGCACAAAGGCATCAATAGTGATGCTTGTGGTTCACATTCTAAGCAAGCTATCAATGGCTCCCCTCACAGTACTGGATTTGATAAAACACGTTCTGACTCTATCTTTCCACAACCTTATTATTGTATGGTTGAAGATTTAAAGATCAAGCAGCTAAGTGACTAGACAACAGACACAGTTAATGATAAGTAAATCTATGTTTTGAAGCCAGAGCTAAGTTGGTAAAATTGTAATGCTTTAACCAATTCTTTCAGGGCTGATGCTACTGGTGTGTGTATTATGAAGCTACACTGGCCACCACACTCAGAAAGGCCCCCATTCTCAAAACAGGAACCACACTTCTATTTATAAGTCATTTATTGTTGTCTTGACCCGAATATTTAAAATAAGGGATTCTAATGTTTTTCTTTGCGTGGAGCCCTATACATTAGGTAGGTGGTATTAGCCATAGTTCAATGTCATAAGCCAACCTTTGAACAGATTTGAGGGCATCAGATTGAAACACTCCCTCCAGAATAATGTAATATTAATGATTTAGACCTATTCCACCAAAATGTGGAGGAAAAGATTCCTCTCCCCCACTTCAGCAATTCCCAGGGATAACAGCATTCACCTTCAGAGAACTGGCAGAGGCAGGCTGGGCTGAATGACAACTACATTGCAATTGAGTTGCATTAGCAGTCCCAGGGCCACAGCGAATTGACAGCATGATTGCTCTCATCAGACACCTGAGGCCATACTTGAAATTGTAAGTTTTGGATAATAAATAACATCATTCTGTACACAAAGCCCAGAGCCTCCATCAGCCATTGCCTCAAACTGTCCTCTCTGTAAACATGTTCTGGTTTGTTGTGTCTCCTCCTGAAAAACAATATCCTTGGGATCCACCCATTTCAGAGAACTCAGGGTCCGTGCTCCAGGTTTCTGCTAGAAAACTCCCACTAACCCATCAAAATATGCTCAGACCCTGCTGAGTTCATGAGATAAACTGACACCCTGGATGAGGCTCATGTGTGAAAACTCATAGCTAACCCTGGCTGCTGAGATTTTGATGTGAAAATTCCACTCAAACCCTATGTTGTTAAGGTTGTATCCTTAGCTTGATAGCTCGGGGAGGTGCTGGAAACTGCAGGAGGAAGGGCATAGTGGGACACCTTCTGGTCATTTGGGCTGACCTTGAAATGGACAGTAGAATCCCACACACTTTCTTTCCTATATGTGAGCAGCTTCGCTATATAATGTGACCCATACCGTCATGTGCTACCTTACCAGACGTTCGAACATATGGACCTGGAGCCTCTGAAGAGAGTAAAATGACTCTCTCTAGAAGTTGCTTTAGAAGTTTGTCACAGAAACAGAAAGCTGATTGACAAACTGGCTCTGAAGGAAACAAGAGTAATGGCTGTCTCAGCCTTCCATTTCTACCCCAATACCATGGTGATCCTTGCGCATGAGATGAGCACACCCCAGCCAGCTGCCTCCCCAAGAGGGTAACTTATTCTGATATTTTCACATTTTGAAGATCTTAGTAGTCCCATGATATGAAGCCTTAAAAATAAAATGTACCAGAGCAAAAAGTCAGGCTAAGTCACAGGTTTTCCCAGTTGTACTCTGGTATTAATTTATAGAGATTTCTGAAATCTACACTTTGTGAGATTACAATTCAATAAACAGCAGAAGGAAGAACAGGAAGAAACAGCAGGCTCTTAAAGCTTCAGTGAGATGGTTCTTTAGGAAGTATCTCTGTCACCATCCTCTGTAGATTCCTTCAGCTCCATGTGATCAATGCTGTGTGTCCTGGAGTCCCAGCTGGTCACCATTCCATCTTAATCCTGGCATGTTTTGACACTGTCAGACAGTACTTCTTAAAATGTTATCTTGTTCTTCTTTCTTTACAATTCTCTTACAAGTATCTTAATCTCTTTTTTTTTTTTTACTTTTACTGTCTCTCACTAAAGTGTCTGGGAAAATTCAGGACTAATCTTTTTTTCTGTTTATTTTTCTATACTCCTTTAACCCACCCATGCCTCTGACATTATTTACTGTCTTCCTGATAATGACTGCTAAGAATTTTCTTCAGGATTAATATACATTCTGCAGTTAAGTGGTGTAAGTGGATGTGTAACTGGACTGATGGATGCAGCCACTGAGAAGTACCAGAAGTCTTAATATTGGTGTGTCTAAAGCAAAGTTCATTTTATTTTCCCCAGTTACCTTTTTCCTTTTGTCCCCTCTGGAGTCACATACATCAGTAAATGCTTCCACTGTCAGCTCCATTGGTTCTGCTAAGAACACAGAAGTGAATCTCAACTCTTTTTACTCCTTCATTCTTCCTTCTAATCTAACTAAATTACCATGTTTTTGTTTGATTTCCAAGTAGCTCTGAGTGATTAATAACTTTTCTTTGTTCATCATTGTCTCCACCTTTGATTTCACCATCACCAGTTTCACCTTACCTACTTCTTTGACCTTTACCTGCCCTCTCGCTCTCTCTCTCTTACACACATATAAGGGCTGCTTACTCTATGTTATGATTTGAGTATTGAATTCACCACCACAGGTTCATGTAGTTGAGCACAGTCTCCCATTGTTAGCACTTCTTGGTTGTGGGACTTTTTTGACCTGGTCCTAGCTGACAAACAGAGCTGCAAGTTCTGCTTTATGGGCTGTAGTCCTTCCCAGCTCCACTGAGACCTCTTCTTCCTGACAGCTGACTATGCCAAATGACCAGCCACCTCAACCCCTGCTACCCTGCTGTTATGGACTATATATACTCTGAACCATAACATGAATAAATTCTCCCTTCTTCATGTTTTTGTTTTCTGTCTGATATTCTGTCACAGAGGCCACATGGTGAGGAAAAAAGTAATTGATGAACTCTCCAAAGTAATCTTCACTTAGAAGTCAGGTAGCTGCTGTCAGAATGTTAATCTTGGATGCATCTCAATTTAGAACACAACTCACCTTAGGGTACTTGTGTTACTTTGGAGAATGTTCTCAGACCCTAAATCCCGGGTGCTGCAAGTCATTGTATACCACAGATCAGGGGCTGTCTCACATTATGCAATTCCAATCCCCAATGCCTGAATTAAATAGAACTGTGAATACTTGCTGTGTTTCTTCATCTTAATGCCTCTGTCATGCTGTTTCCTTGGAAACATCATGTTCCTAAACTTCATGTGGTTATACATGTTCTTTACAGTGTTCCTCTTAAATATTTTCCAGTAAGTCTACCACATCCATTATATGAGGCTCAAAATGTACATTTTGGCATTATCTCAGTCTTTTCCTTGATTACTTTCTGAAACTTTATTTATTTGTATAATATCTATGCCACCTCCAGCTACTACCAGACATGGATGTAGGTAGCATGTATCATGTCTACCTCTCTCATTTATATAAAAAATGCATGTAGCCTTGCTTTATAAACAGAATAAGAGCTTATTAAATATACTTTACATGAATGAATATGAAGATAGACACTGGATCTACCAAAAACCCTACTTTAAGCTGTTTCATGTTGAGACCACTTTTGCCTGAAGCTTTGAGTTCTTGGAAATAACAGAGAGATATTATATGTGACCAGAAAAAAATAAATATCTTATTTTATGATTTCATAAAGTCAACTTAGAGAAGTCCTTAGTTTTATAGACCTAAAACGTACACAATTGTACCAAGGGTCCTCTCCAAAGACATAGCTGTAATAAGACTATAGGGCTCAGAGAACCTCCATAACAGCAAGTGTTTTGTCCTTAGTATGAAGTGCTTTATAATATTTTTATGTCTGCCATAAAAATAAATCCCAGAATTTCATGAGCTCAGACAGCTCCAGATCAGCTCATACAACGCCCTAGGTAGACCCAGTCTTAGAGTCCACAATACCTCTATTTCTGATATATGTTATAAGCATTATATGTAGGACTTTTATTAAAGTTTTATTTATTCTTCTTATCATTATGGCTCTTTCTTTTGATGTTGTGAAAAACAGCAGCAGTTACCTCCAAAGCTACCAATAACAAAACCAACAGCCTTAGAAGTGAGTCTTACTGCATGAGATCAGATGTTTAGGGCAGACACCACTCCTTCACAATGTAATTGCGCTGTTTATTCTTCCAGATATTTCTTAAAGAATTAATTACACAGCAGGTGGCTTATTTGTAAGTTTACTGCATCGACTTATTTTCTGTAGTGAAATGATGATAAAAATGTTTGCATACATGATATTTTATGTTACTATTTCACCTCCATGGAAATTGTATTGAACTATATGCATACATATCTATATACTTTGAGTTGATTATGTCTATGTCTATTAATTCCAGAAATGATATATTAATGAAAATATAAGGGTATCCCACACATATGCTTTAATATTGACCACAGTATTTGTTGTGTCCAGGAGACTGCTAATACAAAATCTTAACAGGTATGAACTCTCATATTACCAAATTAAAAGAACACAACAATACGGCTTATAAACATGTTTTCCATCTCACCTGAATCTTTGATTACTTCTTTTATTCAGTGGAAATGTTACTTGTCAATAGCCAATTTTTTCCTAATTAAAGCGCTAAACATAGGGTTCCTTTATCTATTTGTGCTTAGTGTGCTTTAGTCTCCTAGATATACATCATAATTTCAGATGGCAGTGACTAATTGAAGGTTTATCACATTCTCTTTTTCTTTGTATTTTTTTTTTAATTTTATTTATTTCTGTATGTGTATGAATGTACTGTCTGCATGCAGGTTTGTGCACCCGTGTTGTGCAATGCCGCGGAGGTCAGAAGAGGGTGTCAGATTCCCCTGGAACTGGAGTTCTCCTGGAATTGGAGTTTCAGACGGTTCTCGGGCGCCATGTGGGTGCTGGGGATCGAACCCGGGTCCTCTGTAAGAGCGGTCGGCGCTCTTAACCGCTAGGCCATCTCTCCAGCCCCCACATTCTCTTTTTCATCATTTTCTCATGAACTCAGGAACTATACATAGTCTCAACTATGATTAGAGCAGGCATCGGTCATATCCAAAGATGAGACATTTTGTGATGATGCTCATCTATAACATCAGAACAATTTAGGGGTTAATTACATAATCTAGTAAACATCATTGGTTTAACGGAAAGTAGAAAATGAAGCATGAGCAAGAGGAGGCAATATATAAAACAAAAATGAAAACAAACAGTCTCAAACATCTTACACTGATGATTACCTCAAGAAGAAAAGATTATCACCATAGCTTGCATTTGATGTCAGTGCTTTAGTTGGTATATATTTTCTCCCATTCTCCAGATTGACTCTTCAATATACTGACAGTATTCCTTAATGTACAGAAATTTTTAGTTTCATGTGGTCACATTTGTCAATTGTTATACTTAATGACTGCAATAGTAGGCTTATTCAGAAAGTCCATTCCTGTGCCTATAAGATAAAATGCTAGGGGCTGGAGAGATGGCTCATTGGTTACAAGCAGTGACTGCTCTTAAAGAGGACCAGGGTTCAATTCCCAGTGCTCACATGGCACCTAACAACCATCCATGACTCCAGTTCCAGAGAAATTGACACCTTCTTCTGACCTCCAGGCTCCTTGCATGACACAGGTGCAGGAAATATGCTTATACACATAAAATAAAAATAATATAACATTGCAATATTTCTCTACTTTCTCCTCTTTAGGATTCAGAACATCAAGCCCTTAGGTTGAGGTCCTTGATCCACATAGAGTTGAGTTTTGTGCACATTTAGACAGGGATCTACCGCTTCCTTCTACATGTTCCTATCCAGCTTAATCAGTGCCATTTATTAAACATGCTGTCTTTTCTCCAGCGTTTTTGAATCTTTTGTCAAAAATAAAGTGGCTGTAGTTGTGTGAATTTAAAAAATCTGGGTCCTCAGTTCCATTCCATTGGTCAATATGTTTATTGGATGACCACAAAAAAATAGAACTTTTTCGCATCTGGTAAGTTAGTCACTGTAATGGTGTCAGAATGCACAAGTCCTTTTGGCAACTAATGAAGATGGAGAGATGGTCTTTCAAGGAAGTTGACTGGTCTTTCAAGGCAGTTGACTGGGCTCCAGAATAATCTCTATATGCCTTAACACACACACACACACACACACACACACACACACACACATTAAATTGTAAGACAGGTACTGATAGTGGAGGGGATCTAAATATTAAAAAAGTAGTTCCCAGCTTAGAATCTAGCTACCAGTAATTGAATAACAAACTAGTAAGAAATTGTGGTAGGGATGCACAGGGTGTCAGCACATGGACAGGTGAGCGGGAACCACATGGGAATCCAGTGTCATTGGCCTGGGTCTCAGTGCTCAGATGAAATACCACAACCCTCCTGCCTGATCATCATGGGCAGAATTACCCAAGCTGTCAGTGGGATGCACAATGGGCCAGTTCAGGGATAGGTGAGCTGGAACCGCACAAGAATTCAGCACCAACAAGCTGGCTCTCAGTGCTCAGGCAAAACACCACGACCCTCCTGTGCAAGATCAGTGTGGGTGGGGTCACCCAGCTGCAAGCAGGAGGCACAGGGAGGCCAGTTTTCAGACCAAGGGAGCAAACCACACCCTCTGCCTGTTGTAGAATGGTGGTAAGAATATGGGAATAGAGGTGGTGAGTCCAAGGCACGAGGAAGTAGAAGAGATAGGAAACCACCATAACTCCAGTCCCAGCACACTAGTCTTCACAGCCAAACAAGAGGAACTGGCCAGAGGCAAGCAGAATGAGTGCAGCACTCAGTGGTGAACCAACCTGGTTATGATATATCCAATTTCTGGAGAGCCTTCAGAACAGAAAGGGAAGAGCTAGCTGGACCTTCCAATATATAAACAAAAGTGAAAACATGAAACCTAGACCAGCCAGCCCTCCATAAACAAGGAGAAGACAAAGAAAGCACCTGAAGGAAACAGGCAAAGCAAGTCTCCAAAGCAACGAAGAAACAGTTGAGATTTTCATCAGAATACAAACAACAATACAAACCCACATGCCAAAAACACAATGAAAAAAACAACATGGAAAAAAACACGGAATAAATCCACACTAAACTCTCCCAGTCCTATAAAAGATTCCTACAATGAGATTTCCCTGGAAGCAACCCAAGGCACAGATCTTAGAAGAACAGTCTTAGCATACTCAAAAAAATCAAGGAATATGAACAAATGAAAGAACTAAAGGGAGAGAATGACAAACTCAGGAAGGAACTAGAGGGAAAGAATGACAAACTCAGGAAGGAACTAGAGGCAGAGAATGACAAACTCAGGAAAGAACTAAAGGGAGAGAATGACAAACTCAGGAAGGAACTAGAGGGAGAGAATAAGACAATAAAAAAGGCACTAGAGGGGGAGAATGACAAACTCCAGAAGGAAGTGGAATACTCCAAAAGGAAATGGAAATACTAAAGAAATCACAGGATGAAATGAGAAAGGAAATCAAACACTCGCCCAATCAACAGGAAAGAATGGGAGAAAGCCTCAAGAAGAGATTGGAGGAAGCAGAAAATAGAATATCAACACTGGAAGATAATGTGGAAGAACTAGAATTTTCAAGAGAAGAATATGAGAAATTAAAAAAAATGCAAGAGTGGAACAATCAGGAAATGTGGGATACTATGAGAAGAGCAAATCTCTGCATCATAGAGAGGAGGAAAGAGGAATCCCAAGACAATGGTATTGATCAAATATTCAACAGAATAATAGAAGAAAATTTCCCCAAACTGAAAAAAGACAAACCCACAGTAGTACAAGAAGCACATAGAACATAAATTAGACAAGATCAGAAAAGAAACTCCCCATACCATTTCATAGTTAATATACTAGAAGCTCAAAACAAATACAAAATACTGAAAACCACAAAAGATAAAAAAAACCAAGTTGCATACAAGGAGAAACCCATAAGAATTACAGATGACTTTTCAGTGCAAACTATGAAAGCCAGAAGAACATGGACCAAAGTACTAAACGACCATAGATGCCAACACAGATTACTATATCTAGCAAAAATGTTAATTAAACTTGAAGGAGAAAGAAAAATCTTTCATGACATAAACAAGATGAAAGAATGCATGTCGATAAAACCAGACCTTCTGAAAATACTCAAAGCAATTCAAAAGACAGAGGAAAAGAACAACTAGCCCCAAATAGTGAGAGAGAAATTAATAAAAATATAACTATGACAATACAAAGTTTGACCAAGAATGCAAACAGAAAATAGGATGAAAAGGAACAACAGACTTGAGTACACAGAGCTTAGATCGGGGATTTCCCAGGACCACCTGAAGCACAGGTAGGAGCCGGGCACTTCAGCCAGGCGGATTGTTGGATAATCCTATCTGGCCTGTTGGACAATTCTCTCATAGGTTTGATTAAATCATTGACTTGTATGGCTGTGGGGGCTTAGTCGTCCTGCTAGCAGGAATAAAAGGTTGGCCTGTTGCCACTGTGAGACTTGAGTGCAGAGAGTTAAGATTGGGGATCTCCCAGGACCACCTGAAGCAAAGAATAGTGGGCTAAACAGGCATTACCACTCCCCCCACCCCCCCCCACCCCCGGCCAACTGGAACTGCCAAGGAAGTTTCCAAGTAGAATCTTTGGAGAACTTTCGGAACAGAAATGGGAGAGTGAGTTAGACTTCCAGTAGAAAGCCTAAAATTTAGACAAGTCAACACTCAATAAGCAAGGAGAAAAACAAATCAAACAACAATGAATACATCTGAAGGAGGCAAGCAAAGTAAACCTTCAACACAGTGAAGAGGCATTTGGGATTCACATTGAAATACAGGCAAAGAGAAACCCAAATGCCAGGGACACAAATAAGACACAACATGGGACAGGTGCAGGATAATTCCACACCAAACTCTACCAACCCTCAGGGAGATTCTTACAGTGGATCCCCCTCGGGATGGTCCAGGACACAGATCTTAGAGGAGCAATTGCAGAAATATTCTAAGAAATCAAAGAATATAAAGAACAAGTCAGAGAACTAAGGAGAGTGAATGAAAAACTCAAGAAAGACCTAGAGGAAGTAGAAACACTGAAAAAGGAAACCAAACAGCAAAGCATGGAGCTACAGGAAGAGATTAAGAAGTTCCAAAAGGAAGTGGAAATACTAAAGAAATCACAAGAGGAAATGAAAAAGTAAATCAAACACTCATCTAATTGAGAGGAAAGGAACAGAAAAAGTCTCAGAAGTAGAATGGAGGAAGCAGAACAAAGAATATCAGACCTGGAAGATAACACAGAACAATTAAAAACCCCAAGTAAAGATTATGAAAAATTTAAAAATACACAAAAGTGGAACAACCAGGAATTGTGGGACACTATGAAAAGATCAAACCTCTGCATCATAGGGATAAAGAAAGGAGAAGAATCCCAAGAGAATGGTATTGATCAGATCTTCAACAGAATAGTAGATGAAAATTTCCCCAAACTAAAAAAAAGATAAACCAATACAAATACAAGAAGCACATAGAACTCCAAACAGAAAGATCAGAAAAGAAACTCTCCTGGACATATAATAGTTAAAACACTAGATGCCCAAAATAAAGACAAAATTCTGAAAGCCACAAGAGAGAAACAACAAGTTACATAGAAGGGGATACCTATCAGAACTACAACTGACTTCTCAGTGCAAACTATGAAAGCAAGAAGAATGCGGAGCAAAGCATTCCCAGTGTTAAAGGACTATAGATGCCAACCCGCGTTACTATGCCCAGCAAAAATGTTGATTATAGTTGAAGGAGAGAGAAAAATCTTCCATGATATAAACAAGATGAAAGAATATGTGTCCAGAAAACCAACCCTTCAGAGAATGCTTGAAGCAATTCAAAGAATAGAATAAAAGAGCAACTATCCCCAGGAACCTAGAAAGAGAAATTAATAAAAGCATAACTGCGGAAGTAGAAACCTAGACCAAAAATGCAAATGGATAATAAGGTGAAAGGAAGCAACACACATCTTTCAGTTATAACCTTAAATATTAATGAACTAAACTCCCAAATCAAAAGAACATAGACTGGGAAATTGGATTAGGAAAGAGCATCCATCTATATGCTGTCTACAAGAAAAGCATCTTACCTTCAAAGATAGATAACACTTTAAAGTGAAAGGATGGAAAAAAATATTCCAAGCAAATGGTACCAAAAAGAAAACAGGTGTTGCTATTTTAATATCAGACAAAATAGACTTCAAAGTAAAAGAAATCAGAAGAGACAAAGAAGGCCATTACATTTTTATCAAAGGAACAATTGACATGAAGATTTCACAACCATGAATATATATGCACCGAACTCTGATGCACCAAACTCTGATGCACCAAACTTTATAAAGATAATTCTCCATGACCTCAAGGCACAGATTAACCCCAGTAGACTCATATTAAGGGACTTCAATACTCCACTGAGCCCTTTGGACAGGTCAACTGGAGAAAGAATAAACAGAGAGACATCTGAACTGAATGATACACTACACCAAACAGACCTCACAGACATCTACCAAATATTCCACCCAAATTCCAGAGAATACACTTTCTACTCAGAACCCCACTGAACATTCTCCAAAATCGACCACATACTGGGACACAGAAGAAACTTCCACAAATACAAAAAGATTGAAATAATTTCATGCATTCTATCAGACCACAGTGCAATTAAGCTCAATATCCACATCAAGATAACCCCTACTACCTACAAGAACACATGGAGACTATCAACAAACTCCTGAATAATGAATGGGTCAAGGAAGAGGTAAAGAAATAAAGAACAGCATTCCTGGAACTAAATGAAATATGACCAATATAACACAAAAAAACCTATGGGGTATTTTAAAAGAAGTCCTAAGAAGGAAGTTTATAGCCCTGGCTGCTTACAAAGAAAAAAAAAAAAAAACAGAAAGAGCTCAAATAAATGATCTAACACTGCAGCTAAAAACACTTAAGAGACTACAACAAATGAACCCTAAACCCAATAGGCAGGAAGAAATAACAAAAATCAGAGCAGAAATCAACAAAATAGAAACAAAAAACAATACAAAAAAATCAATGAATCTAAAAGTTGGTTCTTTTAGAGAATACACAAGATAGACAGACCTCTAGACCAGTTAACCAAAAGAAAGAAGGAACAACTCCAAATCAATAGAATCCATGATGAAAGGGGAAATATCACAACAGACAATGTAAAGATCCAGACAATCATACAGGAATACTTCAAAAACCTATACTCTACTAAGATTGAAAACCTAGGAGAAAAAGAAAAAGAAATCCTAGGAGAAATGGATGAATATCTGACATCCTGGGAATCGCCAAAGCTCAACCAAGAAGAGATTGAGAGCTTAAACAGACCCATAATATATGAAGAAATTGAAGACGTAATAAGAAACCCTGAGTGAAAAGAGCTACACAGGGAGGATCTCTATATCAGACTTCAAACTATACTACAGGGCTATAGTCATAAAAACAGCCTTGTACTGGCACAAAAACAGACCTGTTGACCAATGGAAAAAAACTGAAGATCCAAACTTGAGCACATACAATTTCAGCCATCTTATATTTGACAAGGGGGCCAAGAAGCCACAATGGAGAAAAGACAGTATCTTTAGCAAGTGGTGTTGGCAAAACTGGATCACCACTTGTAGAAGAATAAAATTAAACCCCTACCTCTCACCCTCTACAAAAGTGAGCTCCAGATGGATCAAAGACAATGTGAAACCCCAAACTCTGAAGGTGATAGAAGAAAAAGTTGGCAGCAGACTACAAGACATAGGCATAGGAAAAGACTTCCTAAATCAGACAGCAGCTGAGCAAGAATTAAGGTCGACAATTGACAAATGGGACCTCATTAAACTCAAAAGCTTCTGTACATCAAAAGAAACAATCAAGGAAGTGAAGAGAAATCCCACAGAGTGGGAGGAAACCTTCACTGCAGATACATCTGACAAAGCATTGATTTCCAGAATATATAAACTACTCAAAAAACAAAGAAAAAAGAAAACAAATGACCCACTCAATAGATGGAGCAAAGA